>JALJCO010003402.1:0-405933 GCA_023101725.1 Atherinomorus stipes | reverse complement strand
CACACACTCGTCCACATACGCTTCTTCTTCTTTCCTCCAGTCTCAGTTCACAGCGCCGCCAATAGGCCGTGCATGCGCGCACCCTCACGCGTTCACTCACACTCATGCCCTGAGCTGTCTGTACCTCACATAAGACTCATCACACAACATTTGTGTTAAATGTTCTTCCAGTCTCCCCGATGTATGTATTATTGCACAATTTGCATGGTATTTCGTATATGACATTGCACTTGTTTTCTTCTATTTTATCTTTTGGATGCACCGGGAGTTGTTGGAGTTTTTTGTATGGTTTGATTGTGGTCCCTTTTCCGTGCTTCCTGATAATGCGTTGGATGGGTTCTGTTATCCCCCGAATGTATGGCAGTGTGACTATTGTCTTGCTGTCGTCATGTGTTTTTTTAGTTTTCCTTTGTTGTTGTTTCTTGGGCTTTTGCTTATTTTTGACCTGCTGTTTTCCCCTGTTGATGGCCCACATTAGGTACTGGCAGCGTATAAGTGCCTGCTGAATGTGTTTATCCTCCTGTCGCCTGTCCTCCTCTTCTGTGATGATACTGGTCCGTGCATATAGTGTTCTGACATCTGAGAGGTTGTGTGCTGTGGGATGTTCCGAGGTCCAGAGGAGGCATTGCTCTATGTGTGTGGATTTTCTGTAAACCGTGAGACTGATGCTGCCGTCGTCCTTGTGATGAATGTTTAAGTTCAGGAAAGCCAGCGTTTTGTTGTGCTACTCTTCGTGCGTAAACTTGATGTTTCTTGTGGTGTCAATAGTGTTAAGGTGGTCTATTATGTGTTGTGTTTGTCCGACTTTGACTTTTTCCAGAATATCGTCAACGTATCGTTTCCACAGGGTGGGTTTAAGTGGCGGTGGGGCTGCAGTGATGGCTTTCTGCTCCAGGTCCTCCATGAAAAACCCACTCATTATGGCAGAGATGGGGTCTTCCATGGGGAATCCCTTTTTTTGTCTGTATAGGTTATTGTTGAACTGAAAATATGTGGACTTGGCAACTAACTGTAAAAGGTTGAAAATGTCATCCACCGTGAGGTCGGTGCGTTTATGAAGCGTTCTGTCCTTACTTAGTCGTTCCCGTACTCTATGTAGGGTGACATCAGCCGGGGTTTTGGTGAATATACTATAATATACATTAATATGATATATTATATTATATATAATATATTATAATACTACAGTACATCGTGGGAAACAAGGATCTCATCGGTTTTTATTTTCACGTTGTTGAGTTCTTTTGCCAGTTCTTTTGAGTTTTTGCAGTGATGTTCACTGAGTCTGAGGAGGGGTTTTATTATTTCCACCAAAGCTTTGGATAAGTTGTATGTAATTAAACCGATGCTGTCCACTATGGGTCATAACAGGGAGTCTTTTTTGTGTATTTTTGGTGTACCATATATGCGGAGGGGAATGCTTGCTGTGGGTATGAGATGATTGTAGGCATCCTGTATTATTTTTTTTACTCTCTAGTAGTGGTGTTAGTAGCTTTTTTTTAGTGTCTTCAAAGGTAAACTACTTGAAAGTAAACATTTTCGAGCTAGGTCAGCCAAGGATCGGCGGTTCGAATCCCAATCTCCCAGCCATCTGTTGCTGTGTCTTTGGACAAGACGCTTAACCCTCCTTGCCTCCAATGGGGGCACCACTGGTGTGTGAATGTTCCAGTGGTGGTCGGAGCGGCCGTAGGCGGAAAATGGCTGCCGCGCTTCCAGTGTTGGTAATAATGCTGTTTAAAATAACAGCGTTAGGTTACGCAGTTATATTTTCAGTAACAGATTAATCTAACTAATCATTTTTTCCATATTTTCAATGCTGTTAGTTATTGTATATTAAATGTGGTGCATTACAATTAATTGATTGACTAAACTGCTCAATCCGAATGCACTTTGGCTCTACAACAGGGCTGCCGGTTGGGAGAGCAGAGAACGGACAAACTGGAACACATGCAAGCAGATCCTTCCAGCAAAATAAAAGTTCAAGTTCAAAGTCATTAATTGTTATTCAGCTTCATGTTAAAAGTCAACAGAACAACATTTGTACCCAATAAACAAATATGAAAAGATACATACACACCCACGCACCCCCCCCCCCCCCCCCCACACACACACACACACACATATATTTATGTACAGGGAGTGCAGAATTATTAGGCAAAGGAGTATTTTGACCACATCATCCTCTTTATGCATGTTATCTTACTCCAAGCTGTATAGGCCGAAATCCTACTACCAATTAAGCATATCAGGTGATGTGCATCTCTGTAATGAGAAGGGGTGTGGCCTAATGACATCAACACCCTATATCAGGTGTATTAGGCAAACAGAATTATTAGGCAACTTAACGATAAACAAATATATACCCATTTCAATTATTTATTTTCACCAGGGAAACCAATATAACAGCTCAATATTCACAAATATACATTTCTGACATTCAAAAACAAAACAAAAACAAATCACTGACCAATATAGCCACCTTTCTTTGCAAGGACACTCAAAAGCTGCCATCCATGGATCCTGTCAGTGTTTTGATCTGTTCACGAGCAACATTGCGTGCAGCAGCAACCACAGCCTCCGAAACACTGTTAGTGAACTGTTTTCCCTCCTTGTAAATCTCACATTTGATGAGGACTGCAGGTTCTCTATGGGGTTCAGATCAGGTGAACAAGGAGGCCATGTCATTAGTTTTTCTTCTTTTAGACCCTTTCTTGCAGCCACACTGTGGAGTACTTGGATGCGTGTGATGGAGCATTGCCCTGCATGAAAATCATGTTTTTCTTGAAGGATGCGGACTTCTTCCTGTACCACTGCTTGAAGAAGGTGTCTTCCAGAAACTGGCTGTAGGACTGGGAGTTGAGCTTGACTCCATCCTCAACCCGAAAAGGCCCCACAAGCTCATCTTTAATGATTCCAGCCCATACCAGTACCCCACCTCCACCTTGCTGGTGTCTGAGTGGGACTGGAGCTCTCTGCCCTTTACTGATCCAGTCACAGGCCCATCCATCTGGCCCATCAAGACTCACTCTCATTTCATCAGTCCATAAAACCTTAGAAAAATCAGTCTGAGATATTTCTTGGCCCAGTCTTGACGTTTCAGCTTGTGTGCCTTGTTTAGTGGTGGTGGTTTTTCAGCCTTTCTTACCTTGGCCATCTCTCTGAGTATTGCACACCTTATGCTTTTGGGCACACCAGTGATGTTGCAGCTCTGAAATATGGCAAAACTGCTGGCAAGTGGCATCTTGGCAGCTGCACGCTTGACTTTTCTCAGTTCATGGGCAGTTATTTTGCGCCTTGGTTTTTCCACACGTTTCTTGCGACCCTGTTGACTATTTTGAATGAAACACTTGATTGTTCAATGATCAGGCTTCAGAAGCTTGG
Organism: Atherinomorus stipes; assembly: GCA_023101725.1. Lineage (NCBI taxonomy): Eukaryota > Metazoa > Chordata > Actinopteri > Atheriniformes > Atherinidae > Atherinomorus > Atherinomorus stipes. Next base: position 402,552 of record JALJCO010003402.1, on the reverse strand, counting down.
CAATTTTAAGAGTGCTGCATCCCTTTGCAAGGTATCTCACTGTTTTTGACTTTTAGGAGCCTGTCAAGTCCCTCTTCTGACCCATTTTTGCCAAAGAAAAGGAAGTTGCCTAATAATTCTGTTTGCCTAATAAACCTGATACAGGGTGTTGATGTCATTAGACCACACCCCTTCTCATTACAGAGATGCACATCATCTGATATGCTTAATTGGTTGAAGGCTTTCGGCCTATACAGCTTGGAGTAAGACAACATGCATAAAGAGGATGATGTGGTCAAAATACTCCTTTGCCTAATAATTCTGCACTCCTTGTGTGTGTGTATATATATATATATATATATATATATACACACACATACACATACATATACATACATAAATACACACATACATCTACTTTATACACATTAGGGCTGCCAAAAAATTAATCGTGATTAATCACATTGCTTTTATCACATCTAGAACACATTTAGGATGAAAGGTGTCTCAGCAGGAATTCTGCATTCATCTTAATTAGACGAGACTACTAAAACCCTGTCCTTACATGTCTCCCTGAAGTCCTCCAGATGGTGGCAGTTTAGTCCAGAATGCTGCTGTTACAGTCCTCAAAGGTTGACTTCACAACTGTTGAAAGATGAAATTCAGCTCTGAGTCCTGGACTACTCGCAGGTTTCTGGCTTGGTTTTAGCTATTAACTTGTAAAACAAAAGTTAATGTATTTTCTGCATGTAGCAGTACTAAATAAAAAAAAAATCTCTTGTTTGGCAAAAGGGTTAATTCAGGATGAATTTTTTAACAGCCCTAATACATATATATGCACACATAGACATATACATACACATACACATCGGCCTATTTACACACACCTGTATACATACACATACACATACATAGATACACACCCATACATTACCTATCTAAAAGCAGACATAATCTAAATTTTAAAAAAATTTAAGAAAAAAAAAACAGGCACAATATTAAAACAAAGCATTTCTGTCAACAGACAGTTCACAAAAAAGTCAGTGCATCAGCGCAGAGAGGCAGCAGATGGCGTAAAGCGCAAGCAAGTATGCAAAAAAAGGCCTGTATGCCTAGACTTAAAGTGCAAGTTAGTGCTTCATTACAGGTAATGTTGGAAGTGAGTTCATCAACCTCACAGCCTCAGGGAAGAAGCTGGATCTCAGCCTTGATGTTTTGGCTTTTAGGCTTCTCAAACAGTCCCTTTGCAAGATGGGTGGGGTCCCTCAGAATGGAGGAAGCTTTGCTTCTGCATGTGCTGATGTAGATGTCTTCCAGGGTGAGAAGGCAGCACTTAGTGACCTTCTGAGCCGCCTTAACTAGTCTCTGCAGAGCCCTCCTATCTGCAGCAGAGCAGTTTCCAAACCAGACCGTAATGCAGGATGTGAGGATGCTCTCTACTGCACACCTGTAAAAAGCAGTAAGGACAGCTGTGCTGAGGCCGCCCTTAACAAAAAGAAGTATTCCTTAAGTACATGTCATTAAGTATATGCAAGTATAGTAAAGTATATCCCAGATGTGTACTTTTATTTACCAAGTACACTGATACCAATATACTAGCAGTATACCAACAAGTATACTTCTGTGGACTAAATTGGCCCACTTTAAGCATTTAAAAGTACACTTTCAAGTATGCTGAAAGTAATCTTCTAGGCATACTGTTAATTTACTTATACTAAAACTTCAAGCTTACTTTTACTTTTAGAAAGTACACATTTAAGTATACTAAAGTACACCTAAGTATAGGGATGGACAATATTGGAATTTTGACCAATATCCGATATGCCGATATTTTAAAACTCATGTGGCTGATAACCGATATCGATACCAATACAGTATTAAAGCTGAAAAAATAAGCAGTCATTGCAAATAGCAGTTTTGTTATCCGTTTCTGACACTTTGAAAAATAGGGGTGGGAAAAAATATCGATATACTGAAATATTGTGATATTTTCATATGCCAATATCAAATCGATATTTAAAAACACGGTATCTATCTACTTAACTTACAAAATCTCATGAGATTTCATCGTTCTGTTACAAAATCTCACGATATTTAGTAACTGAACGATGAAATATCGCAAGATTTCCTCAGTAAAATAGATTGATGCCGCGTTTATTAATGTCAATATGATATCACGAAATTTTTGTGAATTCTCGCAAGATTTCGTAACAGAACAATGAAATGTCGCAAGATTTTGTTAGTAAAATAGGTCGATACTGCGTTTTTAAATGTCAATTTGATATCAGCATATGAAAATATTGTGATATTACATTGTATCGATATTTGTTCCCACCCCTAGTCTACAGAAGTTTTAAAGTCTGTAAAAAGGAGGTTTTTGAGGAAGTGTTTTTTTTTTTAGACTTTAGAAACAGCGGGTTGATCGGTCAAATATTGGTCAAATACTCAGTTTCAAGGCCGATATTTGACCGATACTAACAGGAAGGATTATATCATCCATCACTACTTAAGAAGACTAAAAGTAATACCGATTATATGCACTGGGGAGTTCAAAGTAAGAGAGAGAGAGCCCCTAAATCTTACAAGATAGGATTTGAAAACAGGGAAGAATGTACATATTGCAGTATGCCACAAAGAAACCAGTATGTGTGAAAATGTACTATGAATGTATTACTATTAAAGCATATCATTCAAAAATTTAAATATAAGTACTGGGTAAATTAAACTTCTAGTATTTATGAGTAAATCCCAAGTGAACTTTAAGTAAATATATGATGATAAGTACATAAACAGTAAACGGAAAGTATACTGTCTCATTTAAAGTTTAAGATCAGCATACTTAAAGCATACTTTGCATAGACTACTTTTTGGTAAGGGCGGCATTTGTTAGTAGAGTTAGTAGAAGAACTTATCACTGGGAGCAGAGAAGCCGCTGCACCTCTGCGCGCCACCATCTTGGAAACCCATGATTGGCTAAAGGTAGTGGCAGTCAAAGGCAGTCATGTTTCAGGGCAGCCAATCGGAGCCAGTACTTTTAAAAACAGACCCGGGTGCCGGGTGAAACAATCACTTGATGAAGAAGCAGCAGACATGGTGAGTTCGGAGCAATCCGATGGAAAAACTAGCATTTTCAAGGTAGTGATATCAGCACTATCTTAAGTTAATTGAGATCAAAGGCAAGAATGTCCATGTGAGGTGTACATTTTTCCTGCAGGGAAGACATCTGCTGTGAGCAACTCTAATTTAATGAAGCATCTCATAACAGTGCATGCATCTACTAAGTTAGTGGCCAAAAACCCTGATACCTCCACTGCCAGAGATGATAGCTCACCATCCACTAGCAAAGAATTACACAGAGAAAAGTCGTCCAAGCTGCTCTTTACAGCAAAAGACAATGACACAGGCTGAAGTCAACCGTGTGACAGGCAGGTACATAGTTGAAAATGTGTTGCCATTATTGATGGTGGATGATAATTTATTCCGAGTCGTTATTGCAAAATACCCAAGAAAGCAGGGGCTTGTAGGCCATGCTCCATGACGTTTGTAAAATACCTGGATGCTGAGTACCCCAAAATAAACGATGAACTTAGAAAGAGTTTTGAAGAGTTAGACTTTTTGACTGCTACTGCAAATATTTGGACTGCATACTGTATAACCACAGTTACCTCGGCATGACAGCCCACTGGATGGATGCACACAGCTTGGAATGAAAGAAAGCAGCTTTGGCCGGCAGATGGTTCAGGGGCCGTCATACACATGATAGCATTGCTACTGAATGGAACAATATTCAGTTTTCCTTTGGCATTTCTAACAAAATCACTGCTACTGTTACTGACAATCGTTCAAATTTTGTTACGGCCTTCAAAATGTACCAACCCGTTCAGGATGATGACTCTGGAGAGGAGGATGATGATGAAGTAACTTTTGTCGACCTTCATGATGCCTTACAAAGCGTGAATGTGGATGAGAATGTAGAAGAGGATGCTGTGACTTTACCGCCACACCACAGATGTGGATCACATACAGCAAACCTCATTTCATGCTCTGTTGAGGACAAGTGGTTACTCTCAAGGCCAGATCTAAAAGCTGTGTACAGAAGTCCTCCCTTAAAATGCACAGCGTTATGGAATAAGGCTAGTCGATCCACAGTGGCTGCAGAGACTGTAGATGAGGTCCTTGGAAGGAAGCTCCTTGTCCCATGTACAACCAGATGGAACTCCTTTCATGATGCTGTCTGTGAATCCCCAATTACAGAGCTGAACACCATCTCCTATCATTTTGGGTTGAAGACCTTCACAGATTGGGAATATCAGTTCCTCAGGGAATACTGTACAGTGATGAAACCATTAACAGTAGCCCTAGACATTCTTCAAGGTGAAGATAACTATTTATGGGCCACACTCCTTCCCACACTGGAGACATTGATCTCCAAGACCATGGACATGAAGAGTGGCCTGCAAATCTAGGGTGACCTTGCTGAAGCTGTTGTCAAGGTGAGAGCTAGTTCAAATGCAGTAAATACATTCTCCCATATGAATTATGTATTTATTTTGAAATATTAAATCAAAGAAAAAAAAATGATGTCACTTATCTCATAATGTGTCATTTATGTGTGTGTGTGTGTGTGTGTGTGGGTGTGTGTGTGTGTGTGTCATTTCAGGCAATCAAAACCAGGTTTGCAGAGGTGCTGGAAAGTGAGACTGCTGTCTTGGCTGCAGTGACATTGCCCATATTTAAATAACGTTGGCTGCAGACACAAGAACGGAAGGACGATGCCAAGGCAGGTCTGCTGGTGGAATGTCGGAAAATGGAAAAAGATGAAGACGAGCTAACAGGTACCACTGCACCAACACACAACCTCAGCACCGACTCTGCCATTGAGGAGGAGTAATTTCCTTTAAAGGTGCCATGACATCAAATTTCACTTTTCTGGGGTTTTGGGGGTATAATATGATCTATTGTGCACTGATGAGGCCATGTGAATGTCCAGAGTGAGAATCAAAGTTCCTGTTTATGGTCTGTCAGCTTTGTCTCTCTGCTCAGAAACTGTTGAATCAGACAGCAGGCTATCATTCTACGTATTTCTATCATTCTACGTATTTCTATCATTCTACGTAGTTCTATCATTCTACGTAGTTCTATCATTCTACGTAATTTAATTGCTCCAATAAGAGCACACTATCAAGTAAACAGCCCCCCCCCCCCTCTCTCTCTCTCTCCTAACGGTTTATGCACCGTCCGCTCCCCCCCCTCCCCTCCCTGTCTGATTCAGCTTTGTGTATGGAGCTAGTAGTAACTTCTGTGCAGTCAGGTCTGGGTTTTCGGACAAATGGATTTAAAAGAAAACTTCTGCAGCAACACTGAGGGAGGCGACCACAACCTTGTCATTACCTGTAAGTTTATTTATTTTCTAAATGCTGTCGTCTGATAAACGTAGCTCACTGTCTGAAGTGCCCATGTTGCTAGCAGTTAGCCTTTAGCAAACTCCAACCGCAGCTTGACCTAGATTCTCCAAATAAGGTCATAGCCAAATAAGGTGTAGCCAATCAAAATGAAGTCAACGTGGTCTCCGGGTAAAGCTCCATATCATCACCAGACCCAACTGTATTACTGAGGAAGTGAGGTCTGGTGTTTCAAAACAATGCCCCGCTGTAAAAAATGCCGTTTTTTTCTTTGGAGTATTTACATATAAAGTAATGCCAACAACATAAACTAGTTTTTAACTGCTATGTCATCACTCCTTTAAAGATGAGGAGGACCCCTCTGCTTCTTTGAAAAGCCAAATCGCTGACTATTTCAAGTCAGAAGCACAAGGGATGGCCACTCGGATTCCCATTGATTAAGGAAATTTCACTGAAATACAATGCAGCCACTCCATCCAGTGCTCCAGTAGAGACTATTTAGCCTGGGGAAGCTGGTCCTCACCCCAATAGGGGATGTTTTATCAGACATCCTATTCCTGTAAGAATGTCTTCAAGACCAGTTTTTTTTGAGATTGTACGTTTGATGACTTGACCGTAGACTACAGAATTAAAACACTTTTGCTGCGTCCCAAATCGCATACTTGCATACTCCATACTCCATACTCCATACTCAAAATCCCAAATTGAGTGCACTAACCATAGGGGATTATCACATTTCCGCGTTCCGGTTTCCGGAAGTTGAAACATTTGGCACTTCCTCTTCCGGGCCATGTTAACATCAGCCGTTCCTGCTCTGTTATACTGTTTAAATCGGATAAACTCCAAACCTATATAAGTTTTCATTCTAGACTGAAGTGATACTGGATCAAAAGCTGGATCAAAGCGATCGATTTGCCGCGGTGAAGGGCCGAACTTTATAATAAAACACACGTTTGTTTGTCCCCGGTGGGGCACAACACCGGCACTTCACAGCATGCTAGCATTAGCCAGCTAGCATTTACTGACGTGCTTAACATTGTGCGTCTTAAAACGCACAAACATCTGAAAATCGGGTCTGTACCCCCCCCGTTTCCAGTGGAACAACTGGGGACTGCCAAGAAAGGAGACGCTTTCAGATGCTTGTGTGTTTTCAGCCGCACAAAGTTAGGCACGTCATCAAGCTGGCGAATGCTAACCTGCTAACAAAAGTCCGCCAGCTACTACTCTGTTAAACTTTGTAAATCGGATAAACGCCAATGCCAAGTTTTCATTCCAGACTGAAGTGATGCTGAGGAAGAAGTGGATCAAAACGACCGATTCACCGCGGTGAAGGACCGAACTTTATAATAAAACGACACGTTTGTTTGTGGCCGGCAGACTGCACAGTCGTGTTAGCCTGTAAGCATTAGCCAGCTTGATAACGTGCCTAACTTTGTGCGGCTGAAAACACACAATCATCTGAAAACGTCTCCTTTCTTGGCAGTCCCCAGTTGTTCCACTGGAAACGGGGGGGTACAGACCCGATTTTCAGATGTTTGTGTGTTTTAAGACGCACAATGTTAAGCACGTCAGTAAACGCTAGCTGGCTAATGCTAGCATGCTGTGAAGTGCCGGTGTCGTGCCCCACCGGGGACAAACAAACGTGTGTTTTATTATAAAGTTCGGCCCTTCGCCGCGGCGAATCGATCGCTTTGATCCAGCTTTTGATCCAGTATCACTTCAGTCTAGAATGAAAACTTCAATATGTTTGAAGTTTATCCGATTTAAACAGTATAACAGAGCAGGAACGGCTGTCGTTAACATGGCCCGGAAGAGGAAGTGTCAAAAGCCGGCAACTTCCGGTAAGCGTGATAATCCCCTATTCTATGTACTCAGTGGCTTAGTATGTGACTTTCAAGTATGCAGTGCTGTCCCAAATCGCATACTCCCGTGTGGAGTACTCACCGGAAATGAAAGGCTGGTGTTGACTTCTTCTTCTACAGAAATGTTTGACCGGTGTGTACAGCCACAGCGCACTGCCGCCATCTTCTGCTGGCGCTTTTTACCGTTAAGTGTTTTTTCTGGTTATTTCTCATCACGAAAACATGAACATCCTTAGGGAAGCCTTACGCCGAAATCGGCACCGGCAAATTTATCTCCTCCTGCTACTGGCTGAAGCTGCGCAGGTCTGCAGCCTATAGTAGTTTGTGTGAACCTACTAGTAAAACATCTGACGTAATTTCAACTTTCAAACTTGTGTCCACCTGTATATCTGTTCCTGGTCCGTCCTGCAGCCTCCAGCTGCCGTCCTACAGAAAGTTCATCGTTTTACAATGTTCATATTTATTTGTTTTTACAAGCTGTTGCTGCCACGTACGGGCAATATGTCCCACAACCATTTTTGGGTTCTACGATATCCATTTTTCAAATATCAACTTCAGGAGCTCTTCGTATGTGTGTTGTTAATTTGCATTTGTCCTTAGTGTACATACCCTGTAACCATGGTAACCAGAAGTCTTTAGTAGGAACAAGCAGACATGGTGGCTCCCATGAAACGTGTCTATACTGTACACATGCGCAGACATTCTCCATAAGTGCTGAATAATAAACATTTTTTTATCAGAATTTGTCAGGTGAACTTGACTTTTTTGTTTTTTAGGGATGTTGGGGGTGATAACTTGCTGTCATGAAGCCAAAAGAAAAAAGGTGTTAATCACTTGGGTACCTTACGAAATACCAAAGCACAAACCAGTTGGAGAGGAAGTGTAAGTTTTTGTCTGGTGTTGCATGCAGGATACATCATTCTGGTCTAGAAATGGACAGTTTGGGACAGTTTGCCCCTAAGCAAGGCACTAAGCTGCCCTGATTGCTCCCCAAAGGCAGCTGCACACTGCTGTAGATGTGTCTACACTGCATGTATGGGGCACCCCCTCACTGACAGGTCGGGCAAGAAGAGCATTAATCAGAGAAGATCAGCCAACATGTTGGCTGATTGTTTAGTTTGGATCACTACCAGCTACAGAATCGTACTAAATCAAAATACAGCTCTTTACTCATTCAAATTTAAGCAAATGTTTAGTGCAGCGAGCCGTGTGGACTGTGTCTGGTTGTTTGTGACAGCACAGAAACGGTGAAGACTGCTGTCGTGTTTATCTGCCTTCATCTGTGGGCTGACCAGGCGCCGCTGGATGTCGCTTTGACAGCCCGTCGCTGTCCTCTCTGACACCCATCTGTTTCTTAACGTAGGAGTTCACAAGCAGAATCAATATGCTGCTGTTGCTCAGGGGCGTCAGGAGGAGGAGGAGGAGGAGGAGGAAGGGTGAATTTGGGTACTGGACTTTTATGGAAATAGTGGCTGTGTTCCAACGTCATCACAGCTTAATGGAAAACAAAACCAAGCAGAGAAAGAACCGTATTCCAGCTGGTGGAGGATTACATTTCTATCAGTTTAAATGAAACGGTGTGTGTGTTCACACTGCTCGCTCGCTCACATTTAACCGTTTCTCTCCTCTCTGCTAACAACTGCTAAGTATCTTCTGCCCCTCTGTTATTCTCTTGTTTTGTCATCCCTCATCTCCACTTCCCCCGTCATTTTCTCTCTTTGTTCTCAGCTCCACCAGCAGCCCCCACCACCACCACCACCACACCCCCTCTCCCACCGCCCACTAAAACTCAGATTAAAGGAATGATGTAACTCCTTTTCTTTTTCACATGTTTGATCCTTTCTGACCGAGTTGGCTTGCCGGCAGCCCCAGAAGGGGGGGGGGGGCTTTTTATAGCTATTGTAACAACGAGAAGTAACACGTGTGTTTAATATTCACATGCAAAACAAACTGACATTACACTGCAACACACTCCAGCCGGGAGGACAGACTGTGTTATAAAAGATGTTTCATCAGCGCAAGCTTTAAAAAAAAAACTAATAAATGAAAACTGCAGCAGATTTCTTGCAGAGCTCAATATAAATACTTCAGTAGATTTTCACTTTCTTATATTTTATGGACTCTTGGCTCCCTACTTTCAATAGAAGTAGATCAATAAGACTAATATGTATACGTATGTGTGTGTGTGTGTTTATATATATATATATATATATATATATATATATATATATATATATATATATATATATATAAGAGGGGAGAGAGAGAGAGAGAGAGAGAGAGAGAGAGAGAGAGAGAGAGAGAGAGAGAGAGAGAGAGAGAGAAAATGAAATGAAATGAAATGAAATGAATGAAATGAATGAAATGAAAAATAGTTTATTCATCCTAGAAGAGAAATTCAGTATTGTAAAAGCTCACTCTTTTCCTTTTCTTTTTCTTTAATAAACAAAAAAGTCAGTCAGTCTTGTTCTTTAGGGTGATGGCCGCTGGCAGGAATAAATTTCTGTATCTCTCCATCCTACAGCGAACCTGACGTAGCCTCCCACTGAACACACTCTGTTGATTCTTCACCGTGTTGTGGAGAGGATGGGAAGAATCCTCCATCATCTTCATCAGCTTGTGCAGCATTCTTTTCTGAACGATCAGCTCCAGCGGCTCCAGAGTTATCCCCAGCACAGAACCAGCTTTTTTGATCAGCTTGTTTAGTTTCTTCAAGTCTCTGATTCTGATGCTGCTGCCCCAGCAGATGCTGCAAAGCTGATTGCACTTTCCACAGCAGACTTGTAGAAGATCTGCAACATCTTGGTGCAGACGTTGAATGATCTCAGCTTCCTTAAGAAGTAGAGTCTGCTCTGACCTTTCTTGTAGATGTAGTCAGTGTTGCATTTCCAGTCGAGTCTGTTGTCCAGCTGAACTCCAAGGTATTTGTAGTTCTCTACCACCTCCACCTCCTCTTCCAGGATGTAGACAGGACTATGCTGCTTATTCTTGCTCCTCCTGAAGTCAACAATCATCTCTTTAGTCTTGCTGGTATTTAAAATGAGCTGATTGTTACCACACCATTTCACAAACTGACTGACCAGTTCTCTGTACTCGGCTTCTTGTCCATCACTGATACACCCCACAACTGCAGAGTCATCAGAGTATTTCTGCAGATGACAGGACTCAGAGTTGTACTGGAAGTCTGAAGTGTACAGTGTAAAGAGAAACGGTGAGAGTACAGTCCCTTGTGGTGCTCCAGTGCTGCTGACCACCATCTCAGACACACAACCTTTCAGTCTCACAAACTGTGGTTTGTTTGTTAGGTAGTCGTAAATCCAGGTGGTTGTGGAGGGATCCACCTGAAAGTTATGGAGCTTCTGACATAGCAAAGCAGGCTGAATAGTATTAAATGCACTTGGAAAATCAAAGAACATGCCCTCAAAGTGCTGCCTAAATGGTCCAGATGAGAGTGGGCTCTCTGAAGCAGGAAGATGATTGTTCTGCCCTCATTAAAAGAGTCCTTTCTTCCACTAGACAGAAAGACAACTTCTTCACACACTGCGGTTGAAGTTCCAATCCAAAAATTTATTTGTTCCCACAGCATGTGCATGAAGTAAAACTGTAATGCAAAAAAAGGCATAATGTTTAAACGACTTTCAGTATGGCTAGATTTTCAAGATTTTCAACATCAAAGTAGTAAGTAAAATAAATAGGCAGCATTCATTTAAAGTCCATAAGGATGTATGAGCATTCTCCATTAGACATCTTTCAATTGCTATCCTCCACATCAACAATGTAATGGTCCAATTAATTTTCCACTCACAGACAATCCCTCCGTTGCAGACTCTGCAGTTAAGATGGATTTAGGAATCCTCAGCCCAAATGCTCCATGTGCTCTGCAAAACAAAGTGGTGAGAAAAGTGATGAGTTAAGATGGCTGCCTCAGAGTTCAAGGGTTAAATAACCTAGGTTGTCACTGCCAACCATGACATCCAGTGGCTGGAAGATGAACTGCTTCCTCCTGCAGTTCACTAGCCACAACAATGATGGCGTCTTCAACCCCAAGCCCATTACGACATGCGAACTGTAATGGGTCCTGAAAGGTGTTGACTTGCTTGTTGAGGTGAGCCAGTAAGAGTCTCTCCAGGACTTTCATGATGTGAGATGTCAGGGCAACTGGTCTGTAGTCATTTGGTTCAGCTGGTTGTGGTTTTTTAGGGACAGGAACAAGACAGGATGTTTTCCACAGCACAGGAACTCTGTTCCGTCTCAGGCTGGTGTTAAAAAGGTGCTGGAGAATCGGACATAGTTGTTCTGAGCAGGTCTTGAGAACTCTGGGACTGACACCATCTGGACCTGCAGCCTTGTTCCAGTTCAGCTTCTCTAGCTGTTTCTTGACCTGGTCACAGGAGACAGTCAGGCTGGAGGTGGAGGCAAAAGAGGTCTCAGGATGTCCTGATGTGGAGGGAGATGAGGCTGTGTTCAGGTCCATGACTGAGGTGCAGGGTGACAGAGTGGAGGTGGGACAGGAAAGCTGTGGGCTCATGGAGGGTGTGTGGTGTGTTGGGTTGTCAGCAGTGGGTGAACTGAACCTATTGAAGAACATGTTCAGTTCGTTAGCTCTGTCCAGACCTCCGTCAGTCTGGTCCCCCTTTAACTTGAAGCCAGTGATCTTCTTCATTCCAGACCACACATCCCTCACGTTGTTCTGCTGGAGCTGGCTCTCCAACTTCTTCTTGTAGTCCTCCTTGCACTTCTTAGTCTGTGTTTTCATTTGTTTTTGTGTGGTCTTCAGAAACTCCCTGTCTCCATCCCTGAAAGCTTTCTTTTTGATGTTCAGCAGCTTTTTCAGGTCACTGGTGATCCAGGGTTTGTTATTGGTGAAGCACCTCACTGTTCCTGTTGGAACGATGTTGTCCACACAGAAGTTTATGTAATCTGTCACACACTCAGTCATGGTGTTGATGTCATCTCCATGAGGTTCACAGAGGACATTCCAGTTTGTGGCTTCAAAGCACCCTCTCAGAGCATCTTCAGTCTCAGTAGACCAGGTTTTAATCGTCCTCCTAATGACTGGTTGCTGCTGAACGATGGGCTTGTAGGTGGAGGTGAGAAGAACCAGATTATGATCTGATCTTCCTGAAGGAGGCAGGGCAGAGGAGCTGTATGCATTCTTTGTATTTGCATAAAATAAGTCCAACATCTTATTTTCTCTGGTGGAGCAGCTGACAAACTGCTGGAAAGTTGGTAACGTAGCAGAGAGGGAGACATTGTTGAAGTCTCCAGAGATCGCCATGAATGAGTTTGGATGCTGTGTTTGTAGTTTAGCCACAACGGAGCTGATGACATCACAGGCTGTCTCTGGTGCGGTACCTGGTATTATATTAACCACTACCATAATAATACAGGCAAACTCTCTGGGTAAATAATATGGACGAAAACTCACAGCTAACAGTTCAGTGTCTCTTGTGCAGATCTTCTCCTTGACAGTGATGTGTCCTGGATGGCACCAACGCTGATTGACCAGCACTGCATTTCCGCCTCCCTTTAGCTTCCCGCTGAGCTGTTTATTTCGGTCTGCACGGACCGTCTTGAAGCCGTGTACAGACGCATTACAGTGTGGGATGTGTTCGTGCAGCCATGTCTCGGTGAAACACGATACTGCATTCTCTGTGCTCTTTCTGAGACCTTGTTAGCACTTCAAGCTCGTCCATCTTCTTAGCTAGCGATCTCACATTACCCATCACAACAGTTGGAAGAAATGGTTTAAATCTCCACCGTTTTTCTCTCTGCCTTACCCCTGCCCTGCATCCTCTTGTCTTTTTCCTTAACTTTCTTTCTCCCTAACTCTAATATACGTATATACACTGCCTGGCCAAAAAAAAGTCGCCACCTGGATTTAACTAAGCCAATAGGTACGAACCTCCTATTGGATAATTACTGCATGGGCGATTATCTTTCAGCTGGCAACAAGTTATTTAACCCCAACTGGTGCAATGAGTTGCTTCTCATTTCCTAGACAACCTTGTGGAAAGACACATCCGTGGTCTTGGAAAAGATGTTAGTCTGTCTGAGAAGGGTCAAATCATTGGCATCAAGAGGTGAAAACACCTAAGGAGATTCAGAAACTACTAAAACTGGGTTCAGAACAGTCCAACGCATTATGAAAAACTGGAAGGATAGTGGACCATCGTCCTCCAGGAAGAAATGTGGCCGGAAAGGCAGATGAAGTGATGCAGCATCATGCCTAGTGCTACTGTATGAACCTGTGGGGGCAGTGTGATGATCTGGGGTTGCTGCAGTTGCTCAGGTCTAGGTTCAGCAACAGTATGTGCTCAAAGAATGAGGTCAACTGACTACCTGAATATACTGAATGACTTGGTTTTGAATTCTTCCAAACCAAGACAGAGACTTTTTAAAGGCTCAGAGCACTTATGGAGGTGTTTTGGATTACTTATCTGTTTGGAATGTGTCACTCTGAGCCTACAATACTGGAGCTTTTTACAGTATTCTAATTTTTTTACTTTTTGATTTAGAGGTTTTCTTAAGCTGCAACTTCTAATCAGCAACATCCAAAGAAATAAAAGCTTGAAATGTATTGATTCACATATTATTTGTCTATACAATATGTAAATTGCACCTTTTAAGTTGAATTACGTATATATATATATATATATATATATATATATATATATATATATAACATATATGTGTGTGTGTGTGTGTGTGTTTCTTTCCCACCTTGTGCAGGGAGTTGATGATGGTTTTCTGCACAACTGTCAGATCAGCAGTGTTCCCCATGGTTGTGAATTCTTCTAAAGCAAGACAGGTTTGATGTTTTCATAAGCTGCAAGTCCTAATCAGCAACATACAAACAAATAAAAGCTTGAAATATATTAATTTGTATATTATTTATCTATACAATATGCAAATTGCAACTTTCCAGTTGAATTACAGAAATAAATTAACTTTTTCCAGATATTCTAATTTTCTGGGTAGTACCTGTTTATACATATATGAAATAATAAACAACCAAATAAATTACTAAAGTAAAATTTATACTAGAAATAAACAGATAAAAAAAATGAATATTTATATAATGATAAATGATAAACTTTTGAATTTCATAAAAGCAGTGGCTTAGATAATAACAAATGAAAACTGAAAATAAACAACTAACAATAAGAATAAAGAGAATAAGATAGAATTTGATTTAATTTAATTTAATTTTATCTGGCTCTCTCCGTCCCACAAAAAATAAAAATGGAAAAATATAGAAAAATAAATCAAATGAACCCTCTTATTTGTGCTTGTTTGTGTGGGATTTGAAGAGCGTGCACATGTGTGAGGACAGGTGCCATAAACCCGTTATGGCGTGAGGATGTGCAGGTGGGCTCAGTGACATCTGACACAAAGACTGATGGAGGAAGAGGAGGCTGAGGGGATGAGACTTCAGCAGTTTGAGGAGTGTTTCTACAACCCCCCCCCCCAATGTAATGCTTCATCCTCCATGTTATCTGGGCTGAATTAGGACGATTTATTCATGAAGAATGAAAGCTGACAGCTGAAAACGCTGTTGTTGAAGAGAACTGCAAAGTCGTATTTATTCAAGCAAATGTTGACTCTAGATAAAACATTTCCATCCACGACTGTTGCTCATGGCTGAATCCAGCCTTCCCTCAGTATTCGTCTGTAGACTCTTGGTTAAGTCCCAGTTCCAATCTGATCCCAGCGGTAGTGAGTCCTGGCAATTGCAGATGACCCCTCCAAGCGGCTGTCCACACGGCACCAAATTACAGCAAAACGTCAAAAAATTTAAGAAATCTGCCCTATCATCCTCACGAAGCCAGGGATTAGCCTCCTGAATTCGGGTTCCAAGGTGGAAAGGTTTGAAACCTCAACGGGTTTGTGTTTCATGGGAACGGCGTAACTGCGCAAGGAAAGGAAGGGAAGGGGGGGCAACAACGCGCATTGGTCTCATTCACAAAAACAATAAAGTTCATTGAAAAAAAATTCACAACAGCAATGGCGTCGGAGAGCGACTGCTTTCAACTGTGTAGAAAGCTTTATTTGCCTCGTAACTCCTCAGCCATCTCTACCTTTCTGCTCTTCCTTTGTTAATTCCCAGCGACATGCAGTGAGTCTTTATTTGCGCATGCGGTTTGGAGTGTTAATAACGTCACCCACAGCCTTGTATGATGTGCTACAGCGGTTTCATGGGGATCTTGAAACCTTTCCCCGGATTTCTGCTATCGGTTTCACACCTAAACCGGCATCAGCTCCGTGTGGACTAGGTCCAAGTGTATCCACAGTTTTCCTGAGGCGGTCGCTGGGCGCCATTATCAACAATTAATAATAAATAATAATAATGGATTAGATTTATATCGCACTTTTTTTTCCCATCCAAGAACTCAAAGCGTTCACAATAGGTCCATTATTCATTCACTCCTCATTTACACTTGGTGATGGTAAGCTACGTATAAAGCCACAGCTGCCATGGGGCAGACTGATGGAAGTGTGGCAGCCATTTTGCACCTACGGCCCCTCCGACCACCACCGGAACATTCACACAAGGCAAAGGGGGTTAAGTGTCTTGCCCAAAGACACAATGACATATGGCTGGGGGAATTGGGATTTGAACCCGATCATTGGCCGACCTGCTCTACCACCTGAGCCACTGTCCAGTGCGCAGAGGAAGTAGCAGTTTATTCGGTTAAAGGCTGGAGCTGGTCGCGGAGAATCCTGTTTACATTTGCGTTTGGAAAAAGCTAAAGGACAAAGTTAGCGATTGGATTAAAAAAACAAGATGTCCTGGAGTTCAGGGACATCATGTGTCTGTGGTTGTACATTCTGATCATGAAGTCTGTCATCGATTTTTTTTTTTTACTGGTCGTTACATAGTTAGCACCTAGCATATCACAACGGGATGGGAGCTCTGTAGGGAACACGTTTCCACACAGGACATCTTCTCCCACAACCATCACAGGTCCTACTTTATTGCTGTGGAGGTTCTGGGCTTGTTCCACTTTGGCTCTCTGCAGCAACCTGGCTGGTCCTGGAGTCCTGCATCCACCGCTAACTGAACCTGATCGGTTTCACCTCTCACTGACGCAAGCTCTGATTTTCTGACGGGACTTCCATGTGATGCTTCCAGTAATAAATCCATTTTGGTGTTTTTAACAGGCTACAAGATTATTTTAAACAGCCGGTGTTTCATACTGCAATAAACTGATGTTCACAAAACCTGGCAACGCTGATATCTGACTGCTGCTACAAAGCAACAGAAACGTGTTGTAGCCAAGAGTTATTCTACTCAGATAAATATGAAGCATAAATGTAGTTTACACCAACACATGGGCCAAAATGTCACAAATCCTCTTCATAATTTGGATTTGTTTTATTCAAAGACACTGAACCTATTGTGTATCCATTCCTTTCCTCATGCCACTTTTTCATTCCTTCCTCATATTATCCACGACCACCCAAACTCTCAATGATAATAATAGTAATGATAATAATAATTATGATGACTATAACAAAAATAATAATGATGATGATAATAATAACAGTACATTGCATTTATATGTACCTTTCAGACCCTCAACGCATATTCATAAACCATAAGAAGGAATAAAAATAATAAAAGGAAGCGAGATTACAGCGTAGATTTGAATTAAATGAACCAGTTCCTGTGGAAGGACAGCAGTGATGGGGAGACTGAGGCCATATTTGCGTATTTCTACACCAATCTAAAAAAAAGAGAAAAGTTTCCATTTCTTTTATTTGTTTTGAATTTCTGACAAGGCAAAGCATGAAAGTTTTGTATGTTGGAGCTTGGACATTTCCCAGATTGCTGTCCTTCATGTTACACCTGAACAGGTAAATAACATTCTGTCTGCAGACGTTTCTACTACAGTTCAGTACCAGTTTATGCAATTATCGTCAACAACGTGCTGTCTCAGTACTCTGAAATTACTCTTAATTGGTTGTAGGCTTTCGGCCTATACAGCTTGAAGCAAGACAACATGCATAAAGAGGATGATGTGGTCAAAATACTCATTTGCCTAATAATTCTGCACTCCCTGTACTGTATGTGTTTGTAATTTTTCTCTGTCTGCATTTGATATTTTTGTACTGGGAGTCGTAAGAGCTTGAATAAAGTAAACTGGAAATCTGCCTCTTGATTTTTTAAGGCATTTCACTTCTCATCCAAAAAGTTGCAGTTCTGACCAGTTGACTGTTTATTCCAGTTATTACAATAACCATGACCAGGATAACTTAGAATTTTGCTCCGAAGGTTGAAAGATGAGCAGATCTAGGAAAATGTATGACAAACTGAACCAAACCCAATTTTTTATTTGTTTTATCCCTGAATCAGGTTGTACTATATTCTATTTTCTTATGAATATTGGGTTTCAATTTTTTTCCAAATCATCACATCATGTTTTAATCAACATCTGACATATTGCCCTAAATTCTGGGGGCAGACAAAGTTATCATTTTCAGGGCTGAAAAACATTTTTAATTTTTAAAAAGTGGAGCAGACAGAAGAAAAATACAACAGATTTTTATATGTATTTATATTTTTTTGTATACTTATGTATTGGCATGATAATGTCCTTTAGCTAGAAATAATCCCTATTTTTACCCCAAACTTCACACTGGCATTGTTTTACTTTAAGTGAATCAAGGTAACTTGATTCACTCCTCTACACTGTCCTCACATTTCTTCTGGCAGAGAACTGTAGATTCTAGAACATGCCAAAAGACAATCCACTGAAAAAAAGAAAATAAAAAAAAAAAGGTAAGCTGGGGGATAAAAAGGCAAAGACGGGCAATGACGGAGAGAGAGAGGAGGCTGTGTTTGTTATAGGACGGGGAGCTCTGGCCTGCGGGTGGGTGGAGATTAGAAATTCCTCCTCCTAAGCCTTCTGTGATTTGGAAAGCTTTAGGTATCAATTTGAGAGCCTCCAGTTTGGCTCTGGTTCACTTCAGACGCAGGAAGAAGTTCTTCTCAACCAGTGGGCTGGACTAAAAGAGGCAATCAGAGCAGATGAAAAGAAAAACAAAGAAGTGGAATGGGGCGGACGCGGATCAGAGATGAGACAAGATGCTGTTGGAGGAGTTTAAGGTTTTATCTGCACTGTAAAAAAAGAAAAACTGTAATATTCTCGCAAATTGGACAGCAGAAAAATACAGAAAAACTAGGAAAAATAGTAAAATTCCATAATAAAAATGCAGTTTATACCTTTACTTTTATATGGGATGCTTTGTTTTATGGCAGATTTTTAATGTTTAATAATAAGAGACTTCAGAATATAACAACCAGGGTCATTAGGTAACCATGTAAATAGATTAATAACAATAGCAGTGTATTACCAGCATTAAACTGTAATTTAACTCTTTCACTATTCTTTTTACATTATGTTTCAATGAAGTTATGATGAATTTGAAAATGGGCTATAAGACTTTTTATGTCAAATAAAATTATATTTTCTTAGAATGAATGGAAATTTTTATGCATTTTTACAGTTACAGGTTTTCTATATGACTTTGCTTTCGATGTGCTGATTTAGTCTATTTCCCTTCCATCGATATTGGTATTATTTTCCCATATTTAAAAAATACAGGAAAATCTGTGAAATAATACAGCAGAACTGTAATGTTGCAATAAAGTTTTATACAAGTTCTGTAATCTTTATAATGTCACTGGATTAGACAAATGGTGAACAGCTCCATCACAATCTCTTCTTTGTTGTCTACAGTATTTTACAGTGTATTTGTCTAACAGCTCTTTTGATTAGGACCGTGTATTTGAGACTGAACTACAGCTGCACCATGATCCAGATTAATAAATGCACACACACAGTCCACATGCATAAAACATTCATAATAGCATTAATGCTGCACATCCAACATGGAAGTCCCAAGTTAAACCACAGTCCAGACCATCCATCCACCCACCCACCGTCCGTTCCACTATCCATCCACCCACCGTCCGTTCCACTATCCATCCACCCACTGTCAGTCCCACTATCCATCCATCCATCCATCCATCCATCCATCCATCCATCCATCCATCCATCCATTCATCCATCCATCCATCCATCCATCCATCCATCCATCCATCCATCCATCCATCCATCCATCCATCCATCCATCCATCCATCCATCCATCCATCCATCCATCCATCCATCCATCCATCCATCCATCCATCCATCCATCAAGCAAAGTTTATTTTTATTGCACCTTCTAACTGAGTGCAATGTCTGTCACTAATAGACGATCTGTGCACGTACGCGCATCTCAGTTGACGTCTACGTTAATGTTCTAGTTGAAAGTTTAAATAAAGTCAGAGCAGCAGAGCGAGCTGACCAAGAGAGAGCCAGAACGTGTCCTGTGTGTCTTATTGCTAAGTGTGCATAAGGGATGTCTACCGCAAGAGGAAACGTCTGCAGGGAACTCCGGCGACAGACAAACAACCGCTGCCAGAGATCCAACACTAACAACCCTCAAGTTGACCAAAGTACTTTACATTATAAAAACAAATAAGAAAAAGCATAAAATCCAGTCTTGCCGTTTTACCGTTTTACTGCAGCACAACTTAAATCAGGTGTGAACACACATCTGCAGTTCCATCCATACATCTGCTCTCATATTAGGCCACAAGTTAGATGATGTACTGTAGCTTGAGGCTACTGAATTTGGGCCTACGAAGGCCACTGTCCTGCAGGTTTTCCATGTCTCCCTGCTCCAACACAAGAGGTATGATCCAGAGTTTTCCCCCTGAAAATAAACGCTAGACTTGTGCAAGTGAAATCCATCTCAATCCACACCTTTGGGCCTCTACTATTGTGTGGTGGTGACTTTGTTTGCAACTCCCTCTCCCCCTGACTGTATTTCACTTTTTCCCTTTGTTTTGGTGTGTTCTGGACATTTGTGGGTGGAGAATTCTGTATACAGCCAGTCAATGACAGAGCTAAGGGCACGGCACCGTGTGGAGAAAAACTCATGACTGGAGCACATGCCAGTCATGCGAACTTTCTCTCTCGAAAAAACAAACAAACAAAAAAACCAACAACAAAACAAACACAGCAACGGCAGACGCAGCGAAGGAAAGGAAGTGTTCTGTGGTGAAAAGAGCTTTTGATAGTGCACACTCGAAAACCAGGGTTAATATTGGTTTGGCTTTCACCCACTTTCAAGCTATGCACTAAAAATTCCTGGGTCAAACTGCTGGGTTAAAAAGGGACCATTTCAACCCAGACATTTGGGTTGTTGCCCCAACTCCTGGGTTAATATAACCCAACATTGTAGTCAACTTAACCCAACTCTTGGGTCAAAAAATAACCCAATTTTCTGGGTTGAAGTAATTCAGACATTAGTTGGTCCCTTTTTCTTTTTAACTCCGCAGTGGGTCAGAAATAACCCATGGGTTACTTTTTAGTGTGTATGAAGGGGCTTGGGCTTAAGAGGCTGGAGATTGATGCAGCCTTTAGCCCGCAGGGAGGGGCTCTTAGTTTGAATCGTGTTTACAAACAGAAATGGGGGAAAGTCTGGACTCTATCTGTAATGAGTCATTGTGCAGAGCATGACTGGCTATTGGATTTATTTAATTTGAGTCAGGTGTGTTGGAGCAGGGAGAGATGGAAAGCCTGCTGGCCCCTTGTATTACAGAGTTAAGTAGCCCTGATATAGCTTGTTGCTTGCATGTTAACCTTACCTGTGAGTTCCCAGGCGATGTGTGACACATTGCTACCATCAGGTCAAACTGGATAATACATTTTCATGTCTTCAACAGAAGACAGAGGTGGAGGAGGACTTAGCTGGCCCCTAATGGTACAACACAAACTAAAGGGGGCCTTTTGAGGCCCCAGACCAAGTGGGCAAGGCCAATCATAGACAGGCCCAGTTGGCATGTTTTGTCCTCTACCTTCTGCTGTAATAACAGGCCAGTTATTTTCTCATCTAACCTTTATTTATAGGTAAATCCCATTGAGACATAGTCTTTTGCAAGAGAGACCTGCTTACTTAAAGTATCTGAATTTGTTCAAGGTAGAAGTCATAAAACAGCAGAAGACTGAAGCATTTTCTTAAATCTGATTTTGTTCATAAAGGAGAAAATAATCCTCACTGATATGATTTATTCTGCAAGTATCATTTATGTGGTGTTGTTGATCCCATCTGTGTCCAATTTTAAGTCTTTGTGTTCCTTAAAGCTGTGAACTGATCTGAAATGAGGTGAGAGGGTATTCTTTTTCTTCTTTCCACCCCAACACGCCCACCAACTCACTCCTCCCTCCCCCATACATGTACACACCCCCTCCACTACCAGCACACCCACCCCCACACTCCTCCCTCCAACCCAACACACCTCCCTCCCCCATACATTTACACACCCCCTCCATTCACCAACACAGCTACACTCTCCACCCTCTGCCCCCTTCACAAGCACAACTCCCTTCAACCCGAAACACACCCACCCACACAATCCTCCCTCTGCCCCCCACAGACATGCACACATCTCCCTTCCCCAACACATCCACACACACACCTCCCTCCACCCCCAAAAGACACCTCACATGCACACACACATACAACTCACATCCACATGCATACTCCTTCCTCCATGCACACCCCAACACACTCCCATGAGCACCCCCTTCATGTGTGCCCTCTCACCACCTTCACCCACGCACACCTACACCTCCACTCCCATAGCTCACACCACCACCCACTCCTCCTCCTACATAAACCTCACCCCTCCACCACCCCACATTCACTCTCTCAAACACCAACCCTTGTACACCTGCATACACCTCACCCACACACATGCCCACCTACAGTATACCTCATCCCTTCACACACCTCACCCCTCTAACACCTTATCAATATCTCAACTTGCACACTTGTTTGTTTTCTCTCATACACCCACATCAGTCTTATTCCTCCCACTGTGCCTCCTGAGCAATAACCCGGGTAGGCAAGAGAGCCACAAGCCCTGAGTCCGGCCCCCACCGCCAGCCCCCCTCAATTGTTTATCATTTCTGCATTAGAAATGTACAGCTCTGTGTAGAACATGCAGACTTTAAGAGTGATGATGCTTTCAGGTGCACCATGGCTGAGGAAAGGTCTGCAGCTGCTGAGAGAGGAGTGAGTGACTGACATGAAAGGCAGCAGCATGACTCGTGGAAAAGGTTTTTCCTTGCTGCTGCGGGGCTTTACAGTCATCACAAACTTCCCCTCAAGGCAGTTTCGTATATATCTGTCACTCCTTTCTCCTGCTGTCATTTATATTCTGTTCATTTTTCCTCTATTTTTCAATTTCTCCTTCCTCTTCCTCCCCCTGTCCGCTGTGCCTCAGCCCCTCTCCCTCCCTTCCCTCCCACTTGCTATAATGAGGTACTATGGGGGGGGAAGCATATGCTCAATTAGTGACTGTAGCTTGGCAGAAGGGAACAAGATGCTACCAGTTTCCTTTTTCTTGTCTCTGTGCAACATAAGTACTCATGACTCCAGAAAAGCACTGCAATCTTTGCATGTAATCGTGCATGTTTTATTTCTAAATCTCAGGCTCAACTGCTGATGTGCATCCACACAGACTGTGGCAAAAACAGAAAGCGCAATTTCCTTTAAATTTATTGAATATCTATAAAAGCTGCTTTTTCATTGCAGCAGAAAATATGTCAGTAACATGAAAGTCGAATGCAGAGGAATGCTATCACTCAAGAAGAAGGGAAAGGAGGATGAAGGGAAAAGTGGTAGAGTATATTAGAACAGGAATGAACTTGTAGCAACAAGAAGAAATTAAGGCTGCAACTTATGAGAGGATTCTGGTATGAAGCTGAAGGAGTGAATATGTAAATGATCATGGACTTTGAAGCTTTGCAACATCATCAGGGTTTGATTGTTTCAGTTTTACAGCCATCAGTTTGATTGTTTTGGTTCAGTCTCACAGCAGTCATCAAGCTTATTTCCTGCAGCAGCTGTTTTCAGGGAAAAAGGCTGAATAAAGTCTGTGTTCACAAGCTGCTCGGTAGCAGAGACTCGCTTAGAGAATAGTACATGAACACAAGCACGAATAGCTGAGAAATGCTTTCCTCGAGCGCGGCTGTAATCCAAAAGCATTGCTTTAGTTCTGCACACATAATCATAAAAATGATCATGTTCCTTTCTGCAGCTGCTAGAAATATTCAGTCCAATAAAACTTCATAGCAGCGGTTTCAGTACACACACGATATTTCTTTGAGTGAAAGAAACAAAACAAAGACATTTCCAAAAGATTATGATGTTTTTAGCGCAACTCTTAGATTACCCAAACCTAAATCCAACCTGTAACTGTGCTACATGAATGAGCCCATTTACATGCGCTCAAAACATTTGATCACTATCTGATTGCTGGAGATATCAAATAATGTAGTAGCATAATCTGATTTGCTTTATCCAATAATGCCAGTTACCTGATTAGAAGAAATCAGATTAACACACCTAAATTTCTTCCCAGTACTCTAATGTCCTTGTACATGTCGACCCATATAAAGTACTGTATGGGTCGACATATAAAGTTGTTTACAACTACCCAGCGTGTTTGACACACTCACACAGCCTTTCTTCAATAGTTACAGCTTGTGATGCACGATAATAAAAATTCCACCCAGACTGATATCTGATAAGTTTATATTTTACATTTTAACATATAATATGCAGTTTGTGCAATAGATGCAGCATGATATTTGAGGTGATATTTAAGTAGCTCTGCCTAATCAGCAAACAAAAAGTTTGGAATGTTTAAATATTTTCTCTTTTCAAGTAAAAAAAAAAAAAAGTTGTTCCCATCCCCCACTGATTTAAAAAGAAAAAACAAACAAAAAAACAGCATTCCATGGGTTCACCACAAAGAGCTCCTGTTATATAGCTGTTAATTATATTGATAATGGTTTTATTTACAGTTTGATATTTCTGTATTTATTCATTTCAGGAGCCTTTTAAGATCTGGCTAGAGACAAACTGAAAACTTTTGGCTAAATCTGGCGTAATTAGAAGTTTTCCTTTGTTAATGCTCTGTCCCTGTCAAATAAACAAATAAAATGAGAAAAAACATTGGCTGATACCGATATTGGGACGATAATATCATGCATCACTAGTTACAGCATCTCATCAGCTACAGTGGAAACATGAAGATTTAAACCGAACTATCAAACAACAGAAGGAGGTCTCTTCATCCCATGAATCACCTGTTTTAAGGTAATTTCCCCACAGACAATAACACTTTTACACAGTCTTTTTTTTTTTTTTTTTTTTTTTTTTTTTTTTTTTTTTTTTTTTTTTTTTTTTTTTTTTTTTTTTTTTCTCTTTTATCCCTCCTCCCCCCCCCATTTTTCCCCATAAGAAAGGTAATGTGTAAGTTTGTAAGTGACTAAGTTCAGGACAAATGTGATGCGCCTCTGGGTCTGCAGACAGTCACAACTAAGCTGATGTGGGTCACTGAGGGAGAGCCGGGACACTGTCCCAGGCATGGTTGTTAAGTCACTGAGACCATAATGCTGCCATGAGGAAGCATCATGCTGCTTCTTTTTTTTTTGTCAAAGTCAAATGACAGAGACAAGCAATGGTGGTTATAAAGGTGAAATGCATGCATGTTACTGTAACTGTCCTCCTCCCAAAGCACCTCAATAGGAAATTTGTTCATTCAGACAATAATGGCCTGTAATTATTTTAGGAGAAAAATGCAAACTATGTCATTTTCAATTTATTCATTTTCTCTACCGCTTACCCAGTTCAGGGTTGCAGGGGATGCTGGAGTCTATCCAAGCTATTATCAGGTGACAGGAACCAGACAAGTCGCCAGTCTGTCGTAGAGCCAACACAGAGAGACAGAAAACCATTCACACTCACATTCACTCCTGGGGGCGATTTAGAGTGATCAGTTAACCTAACATGTACGTATTTGGACGGTGGGACCCACCGTCCAAACCCACCTCGTGTATGCACGGAAAGAACCCACGCATACACAGGGAGAACATGCAAACTCCACACAGGAAAGTCACTGTTGGAATTTTTCAAATTCCAATATTGGGACAATAGGTTGCTTGAACTAGCGACCTTCTTACTGTGAGGCTGCAGTGCTAACCACCACGCCACCATGCAGTGTGCAAATTATGATGTTTGTGAGAGAAAAAAAAATTAACAGCAAATCTGCACGACTCACTGAATGAGAGCTTTTCAAACCTGTAGGGACACATTTTTGAGTTGGTAGTGAATCTAAACCACAGACACGAAGATTTTCTTTTATAATATGCCTCCATTAAGACTTAAATACACTCATCACCACCGGAGGAGGAGGCGATGGACTGGATTGGTGAATTTTATGAGATCAGCAGCACATGACAAACAATTGCATTTTATTTTGTTTTATACAGTTTCTGACAGTCCTTCCACATTCTGCTTCTCCAACCTGCTTACTGCCATGTTGTTTTCTTAAAAATTATTTTTGTCTTTATGACTTCAATGATCATTCCTTTAACTTTGTTATACAGTTTTGTTACAGAGTTACAGAACATTAATTGATTCTTCTTCAGTTTATTACACATTTTGATGGTAATGTCTGCGTTTTTAGAATATTGCATTTAAAAAAAATCTCCAAGTCAAATATTTCTCAACAGTTTTTAACATATCTTTTCAATTCCAGACTCTGAAGGAAGGTCAAAGTTCAGAGTGAGCTGCAAAGAAGCCCTGGAATATCGAAGAGGTTTCATTGGATGAAAGGTGGTTCATTTTACGTGTACGATAATTGTGGTGTCAAATGCCATCAGTTATAAAACGTGTAGTTTGCACAGAGTACACGTATACATCCTAAAGTTGTGGATGAACATGAGGACAGATGGAACGATGCACTTCATGCCCATTAAATCCTTGATTTACTGTTATAAATTGTCCCTAGATGAGGGATGGAGGAACCAATGGTAACTGAAAGGACCGAGGATGGGGGATGGAGCTACAGGAACCAGAAGGAAACCTCATCCCAGTCGGGAATTCCTACATTTTCCAGCAACTTGTTTATTTCTGATAAGTTAATTTTGTTCTAGGTGCAGAGAAGTGAGCAGAGCTGCCTTCAGACATGGGGAATTCCATCAACTGGGGAATGTTACAGTAAAATAATGAGACATATCTGTGTGTAAGGGACATGGCTGAAAACCAGTTTGAATACTGTGATTTTGGGGTCCTCAGGTGGAACCACATTAAAACCAGACGTGACCAGAAATCTCTGTCTGTGAACACAGTTCACTTTGAATTCCACAAATGCAGGATAAAGCTCTATCATGCAGACAATAATCATGATAATAACTAGCACTCGGAAAATGCAGACCTCAGCCAAGCAGCTTGACTCCCTTATTTTTGCATGTTCTGGATCATAGTATACGTAATTTTCTCTGGATCAACGTTCGAAACATTATAGAACTCATTGAGATCCTTTCTTGTAATTTTTTTTACCAAACACTCGGGCCATTTGTATGGAGTTATATGGAAAAAATTCCCAAAATTTAGCCTATTAGGGTGATGTTCATGTAAGACTGTTTAGGCGTTGGTAAGGAGGTTTGATGTTCACCATGGGGTGTTGGTCAGAACACACAGGACTCGCTTGTACAGTTAACTGTCTTTACTGGTCACTCTTAATCACAACGGCACAGTAAAGCAACAAACGACAGGCTTACAGGTGAGGAATTCCAGGCTAGTTAAGGTGAATGCCTGGATGGAAGTGAGTGTGGTCTATAAACACAGAAATACAAAAATGAGGAACATTCGTTTGGCAAATAAACACATTCAAGGTGTTAATAATTACTAATAAATCCCTTCCAGCTAGGACTAAACATGCATATGTATTCAAGGCTAACAGTTAAAGTAACTGACATGTAACAGGTCAGCTAGCTTAATAGCATAAAAAGGCACATGGTGAATGGAGGAACACTTCTGAATAAGCAAATCAGCGAAATAACATTAAAGGCTAAATAAACATCCATTTCAGGCATAAATACAACTAGTTACTTCCAGTTCTTCACGGACACACACAGTTCACCATATTCACCTGCTAGAAGTCTGTCCAACAGTCTTCTCACCTCTTGCTCACTGCTGCTCATAAGTTTCATTTCTGCATCCTGACATCATGTGCTCAGTTGTGCAGCTGCACACTTCTGACACAAGGGGGCACTCACGCCTTTCCAACATGGCCGATCTCACAATGATAAAGAATCCTTCAAAACATTCCTGGATCCAGAAGGTGATCCGGATCACCACCAAAATTTAATGGGTTCATCCTTGGACTGAGACACACGGCTGGTGAAAATTTCAGATCAATCTGTCCAGTACTTTTTCAGTAAAGTTGCTGACAGACGGACGGGCGGATGGACGGAAGGACAAATGGACAAACCAATGTTACCGAAAACATAACCTCCTTGACGGAGGTAATTACTTGAACTTACAGTATATAGCGCCTTTCAAATAACCCAAGGTCGCTTTACAGAGGAAATAAATAAACAACACAAGGACAAAACAACAAGGAAGGGAACCAATTAATCAGGAAAGGCCAGGGAGAAAAGGTGGGTTTTGATTTGTACCTTGAAACTGTCCAGAGAAGGGGAGTTACGGATTACAGCCGGGAGAGACGAAACCATATGTGGACAGGATCCAGAAACACTGCCATCTTCTCATTTAAAATGCTCTGAGAAATTTGTGGGAAAGTGACCTGGTTTATGTGCAGTCCTGAACTTTCACTGACTGAAAACATTTGGTTCATCATGAAAAAAAAATATGACAAAAAAGACCTAGAACTGTAACTGTGTATTCACTCCGGATGTGAGTAAAATTATTTGTATGGGTCACACAAATAGATGTGTGTTTGCTTGGGGCAGTTTGACGCGAATTTGCACAAAAAGCCCCAATTGTGTGTCTTATTCGTGCGAATGAGGTGTTCTACTCGTGTGAATAGAGCATATTTCGCCTATTCGCTCAAGTTGAAAAAATTGAACTCGAGCGTTTTATACGCACGAACAATACAAGCTCCGCCATTCAAAATGAAAGAGACATGATGTGAATGGACGACGCTCTGCAGCTGGAATAAAGTTTGCTGCTCTCTTCAACAGTAAGGAGAGAAAAATCACAAAGTGCTGCACATAAAAGCGGTCTAATAATACCATAAAATTAGGACGTAAAACCCAGTCAGCCAAAACCTCATCAACCAAAAGCTGCAGATCTCTGCAGCCGGTGTTTGACGGGATAAAACGTCACAATGTCGACAATCTGCAGTGGGAACAGAGTGCAGCAGTTCCTGGAGGAAGATGCGGCTACATAAATAAACTGAGGTTGTTGGTTATCAAGCAGTATTGGAAAACGTCAATATAATTTAATATGAGTCTGTGCTCAGGCTAGTGTAGTGCTCAATTTGGTTATTAGATGACCAAATTGCCTGCAATTATGGGATGATTCGTTGAAGAAAACTGGTTTCAACTTTGTCAAATGTGGCCCCTTTATCAAATTGAAGATGGAGTAAAATGTCTTTCATTGGTTGATCTAGCCAGGGATTCCTTAATCCTGGTCCTTGAGGTGTCCTGCAGGTTTTAGAAGTTGCAACACTCCGGATTCATGAGATTCATCAACTAATCACCATGGAAACTACCAGGAAAACAGCCTTTGAGTCGCACGACTGAGGATTTTTTTTTCTTTTTTTCTTACTTGTCCTGTCCAGCATCGAAGCAAGCAGAATGGAAGTCTGATTGCTTTATTTTGTTGAACAGTTTTTCTTTACCAAACGGAGCTTTATGATCATAAGGCTCCACTTGATATCCTGTTTATTCATTTTTTTTTATTTCTTTAACTAAACATTTGTCTATAACAGCATTCCATACCATACTGCTGGACTTGACAAGGGAGAAATGAAAGTTAACAGAGGTAATGATAGAAAGTGGAACAGAGAGAGAGGAGTGAGGGAAGAGGAAGAGAGAGAGGAGAGAAAACATGAATCCACTTACACAGTTCACTGGTACATCTGTACAGCGATCCCTGAACAACCAAGGTCTCTGTTGGAAAACAAAACAAGCAATCCCCTAAAGGGGGACCTGCAGGTGGCTTAAATATCCTCAGATCATACAAACACACGCAGAACTACGCAGAGAAGAGGTACAACCTAGTCATCGCTATGGGAAGCAGAGAAGAGGTAAAACCTAGTCATTGCAATGGGAAGCAGTGTCACAGTGTCAACATGCATAATAAAGGGTGCTCCGTGGTGATACAGTCATGCAGATGCAGCCTCGTCTCTGCAAGGAGGCGGAAGCCCGCAAGGCTCACGACCCAGGCCCCCAGCAGCCACCCAGAGGCCCACATCCCTGCCACCCCACCAAAAGAGCGGACATGCATCCCCCGAAGGGCGGCAAAAGGCGGCCCCAGCCGGAGCCCCCCGCGGTCTGGGGGCCCAGGCCCCAGCGGACCAAGACCAGCAGCTGCCGACCCCACCAAGCGCCGGGCGCCCCCCGGGGCAGAAACAGCGCCGGGCCCAGGAGCAGCCCCCCCCCCACCCGACCCAGGCGGCCCAACCCAAACCCAGGAGGACCGGACCCCCCAGACAACACCCCCCCAGGGCAGGCCAGCCCCCACCCCAACGTCCCTGCCCCACACACCTGACACCAGGACGCCATCACTGCTACCACGCCCTACCCCGCCACCACGCTCACACACACTCTCCCCACACACCTACCCCATTTTTTTTTTATACTGTTTAGATCAATTAAGGCTCTGCATTTCACCCATCTCTGTACAGTAGTACCAGAGAGCAGAGGGCTGCTACTGAAAGCGCCCGGGGGGCAGTTGGTGGGGGTTGAGGACCTTGCTCAGGGGTCCACAGTGGGAAAGAGTGTTGTGTCAGGGACTCAAACCCGGGTCCTCCGCACCAAGGCCCACGACACTGCCACTGGGCTACCCACTCCCCCAGGATCTCCGCTCTGTTGCAGTTTGTGGATTTTTGAGGTATCCAAATCATTTTATTCTGGTTTCGTTCACATTTTGCACAGCATCCAAACAATTTGTCAAATTGTCATCCAAAGAAGACAACCAATTCTTATGTCCTGCCATGTAAAGCACTTTGGGACCAGCTTTATTTTTTTTTATTGAAATGAATGAAAATGAAGGAATCCGACCACTTTTTTTCCTTTTCTTCTTTCTTTTTTTTTGTTTTTTTCCCTTTGTTCTTTTTTCTCTCTTTTCCTCTTTTTCTTTCTTTTTTTCATCTTCTTCTATTTTTGCTCTTCTCTTCTTTTTTTTTACCCTCTCAACTTGTCCTGTCCAGCATGGTAGCAGCAGAATGATGATCCAGCTGCTTTATTGTGTTGGATAGATTTGCTTTGCCAAGGGAAGCTTTGTGTATATAAGGCTCCTCTTGATATCCTGAGTTCATTCATTTTATCTCTTTAACTGCATCTAACTGCATTTTACATCATATTGCTGGGCTTGACAAGAGGGACACGAAAGTTAAGAGAAGAAATAATAAGAAGTGGAACACAGAGAAAAGACTGAAGAAAAGAGAGAGAGAGAAAGAACATAGATACACTCAAACAGTCAATGGATGATTCTGTACAGAAACCCATAAATAACATTCCAAGGTCTTTGCTGGAAAACAAAACTAGCGATCCCCTACAAGAGGACCTGTAGGTGGCAACCTGGCTTTATTTCTGGACATTCACCTTATTTTCATCCTCTTCTGATCTGTCATCTGTCTCAGTCTTGTGTCGTACCCGTTGACATCACAGATAGGTGCACCACATAGAAGTAAACACATGATACTACTGCAGGTTATTCTAGTAATACTTCGATGATAACCATGTAGTTTAAAGACAAAGACAGACTGTCTCTGTGATAGTTTCCAGTCTTTATTCTAAGGCCTGGTCTAAACACTGACAAGAAACTTATTTCTCCCAGAAATAAAGCAACTTTATTGAAGTATTTCTTTAATGAATCTGGAACATTTCTTTCCCATAAACTTTTTTGAGCTTCAGCATTTATAGCTGATTTAAAAGGTGATATATTTCATCCTAAAAGCCTGAAAACATTCAACTTTTCAGCACAAATAAACATTTTTCCAGGCTGGGAGAAGCAGCTTTGGTTTGTGTTAATGACATGGTGCTGAACTTGTGCACATCTCATGTTCCCCTCCGTTTGAGTAAACACTGAATATATAACCAGGATCTGTATCTGAACTCAAATAACATTATAACAAATGAACGGCACATCAAAGCAGCTTTTCTTTCTTGTGGGTCAAAAACTTCCCCTGACTGGTAATTAGTCGCAGCGAAGCCCTGCAGATGGAACCGTTTCCACGTGGTGACACTACTTTCCAGTTTTCATTTCCCTTCCTCCTCTCCCTCTGACCAGCTGATCATGTGTCCTCTGGAATTTGGACTTTTTTTTTCCCTTTTTCTCCCCGTGCACATAGAAAATAAACACGTGAAACGTGAGGTCTGGGGGCTCAGCTTTTCCAACTGCTGTATACGTGTGTGTGTGTTGGGGTGCTGAGGAGGTGGGATGGGGTAGGTTGGCTGGAGTGTTTGGAGTGGAGGGGGGAAAATGGAGAACAGCTGTGACCTATTTTTTACTCTCCTCTTTCAATCATCCTCCTTTCTTCTCTGGGCCTCCTACAGCTCTGTAAGAGCTTCGAACTTGACGGAGTGAAGGACCGACCTCCACTTGGCTTTGTTGAGTTGCCACATCCTGCAGAGAAGCTATTAAAAGTCCTGGCAGACGCAATCACACACCGTTACTTTAGCAAAATGCTGCTGAATGATTTCTGAATAAAAACCGTGAAGCACTCCTGATTTCGGAAAATTTTACTGGCAGCATTTTGAAGGTCAAAGCCATTTTTTTCCACAACTGTCAAATAGCAGGACTCTTCCACAGTCACTTAAACACACACATTCATATTTCCTTCCCTTCAGTGGATTTCCTGGACACGTATTTTAACCTTAAAACTAAAACTTAGGAAAATCTTCTTCTTTACGGGGCCCATTTGTCCTGCCTCCTCACTCTAAATAAGAAAAAAAAAAAAATTTAAAAGCTGAAACAAGAATACTAAGCTTTAAAATCAAGATCTGTTAAAGTTCAACCTTCAACTGGTTCTCAACAAGCCTTAGTCTCCTATCTCTGCTAGCGCCCGTTAGCTCCGGGTTAGCTCAATTAGCTCTTAGCTACAGGCAGCTCAGAATTTATTAGATGTCAATTATTCACCCCCACCCCCTCTCAGCTCCTCCTTTCTGCCCATTTTGTATTTCCCGGGAGTAAAGACACAATGATGCCGAGATGGTGATGGTGGAACCGCCCACCGAGCTTCAGCTCAGCTCTTCAGCGACCTGCGGCTGGTGTTGTGAAAGGTTTTTCCGTTAACATACAGTCTGAGTTTCACCCGCTACATGTCAGGACTGCTGCATGTAGCGTGTGCGAAATCTCTTCTGCTGCACAGACGTCTTTCAGCTGCCTGTACAGGGCAGGTCGCAAGGAAGAACACCATGGACTCCAGAAAAATGAAATCCCAAAAATATGACTGATCAATATTCCCATAATATGAGTAATATGAGCACCTACACACCCCCCCCCCCCCCCCCCCCCCCACACACACACACACACACACACACACACATCGCTGGCCTGTCAGATCCTTCATGGTCTGTGTTTGTCTTCAAGCCACAAACACATCTGGATTTGTTCGATGTACACAGGGGAAGAATTTTTTGTGTGTGTGACAAGTGTGTGTGGGAGGGGGGGGGGGGGGGGGGGGGGGGTGAACATTCAACACACTTCTATGCAGCTTGTGTGTTGTTCCTCTCTCCTGGACTTAGTTCTCCTCTAAAAACTTTTCATACATTTTCTGCATCTCTCCTCCAACATTTACACAAACATTCACACTTTGTAGAAGTTGGCTGCAAAAGAAAAAAGAATCGATCAAAAACTCCTCATCTATACTCTGTTCCAAGCGTTGGAGTTTGAAACCTGAGGACTCTTCGTCATCAGGGTCATTTACTCCATTTCTTTTTGTTGCTGGTGATGTGTTTAACGGAGATTTTGGATTCAGTGCTGCTTCCTAACGTGACCGCTCGTATCTGGCTCCACATCAGCTGCAGATAGAAAAGCTGGGGGCGGTGAAGAACAGCTTGTTCCATTCCCAGTGCGTCCTGGCTGTGTCCACAGCAAATGTTCGTTTAGTTTTAAGGTCTTCCGACTGAATCATTCAGTTTTAGGCTGCATTTACGTTGCAGCTTTTAATGGTCAAATCAGATTTATTGCTGAGAGTTGATGTCCCCCCCCCCCCCATAGTTGTTCACGTTATTATCTAATGGGACCTCCATCAGACTCCAGTGTGAACAGTTTACAGCCTGAAGCCATCGACGTGTGCAGCAGATGTGATGAGCTGGCTGTGTTTATGGAGGTAAATAGGGATGCTAAATGTGCCGGTGCGAGTTAGTTTTAAAGCAGTTGTGCAGTTATACAGTTGGAGGGTGACAAAAATAAGATATAATATTGTTTCATCCACCCTTCATCATCATCATCATCCTCCAGTGCAGAACTGTGATGTTCGTCTTACTTATGAAGTAGCTCTGCGAGGGAGGTGACATAAATAAAGATGCCAAGATGTAGAGTGGAGGAATGGGGTGTTTATAGTCCAGGTGGGTCAGAACCAGAGTTGCCACAAAGTACTCGAAAGAGTAATCTGATTACTGATTTCTTCTTTAAAAAGTGATTTAGTTACTTTATTGATTACTTAAGTTTCAAAGTAAATAAGTTAGTACTTATTTACTTTATTAGATTAATAAAAATAAAAAAATGACAGTTGTTCTTATTGTTTTTTGGCCTACTTTACTGGAGGGGGGGGGGGGGGGGGGGTTTAAAGGTGACCATGACGTTCATCTCGGTTCAAAAGACAAGAATACAGTTAAAAATGTAATTTACCATAAAAAATGACCAAAAATAAAGAAACGAATCCTGCATTATGTCTATGTATGAGAAAGTAGTGAAACAGCATCACGCAGCCACTTGGAAGGACAAATGTTTTACAGCGAATAGGGAAAATATTCAGACCCCTTTAAACTTTTTACTTGCTAAAATCAAATAAGTTCATTTTGTTTCTCATGAATGTACTCAGCACCCCATCTTAAAAGAAAAAAAACAAAAATGTAGAAAATTTTGCAAATTTGTTTAAAAAGAAAAAGTGAAATATTACATGGTCAGAAGTATTCACACCCTTTGCAGTGACACTCATTTTTAACTCATATGCTGTCCATTTCTTCTGATCCTCCTTGAGATGGTTCTACTCCTTCATTGGAGTCCAGCTGTGTTTAATTAAACTGATTGGACTTGATTAGGAAAGACACACACCTGTCTATATAAGACCTTCCAGCTCACAGTGCATGTCAGAGCAAATGAGAATCATGAGGTGGAAGGAACTGTCCAAGGAGCTCAGAGACAGAATTGTGGTGAGACACAGATCTGGAAAAGGCTGCAAAATAATTTCTGCAGCACTAAATGTTCCTAAGAGCACGGTGGCCTCCATAGTCCTTAAATGGAATAAGTTTGGGACGACCAGAACTCTTCCTAGACCCGGCCGTCCAGCCAAACTGAGCAATCATGGGAGAAGAACCTTGGTGAGAGAGAACAGAAAAATACGAACAATACAACTATTCATATAACACTTTAAAACAGCCACAGCTAACACAAAGGCTAAACATGCAACCCCCCCCCCCCCCCAAAAAAAAAGCAAATATGGAAGGCCGCATAGAGTTTGCCAAAAAACACATGAAGGACTCCCAGAGCGTGAGAAATAAGATTCTCTGGTCTGATGAGACCAAGATTGAACTTTATGGAGTTCATTCTAAGCAGTATGTGTGGAGAAAACCAGGCACTGCTCATCATCTGCCCAATACCATCCCAACAGTGAAACGTGGTGGTGGCAGCATCATGCTATGGAGGTGTTTTTCAGCTGCAGGGACAGAACAACTGATTGCAATTGAAGGGAAGATGAATGTGACCAAGTACAGAGATCCTGGAAGAAAATCTCTTCCAGAGTCTCAGGACCTCAGACTGGGCCGAAGGTTCACCTTCCAACAACACAATGACCCTCAGCACACAGCTGAAATAACAAAGGAGTGGCTTCAGAACAACTCTGGACCATTCTGGACCGGCCCAGCCAGAGCCCTGACTTAAACCCAACTGAGCATCTCTGGAGAGACCTGAAGATGGCTGAACACCACCGTTCACCATCCAACCTGACAGAACTGGAGAGGATCTGCAAGAAGAACGCAGAAGATCCCAAATCCAGGGGTGAAAAATTTTGTTGCATCATTCCCAAGAAGACTCATGGATGTACAAGCTCAAAGGGTGCTTTTACTCATGCCCTTTGCTACTGAGCAAAGGGTCTGAATACTTATGAACCTGTGATGTTTCAGTTTTTCTTATTAAATAAATTAGCAAAGCTTTCTACATTTCTGTTTTTTCTGTCAAGATGGAATGCTGAGTGACATTAATGAGAAATAAAATGAACTTTTTGATTTTGGCAAATGACTGCAGTGAAACAAAGAGTTAAAGGTTTAAAGGGGTCTGAATACTTTTTGTACCCACTGTATCTGATTACTGGTTACTTTGGAAAACAGAGCAATGGTGTAGAGGTGGAGTTCCCAGCATGCACCAGGGGATTGAATGAGGTTTTATTTTCAGTACTATTTTTCTAAAGAAATGTGCAGTGAATGATTCATTTTTATACGAACTTTAATTCAGCAAAGTTTCAGTGGATAAAAGTGGCTGCATGCTTCTGATTTTAGAAAGTCTCTTCAGCATCGTGAGTGAGAAGGTGAGTTCAGTGTGATAATAGCAGGTCCTGCAGAAACACACTAATGATAACACATGCAGTGACGTACAATAAAGTCTTAACTTTACTCTTAATTTGGTGGGAGGCGTCCTACCACACTGGAAATAACGTATGGAAGTAACCTAGTAATCTGATTACTTTTTTAAGTAAAAATTAATCGAACTAATTTCTATTTTATAGCTGTAATCAGATTACAATTACTTCTTTAATTACTAAGTAAGCAGTTACTGGCATCACTGGTCAAAACTTCAAAAAAGAAAAAAAAATTGAAGTGTGTGTGTGTGTGTGTGGGGGGGGGGTATTCAAATCAAAGACAGACATAAAGACAGGGGGACAGAGGGAGACAGCCTAGTAGTTTCAGAGGTGGGCTGGGGACCCGGGTTTAACAGAGGTGAGCAGCTATGAAAAAGAATCTGAACTACTGATGCACCATATAATAATTTCAACCGATAACTGATCTTTTTATGCTTCTCATTGCCGATACAATTATTAAAGCTGAAAATCATGTGATACCCATTGCACAGTGGTGCATGGTGTTGCACAGTGGGTGTAGCCTTCTGTGGGTTCACCACCAAACAGCGTCTGCTCGTTAATGATAGTCATAACTGTTTTACTTACAATCTGATATTTCTGTATTTCCTCAGTTCAGGAACCTTTAAAGACCTGGCTAGGGACAACAGATGAAACTAGCCTTCC
Organism: Atherinomorus stipes; assembly: GCA_023101725.1. NCBI lineage: Eukaryota > Metazoa > Chordata > Actinopteri > Atheriniformes > Atherinidae > Atherinomorus > Atherinomorus stipes. The sequence goes on along the minus strand of JALJCO010003402.1, from coordinate 365,739 downwards.
GACTGAATCTGGTGTATGTAGAAGTCTTTGTTTTTTATAAGTTCTGTCCCTATATTTTAAAAAAGGCTGATATCAGGTTGATATATAGGCGATATTGATATTCAGTTTTAAAGTCAATATCAGACGATATCGATATCTGGTCAATGATACTGTTCATCTCTACCTTAAACCAGTCCTGCCAACTGCTCTCTTAGCCAAATTTCCCAATTAGGATTACTAAAGTAAAAATCCATAATAAACAAACAAACAAACAAATAAATAAAAAGGGACCAACTGAAAAAGCAAAAGAACAGGAAAACTTAACAGATGCTACGGGCCCGCATGCAACCAGGGAACTGCCATATGCATAAGAAGATATCTTGTACTTCAAGACATCTTCTTGAAATGTGAAGATATTTCGATTTAACTAGTTTTTATCTGCTGTTTTCTCATAGTTTCAAACACAAGTTCAGTACCACACTCATATATCATTCTAAATATTAAAAAGCTTAAATCAATACCAGACCATTTTATTTTAGTTTGCTGCCTCAGTAAGATTAAAAACCATACTGGTATGATGTAAACCAACTACAAATGAGGCAATTCAATGGCTGTGTTAGATTTATAGAATGAAATGATCAAGCACCAGTATTGCCCAAGTACCTGTGGTGATTCCCCAAATCAAGTCCTGCTTAGGGCCCCATAAAGTCTCAGTCTGGCCTTGGTTGAGCTGTAAGAGAAGGTCCTCTCACAGCTAGTTTAACATAAATGCATGAATCACCTAAATAAAACTCACATGGAGCTCTGTGGAAATAAAGACTGGATATACAAGGGAATTACACAGGTATGACAATGAAGACAAAGACGAGTATCAAAGATGCATAAAAATCAAGGGGCCTTCCACTCGGAACATATCAGGAGGCAGTGTTGGGTTCAGCATCTCACCGAGGGCACTTCAGCATAGTCTGGAAAAGCCAGGAATCGATGCACCGATTCAACTATCAACTATCTGAATCATCGTTGTGTTTACTGAGGTCATAAACTAGTAAAATCCAAGTGAAACTGTTCAGATGGTCTGACTTTAACTCAGCCTCCAAAACATCAGCAGTCATAAAAGTGAAATCTTTTGTCCACATTTTGTAAAACAACGATTTCTGTTTTTATGTCACATCAGAATGTGCCTGAGGATTTATTCAGCTTGGTGCTCTGCAGACGGTCCGACTGCTTAGTCACAAACATGCAGGTCACAGACGTCTTCTCTAATGTATTCCCTGCTCTCTTTTGCTTTACTTCACTCATGTGACTTCAGCCCTGCTGTCTTGACAGAAGGTTAGATTTTTGTCCTTTTTCTTTTGTATGGTATTTTGTCTTGCAAGGGCTGGGACCAGACGTGAATGGAAACACCTCGCTGTGTTCTGTCAATGTCGCTTTCTTCTTAATCTGGACAGATTCAGTGAAGCCAGACTGATGGAGTTAACATTAACAGAAACAAGCCAACATTTACGTCACAGATGGGGAGATGAAGCCTTGTGAAACTTTGATGCCTCCTGATTGGATTGGAAAAGGTTTCGAAGCTTTGAATCCTCAGACAGCCTATAGCAGTGTAATCCAATGGCCAGCAGAAGTTACCACAACCTTCTAAATGATTCACGCAGTTTAGTTAAAGCAGAACAAAGTAACTTTTTTACCTTAATAAATGCTTTTCTGAATCCCTGTGGGGCTAAACAAAGTGTTTACGGGGTGATTCAATGTTTCCTTGTCTCCCCCCCGGTGTCTCTGGCCTGAAAGCGGCACTTGCAAGTCTGCCTGTGGCAGACCCGACACAATCTTGTGACAACACAAACTGCTGTGCGGCACTCAGGCGCGCTTAACACAGAGCTGCTTCCAGTGCTGGTTCAAACCAGAACCAGACTAAGCACCAGTTCTTTGGCTTCGTACCAGCTCAACACTGACTCCTGGCTCTCTAAACTGGTTCTACTCAGTCACCAACTCCTTGCTGGGCCGGTTCTCGTAGCTTTTGGCAGGGGTTGGGGTACCTGGCCAAGGGAGTGTTTCAAGCCAGCAGCACAATGGATTAAAAAATAAACTGGGCCGAAGACGAGACCTCTTGTCTCGGACTCGGAGAGTCCCGCATAAAAAAGGTAACATTCTTTATCCCTATTTTCAGCTATGTTTTCTGCTCCTCAACCACTTATGTAGACAGCTGGGGAAAATCCTCACGAGTACCGATGGAGTGCATTCCTGAGCTTCACGGGCCTTCACGGGACTGCATCACCATGGAGACCCTTTATTATGCATGCTGACACTGTGACACTGCTTCCCATTGCGCTGACTAGGTTGTACCTCTTCTCTGCATAGTTCTGTGTGTGTTTGTATGATCTGAGAACACTCAAGCCACATGCGGGTCCTCCTGTGGGGGATTGCTTGTTTTGTTTTCCGACAGAGACCTTGGAATGTTGTTTAGGGGTTTCTGTACAGATGTACCAGTGAACTGTGTAAGTGGATTCATGTTTTCTCTCCTCTCTCTCCTTCTCCCTCTTCCTCTCCCTCACTCCTTTCTCTCTGTTTCACTTTCTATCATTACCTCTGTTAACCTCTATTTCTCCCTTGTCAAGCCCAGCAGTATGGTATGGAATGCTGTTATAGACAAATGTTTAATTAATGAAATAAAATTAATAAACATGATATTAAGTAGAGCCTTGTGTTCATAAAGCTCCGCTTGGTAAAGCAAAACTGTTCAAAACAATAAAGATATCGGATTTCCATTCTGCTTGCTTTGATGCTGGACAGGACAAGTAAAAAAAAAAAAAAAAGATTAAAAAAAGTAATAATTAACACCTTGAATGTGTTTATTTGCCAAACAAATGTTCCTCATGTTTGTATTCCTGTGTTTATAGACCACACTCACTTCCATCCAGGCATTCACCTTGCAGTTTTTCTCAGTTGCTAAAACACTAAATCCCATTCTCAAAGCCATTTTTTCAGAAACCTAAACTGAGGTATCAAATCAGCCCCCTTGTGATCAAAACCTAAAGCACGTTTCACATCACTAGACACTGCTTGCAAACACATTTGCATTGTGATGCACTTGCTGTGCAAAATGGTGAACACATGCTGCACACTTTGATCACAACTAAGACACAGGTGTCAGCAGGTAAACACAGTGACTCAAAATTGATTTCACCTTTAGCTGATGATGATAGAACTAATATAAACAAGATGAGGAAGCTGTGGGAGGTCAAGATTTTGCGATGGATAAAGGAAACCAGAGAGGAAGAGTACGAATACAGTTTTTCTCAGTTGCTAAAACACTAAATCCCATTCTCAAAGCCAATTTTTCAGAAGCCTAAACCAAGGTATCAAATCGGTCCTCTTTTGATCAAAACCGAAAGCACGTTTCACATCATTAGACACTGTTTGCAAACACATTTGCATTGTGATGCACTTGCTGTGCAAAATGGTAAACACATGTTGCACACTTTGATCACAACTAAGACACAGGTGTCAGCAGGTAAACACAGTGACTCAAAATTGATTTCACCTTTGGCTGATGAGGGAACCAATATAAATCAGTTGAGGAAGCTGTGGGAGGTCAAGATTTTGCAATGAATAGAGGAAATCAGAGAGGAAGGGTACGCATAAGAGGTGGTCAAGGGTGAGGACATAAGGGGACAAAATCGGGTCCGACGCAGAGCCTTCATTTCAGGTGAAATCCGTGCAACTGTGATCTGCCATGTTACAGTATTACCTCCATCAAGGAGGTGATGTTTTTGATGCGTTGGTTTGTTTATCTGTCTGTCAGCAACTTTACGGAAAAAGTTCTGGACGGATTGACCTGAAATTTTCACCAGTCATGAGCCTCAGCCCAAGAACGAACCCATTACATTTTGGTGGTGATTCAGATCATCTTCTGGATTCATGAATTTTTTGAGGGATTCTTTATCATTGCGAGTTCTGCTTGGCAGAGGTCTGCGCTCTAGTACTTTATGATATGAGTTCTCTGTGTTGTGACATGATGCATTTGGCTTGATGTAAATAAAAAAAAACATACATTTTGACAGCATGATGTTCTGAAAACTATGTTTTCCTTTTTTTCCTTCTAGTGTTTCCTGATTGCTCTGTGGTGTTCTACATTTTGCTGTGCTTGGGGCATGATTTGACAATAGTGTCTCTTTTTGAGGCCAGGTGATGCTGTTTTGAGTCAAAAACTTCCTTTTGCAGCAAGAAAAAGAGGTTTTGGGAAAGTAGTTTGAGTTTGGGGGTTGTGTAAAGTTGTGAAAAACTGAGGGGACATTTCAAAAATTGTGTTTTAGCAATTGAGAAAAACTGTAAGAGGTGGTCGCAGAGGTGGTCGAGGACGGGGACGTAAGAGGGCAAAATTAGGTCCAACGCAGAGCCTTCATTTCAGATGAAATCCATGCAACTGTGATCGACCACGTTGCTGTATTAGCTCCACCAAGGAGTTGATGTTTTTTGGTAGCATTGGTTGTTTATCCATTTGTCTGTCAGCAACTTTACGGAAAAAGTTCTGAACGGATTGACCTGAAATTTTCACCAGCAGTGTGTCTCAGCCCAAAGACGTACCCATTATATTTTGGTGGTGATCTGGATTACCTTTTGGATCCAGGAATTTTTGAAGGACTCTTTATCATTGCAAGAGCTGCTTGGTGGAGGTCGGCGCTCTCTGGGTGCTTTTCTTGTTCTTTATGTTATGAGTTCGCTGTGTTTAGACATGATGCATTTGGCCTGATGGAAATAAAAAGAAAAACATTTTGACAGCATGATGTTCTGAGAACTTTGTTTTCCTTTTTTCCTTCTAGTGTTTCCTGATTGCTCTGTAGTGTTCTACATTTTGCTGTGCTTGGGGCATGATTTGACAATTGACCTATGGCTAAGCCACGCCCCCTGCACTCACTCAGACAAACAAACATTCGGTGACAGGAGCTATGTGACATCTCGGGAGATGACAGCTGTCAACACGGACAACAGACGCGTGATCAGACAGAGAGACCATGACGAGATAAATTAAAAAACATAAAAACAATACAAACAAACAAAAAGAAATTGTTCACAAGTCTTAAACTGGGAGTAGAAATCAGCCTGTGAATCTCTGGAATGTGACTCGTGTCGCTCCCTCAGTTTCTTGCACAAACTGCTGCACGGCTGCTGCTGTTGTGCCAAAAAGTGATCATCTGACAAAAACTGATCAAACAGCCACGGAAGCGGAGCAGTCTGGCTGCAGCTGGAAGCCAGAGGCGTGTCGTTATCGACGTTACTACACCACACCTGTACTACACGACAGCGTCTTATGTACCGTTACCACGTACCAAAACTAGCATGTTTAGCTAGCGTTAGCCAACTTAAACTAACGTTAGGGAAGGTAACTTCATATTTCTTTCAAGCAAAGTGACAACATGTTGCCTCGAATACGATGTTGCCTTACCTCAGAACAGATGTAGACATCCTTGTTCATTTTATCCACGTTCAGTTGATGTTGTGGTCTGCCGCATAACTTTGGCTTGATGTGACTTGGTAAAAGGCAAAAAAAAAATACGCCCTGTCACCCAGCCTCTCAGGATACCTAGTGTCGGAGTTGCATGTACCCCATGCACACGTTTGACCATTTTAAACTAAAAACAACACATAAAAACAAACAAAAACGGACTAACTTCAATGCATTTCAATGGACGTTCAAGCAGAGAATGTCCGAGTGTATGGGAAAGCTGTTTGGCGATGATTGGCTCATCGCGTTTGGGGGCGTGGTTTAGCCATAGGTCAATTGTGTCGCTTTTTGAGGCCAGGTGATGCTGTTTTGAGTCAATAACTTCCTTTTGCAGCAAGAAGCAGAGATTTGGGGAAAGTAGTTTGAGTTATAGGATTAGTGTTTAAAGTAGTGAAAAAGTGAGGGGACATTTCAAAAATAGTGTTTTAGCAATTGAGAAAAACTGTAACTAGCCTGGAGTTCCTCACCTGTAAGCCTGTCGTTTGTTGGGATAGGCCCCAGCAACCCCCGCGACCTGGACTGGATAAGCGGTACAGAAAATGACTGATTGACTGACTGATAATAGTATATACTACTACTAATAATAATATATAATAGTATATTGCCCCTTTTCCACTAGCACCTACTCAGTTCAAGTCGGCTCACCTGTACTTGGTTTGTGGGGTTTTCCACTGGAAAATTTTCCGGGCTGAGTAGATACTTTTACCATACGTACTCTGCTGAGGTTTCAAGCAGGGCTGAAAACGTGAGGTCTACTGACTGGAGGTTACTGACTGGCGAGGGAGTGGCATCCCCAGATGAGTCATCAGTGATGTTGCTACAGTAGATAGAAGCACCCAACCCAAAGACTCACCACCCCCAGAGAAAAGAATAAAAAACATCGGACCACACCCACATCCGCGAGTCAAGCAGGGTAGGCTAAGTAGGTGCTAGTGGAAAAGGGGCTTTTATAATATGATACATTATACATAATAAAATTATCTTAAATGAGAGATTTTATTTTCTCTTTAAATCTTTACTCCTTTGAAGGCATAGAATGTCCTGAGGGCTCCCATCTGACAAATACATATCTGAGTCTCCAAACCATCACAACCCTAATCCCAAAAATTACCCCGCAAAAATCCCACAGAGACAACACTACTGTCCCCACAATTACAGGAATTCCTCTTCAGTTTGTGTGCTGTGAACGTCAAGAGGATTAAAACAAGTCAACGCATCCACACAGACATCCAGTTATATCAAAGATAATAAACATACTTCTTGTTTCTGTTTTGCACGCAGGACTAAGCCTGAACTTCAGACTTTCTCTGTGTTTCATCATCCGTTTTAGTCCTCGAACATTACAGATAAAACAAAAGACAAATGTTGTATTGTTTTAGTTGACAGAAGTACACACACACTCAGCGCTCTGCAGTAAAACACCTTTCAACAACATTGAGATTGCCTCATTCACTTTGCTGTGCAGTTCACTGTATCAGAAACTATCTGAAATGTCCATAAAAATGCAGCTTCAGCTGCTGCAGAGGGGACAGAGTGCGTTTGTGTGGGGTGTGGGGGGGGGGGGCAATGTAATGAATCATTCTGTTTTTTCCTTCATTTTCCTTCAATGCATCCAAAAAAAAGTTCAGTGCTGCTGCTCTTAATCATGTCAGAGGAAACACGGAGCAGGAAAGTTTAGATAGTGCTCTTTATTTATTTATGTGACGTGATCTCGCACATTCCTTTGAAATGCAGAAGCCAAACGAACCCCACCCCCCCCCCCGCCAACGCATGTCTGTGACTACAGCGGTTCAGGTTCTGGTAAATGAAGAGAAGCGGGTCTCTGCTTGGGTAAGGAAGGCTACCCTGGTGTTACTGGAATGAAAGTCTTGGACCAGCAGATCAGACTGGAGGGATGGGTCATTGTGGTTGTGGAATATTTTTTTTTCTTAAATAAATTCAATAGAACTAACCCCCCCCCCCCCCCCAAAAAAAAAAACAAACAAACAAAAACACAGTGATTCTGAAGCGGTTTTATGAGAGAACGTCAAACTCAACGTCTGATTCCGGTTTGCACACAATGACACAAGCAAGCAAAGGTGTCACAGGGCTCGCTCTGTGTTTTCAGTGTCATCCCCCCCCCCCCATAATGGATGGAGGGTGAGCAGCGTGCAGGAGGTGTTAAACTGAACCAAAAATAAACACTGTAGCTGTTAGAGCTGTATTAGAGAGAAACGCCTCCGGCTCACACTTCTCACTCCCCAGGGCCGCCACCGAGCTGTGGATCTGTGTGCACAATATGCATGAGTGTTACGGGGCATATGTGTGAGTCCCTCTTTCTGGCTGTGAAGCCGAGCTCAGGGTCCAAGGACACAGCAGCGAGCCTCAGGGATGGACGAAGAGAGAGGGAGTCTGGCCAGCGGAGCTGCGCTGAATGGGATTAAAGCCGCTGCAGCGGCGGAGCGACCTTCACACATGACCGTTAACACGCTTCCTGCTTTACTGGTGTTTTCATTCACACTCAGCTCAGAGGGCAGAGACATGGAGGACGCAGCCTCTCAGACTATAGCTGCTCCATGGCAACAACTGCTACTCTGGAAACCACAGTTACTACAGTAGGGCTGTAAATCACTGATACAGGGAGTGCAGAATTATTAGGCAAATGAGTATTTAGATCACATCATTCTTTTTAAGCCTCTTGTCTTACTCCAAGCTGTATAGGCCCAAATCCTACTACCAATTAAGCATATCAGTGACGTGCATCTCTGTAATGAGAAGGGGTGTGGTCTAATGACATCAACACCCTATATTAGGTTTATTAGGCAAACATAATTATTAGGCAACTTAACGATAAACAAATATATACCCATTTCAATTATTTATTTTCACCAGGGAAACCAACAGCTCAACACTCACAAATATACATTTCTGACATTCAAAAACAAAACAAAAACAAATCAGTGACCAATACAGCCACGTTTCTTTGCAAGGACACTCAAAAGCTGCCATCCATGGATCCTGCCAGTGTTTTGATCTGTTCACCATCAACATTGCGTGCAGCAGCAACCACAGCCTCCCAGACACTGTTCAGAGAGGTGGACTGTTTTCCCTCCTTGTAAATCTCACATTTGATGAGGGACCACAGGTTCTCTATGGGGTTCAGATCAGGTGAACAAGGAGGCCATGTCATTAGTTTTTCTTCTTTTAGACCCTTTCTTGCAGCCACACTGTGGAGTACTTGGATGCGTGTGATGGAGCATTGTCCTGCATGAAAATCATGTTTTTCTTGAAGGATGCAGACTTCTTCCTGTACCACTGCTTGAAGAGGGTGTCTTCCAGAAACTGGCAGTAGGACTGGGAGTTGAGCTTGACTCCATCCTCAACCCGAGAAGGCCCCACAAGCTCATTTTTGATGATACCAGCCCATACCAGTACCCCAACTCCACCTTGCTGGCATCTGAGTGGGACTGGAGCTCTCTACCGTTTACCGATCCTGCCACAGACCCATCCATCTGGCCCATCAAGACTCACTCTCATTTCATCAGTCCATAAAACCTTTTAAAAAATCAGTCTTGAGATGTTTCTTGGCCCAGTCTTGACGTTTCAGCTTGTGTGTCTTGTTCAGTGGTGGTCGGTTTTCAGCTGTTCTTACCTTGGCCATGTCTCACCCCTTCTCATTACAGAGATGCACATCACTGATATGCTTAATTGGTAGTAGACTTCCGGCCTGCACAGCTTGGAGTAAGACAAGATGCATAAAGAGAATGATGTGGTCAAAATACTCATTTGCCTAATAATTCTGCACTCCCTGTATATTAGGGGTGGGACTCGATTTAAAAACTCTAATTAATAAGGCTTTGTAATTAATTAATCTTGATTAATCACATTATAAAGTTGCTGCAAAAAGTATGGTTTTCTTTATTTGAAAAGATTTTCAAGGACAATTGAATCAAATAATAGACGCAAACATTAAGATTGTAAAATCAAGCTCTATTATTGTCTGACCAAATGCATTTAACTGTTTTGCAACTTTTTAAGAAAGTAGAAAAATAAATAAAATGGGCTGCCCGGTGACGTGGTGACAGACACTTAATGATTTAAACTCAAGTTATTTTTGTGTAATTTGGGCTTTAACTGGTGCTCAAGCAGTTACTTTGTTATCGTCTATGAGCCAAAGGATTTGACTAAAACGTCAACAAAGAACTCTGATGTGAAATCATGAATTACCAACAATGGTCATGTTAAACAAAGACCTACCCACCAGCCATGCATGATGACACTGGTATGTGTCTGGAATGCCAGTTACACACCAAAACTTCATGCTTTATGCAAAATATCTTTCATTTAACATATTTTACACATATTTAGCTCTTGTGTTTAAAATCCTAGTTTAAAGCTTTTCTCGCCGAGATAGTAAAGTTGCTGCTTTACAGGGGAGACCCCAAGCAGCTTCCAAACAATGTGTCCTTATCTTAGACACAAGCTACCCCCTAACAGTTGGTACTTTATTTTAAAAAAAAAAAAAAAGTCATCTGAAAAACTGCTAAATAAAGCAACACAGTGGTAGAGTCCATCAGCATAATTAGTTGTACGAGAAAATGAGCCCTAAGAAAGTTTCCGCTTTGCTTCTAATGCAGGGATCATCAACTCTGGACCTCTTGGGCCAGTGTGTGGAAGGTTTTCAATGCCACCCTGTGCCAACACACCTGACCCAAATCAATGAGTCACTGTGCAGAACATCATAGGCTGCTGGGCCCATTTAATGTGAGTCAGGGGTGTTGGAACACAGAAATGTTGAAAACCTTACGGACACTGGCCCAAGAGGTCCGGAGTCGATGATCCCTATTCTAATGTAAACTACAATTAAATGCGTTAAATTTAACGCGTTAATTTTCTTGTCATTAATTTAAAAAAGAAGAGCCTGGGCCTGAGGTAATGATGTGGTCATTGGTCTAAACTCCGGCACTCTGGCCTTCGGGTACCCCAGGCCTGGGCTCTACCGCAAAATCATACCGGGACTTTTTACATTTCTTCTTCAGTGAGACAGATGGGACAGGTTACACAGGTGGGACAGGTAGGATATGTGAGACTGATGAAAGAACCAGCAGAATAACATTGAGTCAAAAGTGTGTGGCTTTTAAATACTGAATTCCTGGAGTGTGGATGCAGCTACCTCACCACAGATTGTGGATTTTGTTGTAATGCTGACTTGAGGGTCTTGTAATAAAACCAGAGCTTTACTTAGACTTTATCTTGTTCCCCTCTAGACTCCATATCAGGTCTCCTTCTCTGCTGAAATGTGCAAAGTCTTTGTGCAAATACGTTAATTTCAAAGGTAGTGATCTGTCTTTAAATCTTAAAGTGACTTTTGGAAGATTAACAAGAAATAGACTCTTCCTAATCCGATTCAACGTCAGTGTGAAGTAGTCCTAATTTCTGTTACAAGCAGACGTCATGGCAGTATGTGGTTCTACATGGTGTCAGGAATGTGGGAAATCAGACGGATAAATGGGACCATATGTTCGCCCTGTTCCTTCTGCACTGCTGTCAGCGTGGCTGAGTGGTGGAAGGCTCCAGGGCCTCTGATCTCCTGCTGAAGGAGTGTGTTCAGATCCCACCAGCATCCTCCGAAGCTGCTTCATTATCAGATTCCCTGTGCTTTCAAACTTTTTGGACATGCAGTAGTTTACTTTTGATGGTGTATGTAAACACATTCAGATATTCTTATCAGAGCTGTGATGTGTTCTCAATTAGAGGCGAGGAGCAGTGAGGACGGGCCTGTTGCTGTGCAGCTGTCTGTGTGACACACAGCACTGGGAACCTCAAAGCCCGCACAAGCCCTGCTGATGAAATCAAACAGATGTTACCAGTCCTCTGACACTTGATGAAACAGTTGGAAGTTTTTCAGGAGACGGGGGGACTCTTGGCCTCCTAACAACGCACCTGCTGCTGGTGTTGTGGAAGACTCAGATGTTCAGATATTCATTAAGGAGGACACAATGCTGTGGAACAGTTTTCCGTGAGGGGCATTAGGAAGTGGACACTTCCACCCCAGACTCTCCAAGCAGCTTCAACTGCATGCAGGGAAGAAACCACGTGCGTTGCATATGATGCTGCTCCAATCTTTCATTCCAAAGTCATATTCATGCTCATGTAAGTTTTCATAATCTTCTTTATACAAAATAACATTAACCCACTTTATACATGATCTTTTTAACATGGACATTTTTCTGCTCATATTTTTACTTCATATGAACAGTTTCGCTGCAAGCGCAACTCTGTATTGTACATTCAGTGATCATCTTCCTCCTGTTTGCTGTCCGAAGCTGCACTTGGCAGTCCACATAAACATGGTCAGTAAACTACACATACAGTACGGCTAAATTTTTTGCTATGAATTTATAATAAATAATTAGATAATTTATGCATGACTGTCACAGTAATATACAGCAATATACTGTAAACATACTCTCAGCAATTTACCGTAATTTCATATCTGTGATATTACAATGCATTGTTGTAAAAGCACAAGTGTAAACTGTAACTTTACAGCTTCAATGACAAAGCAATTACCGTGATAATACATTACTGGGGAATTGCAGCATTTTGCTGTACATCATTACAATAAGGCTTTGTTCTTTGACAGTGTGTATTGTGAAAGTAATGTACAACTTGACAGTATTTTACTGTGACTTTACAATGTATATTGCATATCATGATAAATTTGACCTGCAATTTACTGTGAAAGTAATGCAAATGAATACACTGACTGTGAATTTACAATCAATTTACATTTACCCCCCCACCTCCAACAAACAACTCTAAGGTAAAGTCAGTGTTAGCCCAATGGCATATTTATTAAATAAATGTTTTTCAACATACGTAAAATGTTATAAAAATTCCATAAATTCAACTTTCTGGTCATAATTTCATAATTTCACGACTCCTAGGTGAACCACTGTGGACCCCTGAGAAACGTCCTTAACCCTACCAACTGCTCCCCGGGCGCTTTAAGAAGCAGCCCACTGCTCTCTGATACTCACAGTACAGAGATGGGTAAAATGCACCCAGTATAACCCCCCCCAAAAAAATTATAATAAATCTCTTAAAATGAAGAGAAATTGGGCAGAAACTTGTGTTTCAAAAACCTATGTCATTCAACTATTCAATCAGTTGTGTCACACTAACAGTAAGTGGATGGGAATGAGGCCTACATGGCAAGAGAGGAAAGGACAGGAGAGAGACTGATGAAGGGATGTTGTGAAGGGGTCAGGCACTCCTCTCAATCTCAAAAATTATGAGTCCACATGCAACAGCTTTGTGTGAAAATCTTACAGTGCAAAGTTGTTTTCAGAAAGTACAACAAGAACTAGGCAACTCAAAACAGAGCCTGATAAATACTGCTGCTGCAAAAACTGTGATGCCCACTCAGGGGCCGTTCACACGGGGACGATTGGGGGGAAAAACGGCAAAATATTTAATCAGAAGTGCCTTTCGTTCACACGGCAACGGCATTATTCTGGGTTGAAGACGCAAAAATCTGAAGACTCATTCCAAAGTGGAATTCCTGAGGACGCAACGCTGTTGCGCCGTCGTCTGCACGGTCCAAAACGCAGAAATGATGGTGGACCCACAGACCTGCTGACGCCGTGCTCACGTTGCATGTGCGGACGTCACACAATACAGGAAAAACAACAATGTCGTCGACCTAAGCCCAGCGGATCTGCACGTTGCGAGCTTGTAATTGAGTGTCGTTTGGAGAAGTCATTCTACCTCCTCATCTGTCCACACAAAGTTCCTCCTTGCAGCCGCCATAGTTGTTTTGATTTTGAAGCGAAGAGAGACGAACGATTGTACGCATGCGCGCGGACATGGTGGACACACTTGCGTCCTCGTATGCATGCAGATTTCTCCATGACGATGCTTGTGTGAACGCGGATAAAAAGATGAAGACGAGATGCAACTTTTGCGTCTTCTCTTCTGATCGTCTCTGTGTGAACGTAGCCTCAAAGTCAATAAGTTTCCCTAAAAGGGTGCTCATGTGAGGGTTCATTGTTGTCCGCTTCTTCGTCTTTGAGCCTCTTTAAGCCTTCTAGCGGCATGTTTTGAGAGTTAGAGCATCTGACGTCCAAGGCGGTTGAGAGTTGGACAACCTGGGGTCTCATTTATAAAACTGTGCACAGGATCTTTACTTAAAGTGTACGTGCGCAAAAAACCCAAAGTTTGCGTGTGCTGAAAAATATTCAGATTTATAAAACCGGGCGTACGCAAAAGTCCAAGCAATTTCCCCTTTATAAATCACACTGTCCCTGGAAGTTTGTGCAGGTGAATTTGGCTCATTTGCTGCCCCCTACACACCCACATTCTACCACTAAGGGTCAATGCAAAGCACCTGATGGATATTTTTACATATAAATAAGCAGCTGATCTGAGGCATTTAAAGCTTGATCATAGCGACTGAGAAGACAAGAAAACGCAGTTTCATGGAGAATGAAGTGGAGGTGCTTATTGGTGAGGTGGAGGCTCCAAAAAACATTTTATTTGGTATTCACAGTGGAATCACAGATAAACAGAAGTGACAGCACGTTGCTGCAGCGGTGAATGAACACAACGGCTCGCTGCACACTGGAGCGCGTTGTGGTCAACAACTGCGCACCGGGATTAAACGGTTCCGACGGGTCGGTCGAGTCCAGCTCAACACATAGATCTAGGAGTTCCCCAACTTTTTAAGCTATGACCCCCCCAGATAACAGATGTCGTTGTTCCTGACCCCCACAACGGCTGAGCTCTTTATTGTGCGATATATCAGATCATCCTGCAGCATCTACACGTGAGGCTGGAAAACTGTCAGAATCTTCATGAATTAGGGGATAATGGGGGGTATGGTGGGTGATGAATGAAATGAAATGAAAAATACTTCATTAATCCCAGGAGGGAAATTCAATGTTTGTAATACTCTCTCTCTCTCTTTTTTTTTTAAACAATATAACATCTATCTAACATAACAATGATATAAAAAGCAAAAGTGCAACAATAATCATATATACATATGTACATATGTAGTTGACGTTACTGCATATGTAAATATTCCAAAGAACTTTTTACAGCGGGGGATTGTTTTGGCATGCAAGACCTCCCTTCCTCAGTAATACAGTTGGGTGCGGTAATGATATGCAGCTTTAGCTGACTTCATTTTAATTGGCTACACCTTATTTGGCTATAACCTTATTTAGAGAAAGTAGGTCAAGCTGTGGTTGGACTTTGCTAAAGGCTATCTGTTAGCAACATGGGCACTTCAGACAGTGTGAGCTACGTTTATCAGACAAGACAGCATTTAGAAAATAAATAAACTTACAGGTAATGACAAGGTTGTGGTCGCCTCCCTCAGTGTTGCTGCAGAAGTTTTCTTTTAAATCCATTTGTTTGAAAACCCAGACCTGACTGCTGAACAGTTAGCTCCACTCACGCATTTGAATCAGCGAGGGAGAGGGTGGGAGCGGAGCAGAGGGTGGAAGGAGGGGGGACTGTTTGGTTGATAGTGTGCTCTAATTGGAGCAATTGAATAATGTAGAATGATAGCCTGCTGTCTGATTCAACCGTTTTTGAACAGAGAAACAAAGCTGACTGACTATGAACAGGAACTTTGATTCTCACTCTGGACATTCACGTGACCTCATCAGTGCACAACAGATCATATTATACACCCAAAACCCCAGAAAAGTGAAATTTGACGTCATGGCACCTTTAACAGCATGCCTTAGCTCTAGCCTGCATACCTTTGTTAGCTCGGTTAGCTCTTAGCTACAAATAACTTAGACTTCATTGAGTGTCAATCACCTGCCCCCTTTAACCTCTCAATCTTCTGACTTTTCCCAAAGAGCCTTTTTTCTGCAGCCTAGTTTGATGATGCAAAAATAAAAATGTTTGTTTATAACTGCAGCAAATACATTCATTATTTAGTTTTAAACAACACAAGTCATAACTTAGTCCTCTCTCTCTCTCTTTTTTTTTTTTATAAATGTTGGGAACGACTGAAACAAAACTGTCTTTGATGAGCTAAATTTACTGCATAGTTTGTTTATAAATACATCATTTTCAACGAGTAAATGTTTAATACATGCACTGCCACAAACTGATAAAACCTTTAAAAAAATGTTTTCATATACATTTTGTAATGGGAATATAGTAACATTTCATTGCTCCTTTTCACACTCCTCCATCTGTTCTTTTCAGATAATTTAGAAAAGTTGTAAGTTGAACTGGTGCGCAGTAGAGATTATTGGCTCATTGTGTTCATTTGCATCAGGGAAATGTCTCTGAATGGCCTATTTCAACATGAGATGGTTAACTCATAAAGAAAAGAGCTTCTCTGATGCCCATGACCTCAGTCAAGCTGAGCCGTGAGGCTTCATGCTACATTAAGACTCTCAGTGTTTGCATACATGCATCTGGACGGAGGCCTGTGTGGATTTCAGTTTGTTTAGTAAGCTTACAGACAGAGCTCTGCAACAAATCACATTAAACTGCAGAATGTTTCAGCTGGCTTTTCAGCTATTGATGAAGCCTTAAGATGCTATTTTACCTCAATGGCTGCCCTTGCCACACTGATGAATACCAAGTGTACTGATAAGCAGATATATGAAAGACAAAAAGAAAATAAAAAAAACAATAAATAACAATCCACTTTCAGTAAACAATTAAATGTTTTGGACATATCAATATTACAACTTTTGCTCCTTTTTAAACTTGTGTAATCCTTCAGGGTAGATTTTCTCAGGACTTTGCTTTCACTTTGTTTTCGGTCAGACAGGCGGCTGCTTTCCCTGAGATTTGCATGAGCTACTAATCATAACACGTTTTCATTTACCTGGCAAATCAAAGGCAAATGCTAACAATGGAAACTCCCTCTAAGATTGAGTTTACATTTCTCACTGGGAGACAAAACTGGACAACAACGGAGCTCTGGAGTCACCATGGCAACCACCGATGTAACCTGGTTATTTCACCTGATTGTAGGAGGAAGTTTTATTCAAGCATGGGGCAGTATGAAGAGGTACTGTGTAGAAAAAAAGGGGAAAAAAATTTCAGTCGGTCATTTTCTATAGTGCTTATCCAGTTCAGGGTCACGAGGGTTGCTGGGGCATATCCCAGCTATTATCAGCCGAGAGGTGGGGCACACCCTGGACAGGTCGCCAGTCTGACACCGGGCCAGCACAGACAGACAACCATTCACGCTCACATTCATACCTAGGGGCAATTTAGAGTAACCAATTAACCTAACATGCATGTCTTTGGATGGTGGGAGGAAGCCGGAGTACCTGGAGAGAACCCACGTATACACGGGGAGAACATGCAAACTCCACACAGCAAAGCTGCTGTTGGAATTGTTCGAACCCCCTCCCCAGCTGGGAATTGAACTAGCGACCTTCTTACTGTGAGGCTGCGGTGCTAACCACCATGCTACCATGCAGAATTTCCAAAGTTTACAAAAGAAATTTAAATAAATTTGGAACTACAAAAAAAAAAGACTATCAGCGTAGTAAACAACGCTATAGCTTCAGTTTGTGCACATTCCCGTGACGGCTTGGCTGGTGGCTGCAGTTACTCGCAGTGCCAGTCGCAAGTCTCATTTCTTAATATTGCCTCTAGTCCCTTTAATTGGCTGCAGTCGGGGTGGGAAGAAGACTTTAAAGGAGTGATGACATAGCAGCAAAAACTAGTTCATGTCGTTGACATTACTGCATATGTAAATACTCCAAAGAAAAAAATGGCACTTTTTACAGCGGAGGATTGTTTTGGAAAGTTACACCTCCCTTCCTCAGTAAAAGAGTTGGGTGCGGTAACGACAGAGGTGGGAATTGTGGAATTAATAAGTCTTTTCTATGTCATGTATTCACTTTGCTCAGCCAGTGAACCAGGTGAGTCCAATCAGCCCAGTTTAATTCACTGTGCTGACTGGACTCACCTGGTTCAGTAGCTGGACAGAACAAATACATGGAAAAGACTTGTTGACTCCACAATTCCCACCTCTAGGTCATGATACAGCTTTACCCGGAGACCAAGTTGACTTCATTTTGATTGGCTACACCTTATTTGGCTATCACCTTATTTGGAGAAAGTATGTCAAGCTGCGGTCGGAGTTTGCTAAAGGCTAACTGTTAGCAACATGTGCATTTCAGAAAGTGAGCTATGTTTATTAGACAAGACAGCATTTAGAAAATAAATAAACTTACAGGTAATGACAAGGTTGTGGTCGCCTCCCTCAGTGTTGCTGCAGAAGTTTTCTTTTAAATCCATTTGTTTGAAAACCCAGACCTGACTGCACAGAAGTTACTCAGCTCCACTCATGCAGTTGAATCATGAATCAGCGAGGGGTGTGTGTGTGTGTGTGTGTGTGTGTGTGTGTGTGTGTGTGTGTGTGGGGGGGGGGGGGGCTGTTTTCTTGATAGTGTGCTCTGATTGAAGCAATTGAATTACATAGAATGATAAGCTGCTGTCTGATTTAATCGTTTTTGAACAAAGAGAAAATAAAGCTGACAGACCATAAACAGGAACTTTGATACACTGACATTCACATGGCCTCATCAGTGCACAACAGATCATATTATACCCCCAAAACCCCAGAAAAGTGAAATTTGATGTCATGGCACCTTTAAGCAATACAGTAAAAAATGCTCCTGGAAAACATCATCCACCCTGCCTTTAAGTGTTTTCTTATTTTGTCCCGACAGCTGAAATTACCGCCAGACTATTTCAGGTTCCTCCATCTTTGTCTCGAGTCGTGTTTTTTTAAAATTCCGTACCAACCAACTTCTGATTCGTTTAAACATTATGAAACTTCTCGTCAGCCCTTTGCAGATCTTTGCTTTTTATCTCTAATGAATGACTGTGATGCCGTCAGGCCGTTTTCTGGGCTTCACCAGTCTGATAAATAAGCTGGAAACAATTAGAGTACATGAAAACATTTAATGACATATTTGTTGTCACACATAGAATGTGTTTTTTCTGTCTCCCAGTTTTCTTTGTCATTTCCTTCTTAAGGAGAAAGAACAGAAAACAATAGCTGATGTCACCGGGTAAGCACTCTCCAGGCCCTCAAATAACATGCTGTGAAACATGAAGTTTATTTTATGAAGCGGTTGTGGTGCAGACTTTGAAACCGAGGACTTGAATCATCACATTTTCTTCCAGATCACAGCTGCACCAAGCTGAGTTTTCTGGTTACGCGAGGGATGTTGAGGACTCTGGAAATTTGACTGCTTCAAAACATTTCACATATACTGTATGTGATTGTCAAATCAAATCAAACTTTATTTGTGTGGCACTTTTCATTAACAGTATCCTTACAAAGTGCTTTACACATTAAAACAACACAAAACATCAAAGAAGTCCCCCATGTTTATCAAGTAATATGATGAGATGTAGTATATAATACCAGCCAAACGTTTGGACACATTTTGCCATTAAATCTAATGGGAAAGTGTGTCCATTTCCATGATGATTTTTCTAACCTTAACCATATTTCTAACTCCAAACTGTTAGCAAAGTAGGAAAATAAGAGATGGCGGCAGATGAAATTCAAGTTCAATGGTTTGAAAATTAACTTCATTGTCCCACAAGCGAGAACTTTTTGTTGAGCTTCTCGTGTTATTTAATCGTTATTTCTTGTAATCTAAATGTTTATTACGTTTTTAAAGAACATTACAACAGACCAAACAACATAAAAGAGCACAGACTAAACCAAGACGCATATAGACCTCATACATTCACAACAAAATATAAATATTATCTCCACAAAAACTATAATTCTTTTATCAAAAAACAAAAACTTACAAGCTAATAGACTAAACCGGCGGGTGTTTTGTGTGTTGCACCATCTTGCAGCACGCCATTGCTTAAGCTAGGTACACACTACGGGATTCCTGAGACCTTCATAGATGTAGAGACCACGCACTTGATGATTACAAAAGACAAATCACACAAGATTTGCCTCTTCTGATCATATAGTGTGGGGTGTACACGATGGAGAACACCCCACACTAACTGATTCATCAGCAGAGAAGCAGCTCCTTTACTGTCAACACCCCAAATCTCGCAATATCAAATGAGACTTTGTGACGAGACTTTAGTGACGAGACTTCAGTGACGAGACTTTAACATAAACAAACGTAGCAGACTTTTCAGCCTCTTACATTATGGGAAAAAAACATGCATAAATAGAAAAAAACATTGTGGAAAGGGTCACAGAGAGAAATAAGAATGTGGCTGTATGACAGCGAGTTGGAGGTGAACAAAAATGGCCACAAACATCGGTGCATTAATGTAAACTATTATTCATACTCCAGAAACTGATTTTAATGACAAGCCACACTGGAATATAAAATGCAAATCCCATTATTACTAATCAAAGTTGGTTTAAAAGAAAAAACTTTAAAACTCTTTCAAAGATCGTTACTTTTCTATTTTTGTCATATATTTGGCTTCTGGTATTGTTTAAAGGCATATGCCACCTCTGGGTGAAATTGAGCCTCCCCCCGCAGTCCCCTGAGTTGGAGAAGTGGGCAGAAGTGTTTTCTAATCAAAGACCCAGTCATTCTCTGAATCTCGTAGCACTGACTTTAGCTTAGCTTAGCGTAGTTGCTGTAATCGGGTGGTTTCTAATAGCATCACTTGGCGAAAGTGAACTAATTAACCCAATTTTTTTTGACCAATTACGTTTCGTGATCCGAACATTCTGATCGAGTACAAACGAGAAGCCGATTTCACATCAAAGGACTGACTAGGTGGCATTCAATAGGGAACTATATGCTGCGGAAGTAGAGAGGTGAAGCACTGCGGATAGTAGCAAAGGCAGCACGCATGCGCAGCATCCCCAACTTCCGTAAACAGGGATGGAAACACCGGATGTTGCGCATGCGTGCTGCCTTTGCTACTATCCCCGGTGCTTTGCAGAATCAGACTCAAAAGTCTGATTCTGATCTCTATCTAATTACACAAGTACAGGTGTGTTCCCTAAGCATTGGAGGACGGTCTAGTTGTGGCGTTTGGCCGGATTAGTCTATAGGATCCCTGTCTGTCATAAAATCTGGCTATCAATAATCCAAAAGATGCTACAGTATCTCTGTTATAGTTTTCATCCATTCCGAATACGTGGGTCTATCTTGACTTTTCCACTTAGGCAGGATAATCCTAGCAGCTGCAGTGAAACCAGTCAGTACCAAAAAAATTTTTGGTAAACATGACCCATCTCCTAAAAGACAAAGCTGGACAGACTCAGGCAAAGGTATACCATGCCAAACGCTAAAAAGGCTTCATAAAAGGACAGGCTCACACCGCATGAATAAAAGTACCTTCATGACTCCTACGTTTGCAGTACAACTGTTCTCCAATACACTTATTAAAAAAGACAACTAGGTGTGAAATAATAACGGTGACGTATATGAAGTTGTGAGAACTTTCCTCTTGCCTTTCTTGTGGAGAAACCCATTCTAGAGATTATTTTTGGCCATGAATCCCGATCAATGTTAGCCTGCGAGTCTCTGCCAGACCAGTCTGAGACTCACTGTTGTGGTACAGAGCCCTACCCATTCCTTTATAAAACTGAACACTGAGGACATTGAAAATAAAGATGTATAACATTGTCTTTCACACAACAACTGCTTAATCACCTCACTCCTACTGCTATGCATTTGCATATATTTCCAAAAATCATATTTTCTTTCTAAACAAAACTAAGTTACCAAATCAGCAATGCTTCTTATACCCCTGGACAGCCAGGGATTCCAAAGAGCTACTCTCCTCCCCACTTTTATCGCTCGGTTATTCCAAAGTGACAAATATACGTTTATAATGAGAGAGCTTTAACTTTTTGTGAAATTTAACCCAAAGAGTGCTGGAAATCTGGGTCACCCGCCTTACCTCCGTTCTCCCCTAACTGGGATTCTTTGTGGGAAAGCTTCAATTGGACTGAAGGGGGCAGTGTATTCTTGTTCAATATCCCCCCAAATTGTCGAGAATAATGCAGTTAATTTAATAAATTACAATAAGTTAGGGAAATTAAGGACAGGACTGATACCAGCAATCTCTCACTTGAAAGTCAGGGCCCTAACCCTCTGCGCCCTATGCCAGTTTAAGGCTTGTATCTGAGACTTGCAGATTCATGAGCATATCTCTACATCTAAAAGGTCTATTTGATTAGTTTTGGAGTCATAGTAAAGGGTATGCCTGTCGGATTTATTGAGATGTGTAATTAACAGTGTATGTGTTACTGGTGAAGGATAAATGAAGATGACATGCAACACAAACCGAAAAGTTTCAGGCTCTCTTAAAACGATCAAACGACCACTTTGAGGATAAACTTGAATGTCTCATTGGAAAGAAGCAGCTGCAGCTCCAAACCTCTTCAGATCATGGAACAATATGCAAACATTATTTGTGCAAAGGTCAGCTCTAATGAGATAAAACTAAATATGATTATAATGTAGGAATCTAGAAGAATTGACATTTTGGTGCAGCTTGGACAAGGTTAATGTCATCTAAAACTCCATTCCTTATCCTTACACGGCATCTCTTTTGTCCTATTAGAGAATGGCAACAGCTGACATCATCATGTCTTGACTATAAATCTGTGGATGCGTCATCAAAAGTGTGACAGGAGCTGAGTCAGAGCAGAAATTCCAGAAGCAAAACTCTGCCTGTGTGCTGAAACCGCGGCATATTTTTTCATGGACTGAAAAAATCTCAGGAGATTGTGTTAATGTGACGGTTTTATTACACAGATACCGAAAGCTGGAGACTAAACTTTCATTTTCATCCTGGTAGTACTGTTGTTCTGTGTTCTCTTACTGCCTTTCCCTTAGCACAGTTTCATTTTACTCCAAATGCATTTTTTAAAAAGTTCTAAACTTTATCTCAGCACGAAAATGCCATCCTTATGTTGTTTTCCTCTTTTTATAGCTGAAAAACTAAATCTTCTCCTCCCCTGGAGGCAGCTTTGGATTTACTGCAGAGCCAGCTTCACACAAAGAAGGATTTCTATTTTTTGGTAAATTACACTTTGATTATACAGATATCTATCATTTTATTTTCGGGTAACTGGTGGTAGCACGTAACTATGAGGTATAAGACTCAAATCCTTACACACATATAACAGCTGCACTAAGCAAGCCAACCCAGTGAGAGATGCTGCACAAATGTGAAGGATGAAGGTTCTCTGGGCCAGGGAAGAACTCATATATATATATATGATATAAAGGCAAGGTTATTGTTTCTTAATATAACTGAAAGCTTTGCATTACAATCTATCCACTGCACAACTATTAACATAGATTTTGTTGTGAAAATATTGTGCCAGAAGACCTTCAAAATAAAGCCATTTTCACAATAAAAGTGGCTTTGATATTGATTTTTGGTCAATATTTGTTTTTTGGATTGATTTACGATCTATACATCAATCTATATTGATATATGAATATAGATTGATGCACTGTTACATCCCTAATCTATATATTGAAGCTCTGGACCAGTCGTCCTGTCTCTGTTAAAGAATCGGCTTCCATCAGTACTTTTAAAACAAAACTGAAGACTCATCTACTATATGTTAAAGCTTTTGGGGGTTCTTAAATCCTTTCATTTTGTCTTATTTTCAATATCTGTTTAAATGTTTATTATTTGTTTTATTGTGTGATTTTTTTGTCAAGCACTTTGGTCAACTTTGGTTGTTTTTTTAAATGTGCTACACAAATAAATTTGATTTGATTTATTTTGATTTGATATACAGTGCAGTATTTGTACAGTATATATGCTGTATATCAATATAAATATGAATATATATATATACATATATATATACAGAGTACGGGCCTAAAGTTGAGACAGACTCCCATTAAAGAAATAATAATAATAATATTAAAAATAATAATGATAATGATAATAATAATAATAATAATAATAATAATAAAAAAAATAAAAAAAAATAATAATAATAATAATAATAATAATAATAATAATAATAATAATAATAGCAACCAGAACTGCAAGCAGTTATCACGGGTTCCAAGCCCACCTATGTGCCGCCTCCCCTGGCACCTCCTCCCTTGATTTAATGTAAACTGAGATCAATAACCCTCTCTGAAAAATAGGGGCTTTTTTGGTCTGCATGAAAACCTGTTGTCCTCAGTTACGCTATAGGATAAAGTTTATGTGTAGGGGTGAGGGTGACTCAGTTTTCATGAAAATGTCTAAAACCTGCAGGATTGTGGCTCTTGAGGACCAGAATTGGACACTTCTGATGTAGAACAACATTCAAAGAAAACTACCAGCCGCCAGTCCAGATCCTCAATTCAAATTCAAATTTTCTTTATTTATCTGTTAGGAACTTTACTTGCAGGTGGATCAGCAGGGTTCTGTTGCACGAAGCAGGTTTAATGAAAATCCTGAGTTCTTTAACCCTGAAATTAGGGAAACTCTGAGTTTTCCTTTAAAGGTAGGTAACAAAGATGAGGAACTCTAGCCTGTTTCATGAAGAAGGGTAACTTAAACACTCGGTCAGTTACCATAGCAACAGACTCTGAAACTAAAATGGTCGGGAGCAGGTTGATGTGGAGAAACCTTGAGTTTCTCGCTGTCTCCGTCCACTTTCAGCCACACTCACCGTTTCATTTCCTCGTTCATTCATTCAGTCAGCGGCGAGTATTGGCCGCTGCCGTCTCGAATAAAACATGTCAAAATAATTCAGAGTTAGGATTTCATGGATGAAGATGCAGCATGATTGGGTGAAGAGTTAAACATTCGGAGATCTTTATCAGACCATGGATAGAAGTTCTTTCATTTTCCCAACAGTTGTTATTTCTGGTGTTACTGTTACAGTTACAGTTACACGTCACAGTCTACATACACAAGCTGATCTGTCCGTACATTTATAATGTTGCCATCCATATGTGACAATTGGAGGTCCTGTCTACTGTTTCTGAGATGGTTTGCCCTGATTATTTAACTTTACAGCCGTCTCTGGGTAAATGGTCAAGGTGCATGTCTGTCATGTGGTGAACTGGGGACTGTTTTTATCATGTTGCCATACGCTTTCCTCTCAAAGCAGATAGACTATTGTTTGTTGGCCTGCATTTTTTTTTTTCAAATAGATTTTTTTTCTTTCATTGGAGATGCGGGGCTTTTGAGAAATGCGACAGTTAAAATTCACTTTAATGCTGCGGACAAGTGTGCTTCTCCCCCATGGCATCAAACCCAATTTAAATAAATAAAAAGGCTGGGATGAAAGTACAGAGTTGGATACAAACATTAGCCTCCGAGGTGGGAGGTAAGTGCGCAAACCAATCAACCAGGCAGGCGTTTGTGCATAAAGCCACTCCATGAAGTCTATTGTATTTTGGTTTTCATTTTATCTAGAAATGTGTGATAGTGATATAGCTTTACATTTAAATGTGATCTCTGCACATATTACTAATGGTGCACTGTATGTGAAGAGACAGCCATGTGATTTAGCATCCATGTAATATTGGTGAATTTTGCTGGATTCAGCTGGAAGCAGGGGGTGTAGTTATAGTCTGCCACCACTAGATAGAGCCAGAGACCGCCAAATCTGCCACCCAAAATTATACGAGTAAAGGCCCTTTCAGATAGGACGCGTTTTTCGCCGAGTTCACCGCGGGGTAGGGCGCAGACTCGGCGGCAGACCCGGCGGCAGCAAACACGTCAGGCACGCGTTGCTACGCGACAAACCAGGAAGTGTTTTCTCCCCGGCACGCTTCGTTGTGAGAGATGTACATCTCATGGTCGCAGCAAAGAGCTTTGCTCCAAGGGAGGAGGAGGAGATCAGCAGCAGATAAAAGGGTGGGGGTCCACCTGATCCTGATAACAAGGCAGAACGTGGGGAGTTCAGGCTCGCTGCGAGCTGCATTCTTTCACACAGACCGCTCCAGGTTACTTCAGGCTGAACAATACCCTTTTTTCCCTAACTGCCTCTCCTATTGGACCGCTAGGATGTCGTCACAGCGCGCTGCGCCCGAATTGAAAAATGTTCACTTCGAGCGCAGCGGCGTCAGCGCCACCGCGGCGGCATGCGCCCACTTTGCGCGCCGTGGTGCTCCGCGGCATGGGGGAAAGCGCTGCCGCGGCGGTACCACATACACAATGAATGGGTTTGCCGCCGTCCTCTTGCGCTTGCCGTGTTCTATCTGAAAGGGCCTTAACATGGTAAGATTAATTCAATCATATTTTCGTAAGTTATTTCTCCAAAGATCTTGAAAATATTTGGGGATAACCATGGTCATGTATTTTATACTGGGAAGGATTTTAAACTGTCTTTGAATTACATTTAAGAAATTAAAAAACCATTTCATGAATAAAAAATTGAAATTTGACCTAAAAATCATGAAAATATTTAGAGATGATCAGGATAGTGTTGTAAGTGCTCTGATTTTTCCTAGTGCCAGTTAGATTAATATTTACAGAATGAAAAATGTTTTTTTTATTACATTAAATGAGTAAATACAACATATTTTTAAAACATAGCGCTTCGAAGAATCTCCACCAAACTAACGGCAATGCATAAGGATGATCTAAGGAATCACTGTGGCAAGTTTGGTACTAACAGAGTAATCTGTTATGAAAATACCTTCGCAATATTTTTGCGAAAAGATGGCATATGACATCAAAACTTAAACAGCAATGCAATAGCAGAAATGTTTGGCATCAATGAGAGAATGTGTCCATCAAATTTCAGCTCTCTAGGACAAACGGACAATGTTTAATGAATATCTGAAAATCATCGTTTTTTGACATTTATTGCTCATAGGCCATGCCCACTTTGTCCAATCACAACCATCTTCTAGGATTTTGCTCACAATGACTTTGACAACATACACATTGAATAACGTCCATAACCAATCAGCTGTTTTTGCAGTATAAATTTTTTTTATGGTTATAGCGCCCCCTAGATCTTAGAAATTTCCAAATGTGGTATATATGTAGACAATCAAGTTCCCCGCTTGGAGTATGACTTTCATGCAATTATGTTTTGTCGTTATAAAGTTATTGTCAAATTCGTTGTATGTATTACGTAGGTAAGTAATTGTCTAGTTTTTGCATTATGTTTGGACGTACATAACTTCGGAACGGAGCAACATTTTAAGAATTTTGTCTGTAATGGAAGTTTGTCTGAACTTTCTGCCCATACTGTATTCCCAAAAAATTCACATTTTCAGTTCATCTTAAGAAATGTTAAAGTGATGTGGTAAAACTTAAAATGTGAATGAGTGAATGTCCAAACTTTTTGCTGGTACAGTTAACTCAGGCTGAATTCAACATTTTCTATTTCATGTGCGCTTTTAATACTTGTATCCATGATTTTCCTGGCGCAGCTTCCAGGTTGTGGCCAAAAATTATGGGCGAAAAATCTGGTTTAAGAGGAAGTACCTTTCCTGCCGGGGTATTTACATTACGATCTCATATTTTAAAAGGTTAATTAGCTTGTGGCTAGGTGCTTTACTTTAAGCATGATGCTGAGATGGGAACACATGACAAAGCAGCGATCAGACGAGGTGAAATATCGTTACCTTCCCTCCTCTGTTACGGATTGGGAGGATGCCGTAAGGAAGTGGTCGAGGATAAATCATGCTAACATCTTGAGCTACATAATAAATGCCATGGATTGTGATGGTATGGCTATGCAAAGCATGAAGCGCCCCAAAGCTCACCAGTAGGCTCGTTGGGATGGACTGCGTCTGTCTACGTCTGACTTCATGATCAGAGCAGAGCTGCATGAGTCATCAGGGACCATGAAAGCAGCTCAGCCGGACAACTTCTCCAATGTGAAGACTGCAAGGATGGAGGATCTCACTGCATTTACCTTTGTTTGGATAAAAGTTACTGAAAGCTGTGCAGATCTGATCAAGTTATCTAATTTCAGAGTACTGAGACAGCATGTTGTTGATGCCAGTGGTGGATCTAGAAATTTTACATGGGGGGGCGCAAAGGAGAGGCAAGAGGTCCAAGCAGAGTGGCAATGTTGTATGTCCTCAATGAAGTATGTGAACATCTCCTATAAGTAAATGGAATAAAGAAAAACACCCTTAAAACAATTAAGAAAGGAGTCTTTTACTCTTGTTTTTCTTTGCAACGTCACTGTCGTGTTTGGTGGTTTATATGTTCTTTAACAGATTCCACTGTTTGTTCTGCTCAGCAACATATAGCAGACTGACAAATTCAGAAACGGTGTTTTGCAGCTAAATGGGCTTTATGGACAACTCCACAACTTCCTGAACTCAAGCCAGCTCCTTTATTTTCTTTCTTTCATTACTGGATGAGAATCAGCACCTCCTAATCCGAGACCATGGTCCTCACCCGGAAAAGGGTGGAGTGGCCTCTCCGGGTCGGGAGTGAGGTCCTGCCCCAGGTGGAGGAGTTCAAGTATCTCGGGGTCTTTTCTTGTTAGGGAAAAATGGAGTGGGAGATGGACAGACAGATCCGTGCGGCGTCTGCAGTGATTCGGACTCTGCATCGGTCCGTCGTGATGAAGAAGGAGCTGAGCCAGAAGATGACGCTCTCAATTTACCGGTCCATCTATGTTCCTACTCTCACCTATGGCCATGAGCTGTGGGTCATGACCGAAAGCACGAGATAACGGGTACAAGCGGCCGAAATGAGTTTCCTCCGCAGGGTGGCCGGGCTCTCCCTCAGAGATAGGGGGAGGAGCCCGGTCATCCGGGAGGGACTCAAAGTAGAGCCGCTGCTCCTCCATATAGAGAGGAGCCAGATGAGGTGGCTCGGGCATCTGGTCAGGATGCCTCCTGGACCCCTCCCTGGTTAGGTGTTCCAGGCACGTCCCACCGGGACAAGACCCCGGGGGAGACCCAGGACACACTGGAGGGACTACGTCTCCCGGCTGGCCTGGGAACGCCTCGGGATCCCCCCGGATGAGCTGGCAGCTGTGGCTGGGGTGAGGGAAGTCTGGGCTTCCCTGCTTAGGCAGCTGCCCCTGCGACCCGATCCCGGATAAGCGGAAGAAGACGGTATGGTACGGTACATTACTAGACAAACTGATTAATCCAGGTGTGCAAACCATGATGAGAATGGTCAGACACACCTGGATTAATCAGTTTGTCCAGTAACGAAAGACAGTCAACAAAGAAGCTGCCTAAAGTTCAGGAAGTTGTGGAGTTGTACATCAAGCCCATTGCAAGAGGAATATCAAACTGAAAGAAAGTTCAAAGTAAATTGAAGTCCATCAGGGGGAATCAAGTGCTTTCTTCAGGTGTTTTTTTTTTTTTTTAGAAAAACTTATCAAGTGTTGTTATGCTCCCAATATTTCTGAAACTGTGACACTCAGGGGTGTGAAAAGTACAGATTTGACAAAAAAAAAAAAAAAAAAATAGATGTTCAAGGACTTTACTCTTTACCATCACAAAGAGCAACTACTGTGGGCTGCTAGTAGTACTACAAACAAAAAACAGAAATACAGCAGCATTAGTGTATTGAAATATTTAACTTTCAATGCACCAATATATTTGACTGAAAAAATGTTTCACTGCAATATCTAATGTCTCAGCACTAACTTATATGGAGAATAAACAGCCATCATGGTCCAGCTGGAATACAGGTGGATTCCCTGATACTGTGCCTTCCTTTTCTACATCAGCCTCTTCTCCGCTGTCTGTCTCTCTGACTCCGGAACCTTTTCCTCCTCATCACCAATGTCACTTTCATCATCCGCAGTCCTTTTTTGCCCTGTTGTGCTTTCAGTGGCTTTCTGCATCTGTGAACTTCCTGGTGTCTCGGTCATCCCTCCTTCCTCACTTCTTGCCATCTCCTTTTCCTTCTGATCCCTCACTTTAAAAAAGAAAAAACTGGAAATGTCTACTTTTATACTTAGATGCTTTTATACTTATAAGCACCAAGATCAGAACTAAATTTGTTGCATCCTTATACGAAGCCTATAGAAATATGGAATGCTTTATCACATTAACACAAATTACAGAAGCAGTTATATTTAGACATCTTGTTATGTAGCTTGTTTATTTTCAAGTCTTACACGAAGGATGTAATGTTTTATTGTGCTGCGGTCTCATTGCTATTATAGTGAAATCAGTCAAGCTTTACCCCATGAAACAACGACCCGAGCAAAAAGAACACAAAGGCTCGCCTCAGTTTAGCCAGAAAGCATCTTGTTGATCCCCAAGACTTTTGGGAAAATACTCTGTGGACTGACAAGACAAAAGTTGAACTTTTTTGAACGTGTAGGTCCCATTACATCTGGTATCAAAGTAATATGGCAATTCAGAAAAGGAACATCATACCAAAGGTAAAATATGGTGGTTTTAGTGTGATGGTCTGGGGCTGTTTTGCTGCTTCAGGACCTGGAAGACTTGCTGTGGTAAATAGAACCATGAATTCTGCTGTCTACCAAAAAATCCTGAAGGAGAATGTCCGGCCATCTGTTCATGACCTCAAGCTGAAACGCACTTGGGTTCTGCAGCAGAACAATGATCCAGAACACACCAGCAAGTCCACCTCTGAATGGCTTAAGAAAGACAAAATGAAGACTTTGGAGTGGCCTAGTCAAAGTCCTGACCTGAATCCCGTTGAGATGCTGATGACCTTACAAAGGCGGTTCATGCTGGAAAAGCCTCCAATGTGGCTGAGCTTCCCCTTTCCCATTTTTCCCACACTCTTCTTTACTTTCTTCTCTCCACGGTTGGCCCCTCCTTCCAATTTTTTTTTAACGCTGGGCTTTTAATTTTGCCCCCCCCCCCCCCCTCCACCCCCCCCTTAAAAATAAAAATCTTCATTTAAAAACGGCATTTTCTGTTTACTTGTGTTATCTCTGTCTTACATTTAAATTTGTTTGATGATCTGAAACATTTAAGTGTGACTAACATGCAAAAAAGTAAGAAATCAGGAAGGGGTCAACAACTTTTTCGCACAGCTGTATACTGCACATGAAGTATGCAGCATCCTTCCTGGCAGCAGACATCACATCTAGGAATAAAGTATTTCTACTTATCTTTTTTTCCCCCTCCGGTAAAACCTACTCCGACAATCAAATCAAATCCTCTTGGTTAAAAAAGTATTTTTCATTAAATAAATTAAATATTGTATAAATTATGCAAGCATGAATAACTTTTTATTGCATTTCAAGTTTTTTAATGTACTGTAGAGAAGAAGCTCTCTGGTTTTTTGCTTGTAATGTCACTTAACAGTAGGAAAGGAGTACAGGTGCAGTAGTGGATTTTTGTTTATATCCATGAATAATTAGCCATGAAACATGGCATTGAATTTTTCATTTCAAACTATATGGTTCATTTTCTTTTGTTCATTAACATTGTGTGAAATATGCCAGTCTTTGTGCTTCTCTCTCTCTCTCTCTCTCTCTCTCTCTCTCTTTCATTTTTTTCAATTTAAGAAGCTTTATTGGCATGACTGTAGATTAACAATATTGATAAAGCATTACGTATTTATAAATGATATACAACAATAAAAGTAGGCCATGAAAATATGGAAAAAGTATAGACTAATCTGGGCAAATGCAGCCAGTAGACTGCCTGTCATTGCTTAGGGTACATTTCTGTACATGTGTAATCAGAACAGATAAGAATCGGGCCATGTTACTTCTAGGGATGGGAATCGATAAGAATTTAGCGATTCCGATTCCATTATCGATACCACGTTTCGATTCGGTTCCTTATCGATTCTCTTTCGATTCTCATTGAATGATTGAATACAGCATGAACATCTTTGGTTGCAGTAACTCTTTCCATTTAAAATATGCATCACCATTTTGCCTTCAACTTCACCTTAAAGTTGACTTCAGTTAAAAAACAACTCATAAAATACAACTGCAGTGATCAACTTCTGTACAGAAACAGTTTCTGTGCAGAAAAAATAGCATGTTTACCTTTGATGAAGAATATGAGATCTTTTAGGACTTAAAGGGCACAGATTAAATAAGTTAAGACTACTTTTTATTCCTTTTGAACATGTTGAATTAAATTATTATTATTATGTGGGTGTAAATATGTATGTATATGTTTGTGTGCGTGTGTTTCGTTTCATTTGTCAGATATTTTGTTATAATTTACAGAGCAGTACACTGAGCAGTACACAGTAGTACATAGTAGTACACAGCAGTACACACCTGACACAGAGGATGCTGCTGCTTTCCTTTAAACATGTTCAAGATAAACTAAAGACTAAAGGTTAAGACAAAGCGCAATATTTTATGAATAATCTCTAACATTATTACAGTGAACGGGAGTTTTACGTTACCTGCGACGTTGCAGACAGAAGGCGTGCTGAGCTGAGGCTCCCCCCACGAGCATCACCACGGTTGCTTAGCAACGTACGAAAGGCTTTATATTCCGACAGACTAACTGCTGTGTGGCCAAAAGTTGAAGGTGTTTCCTCCCTCTGATGTGATCAACGTGTAACTCGCGCCTATATCATATTTTTTTCATGAAATTCAACCAAACTTTGGAGCACGTTCGCCGCGACGCCATGTTGGAGACGCGTACATGACGTCAGCACGCAAATGCGTCCGACATTTACGGAACCGATAAGAGGAATCGATAGGCAGGCAGATGAACGATTCCATGGAATCGAAAAGAGAGAATCGGTTCATTACGGTATGAAGACCCAGGTTTTGGTGACAAACTTTTCAGTTTGATGGACATTGCTGAGTTGCCTGCAGAAAGGTTTGTCTTACACATGCATTTAAAATGAAGAACCACCGGCCCTGTCCGAAGCGTCATCCATCTCTTCCCTTGGTACGGCCAATGTCAGTTCGCCAGCCTCCTCCCACAGTTCATCTTCAATTATTTGGAGCATTATGCGATACCATTCACAGTGGCCCATACTATTTCTGCTATTCTCATATGATATTGAGCTACGGCTTCGCAATGCCAATGATGTATTTGAAAAGACTGGTAAAGTACTTACTGTAAAAAGAGACATAAAAATGGACATTCTAGGAGATGTTAGCTTTGAAAGCCTACCCTGACAAATATCAGTTTGAATCTGTTGCCTCTGAACTTGTCAACAAACACCCTTGTCTTATGGAACCTGGTAGCAGCAATGGTTATGATGGCTGGACAACAAGTATAAAGTACAAGCTCAGAAACTACAGATCAAAGCTGTGCCTGACTGGCTGTAAACAAGAGAAAACGGAATGATGAGGATGTTAGGTTTTCCTTGAAAAAGCAAAGTGAGGGGAAGTCAGTCATGTTCCTGATCATCCAGAGAACTATGGTGATGATACACTTGAAGACCAAAATGTGTCCTGGTGGATGACATGAAGAAGTTCAGAGACATGGAAGTCATTGAGCTAACGACAAGACTTACATTCTCCCTCAGGAGAAAGGAGCCTGTCGAGGTGGAGCCCATGCTGTTGGACATCCAGGAAAGATGGCCAGCTCTGTTTCTCGAAGAACAGGCCAATATACTGTATATCAGGGGTGCAACAATACATGTATTCATATCGAACCAAACTATACAGGTGTGTATCGAACCATGACCTCCATGTATCGAATATCGAATACAATTTTTTTAAATAATTGATTTAATCAACTTATGTTCTGACCATGAGCTTTGTGTTGAAAACTCAGTGGATCTGCATTCGACTACATTCAGGTTTCTTTTTTTTTCCAACCTGGACCAAATTAACATATTTCGTAATAATTTGCTGTTGTTTAAATAACTGCAGCACCCTAAATAATGACCTCTGTGTCAGTTTTTAGGAGACCCTGCGCTCAGCACCTTCTGTCAGACAGCATGTATTCAGAGCTGGGATGCCCAAGTCCAGTCCTCAATCCTGCACATTTTGGTTGCATCCCTTCTCCAACACACCTGAATCAAATGAACGGCTCGTTATCAGCCTCTGCAGAGCTGAATGACATGTGCATGAGGGAATTAGCCATTTGAATTGGGTGCACAGCTTTCGAGGACCGGACTTGAGCACCCCTAATTTAGAGCAAAGATCTGAAGCAGAAGCTTTCCACTGTGAGTCTGCAGCACTGAGCACCATGCCACCATGCAACTTCAAAACAATGACATGACTTATTTATTCATTTTTGCATTATTCAAGAAGGAAGTCTGAGAGCCAGGCCCTGCATACAGCTGCAGGAAAACAAGCGAAATAAAAACAAAAAGAAGTCAAGACAATGAAACACTGATTGGAATGTTCAATTTCCTGATCGAACTGTAGAAGATGACTAGTGCAGGTTATCTCAAAGTTAGAAAACATGGAATTCATGCCAGAATGACTTCCGGCAGTGGGTCAGACACAGTTGTTTTCTCTCTATTACTGTGGGCAGTTCAATCATTTTTACTTTATATAACAGGTGAAACATTATTTAAAAGGGAACATCCATAAAAAGCTTCCAACCACATCATTTAATCGCTCCGTCCTTGCACCTGAGGAGAATCCCAAAGAGAGGGAAATGGAGTGGAAAGAAAACGGGAGCGTGAGCGAGCTGCTGCTGCAAACTGATTTAGCAGACACTCTGAGTACGACAGCAGAGCGAGGGGAGATGTAGTTTGGGTCAACTGGAGGCTGATAAGGAGGGATGGAGGTAGGGAAGGGGCTGGCGGTGAGCGTTGGCCCAGGGCACATCGATTAAACTCATGGGGAATGGAGTGAGGTGAATCCCAAGTCTGACATAGCTGGGACAAGCCTGGGGCAAGGCAGCTCTTTATTTGTGTGTGTTGGTGAATATGTGCACCTTTACATGTGTGTGTATCTGCATGTTGGGCCCGACTTGGTTGACCTGGGGCCCCCGAGCTGTCAGGAGTACTTACCCTTGATCTGCTACCAGCTCTTCCCGGTGGTTTTCATCAGACTCCTGGGGACGGGCTTCTGTTGGACAGACATGACAGTGGACACACACCTGATGACACATGGCCGATAACAGGGGTCACTTTCCTGGAAAATAGTTCCACATTTGGTTTATTATTATTCTTTTATTAGACTACGCACAACTTCCCAGTGGATATGATGTCATCACAAGAGTTCCCAGTCTGGACATTGAGTCTGAGTCCCAGCTCCCAGAACTGTCATGCACTGTGTACTGTCTGGCAAGCTGGTCGTTATTATCAAAATTATCATTTAACCCCTTACAATCCTTTCGTTTTCACCTAAAACAAGGTTTTATGGATGAAAGACTTCTTGTAGACCAGCTGTTTTACTGGACTACTATTACAGCACCATTGCTGATGTAACAGAACTGTTGTTTGTTTTTTTCTTTTGCAGTATCATCTGCTTCTGGAGTAAGGTACGTATGGATTTAAAGACAAGTTGCACTGGCGACTGGTTAAAATAAGAGTTAACTGAATCTACACTTATGACCTGGGTGGTACCAAGCAGCAACCTCCGGCGAGAAAATTGATGTTGCATGGAAGTCCTGAAAAATTGCATTTCAACCCCCATCTCGCTCCAAACCAGAGTCAATACCCGTACACTTCCATGTTCAAAAGGCCAACTTCACAAGTGAAATAAATATGTTTACCGCAAAAATAAACATGGCAGGGTCAGAATTTAGCGTAAACAACATGAGAGCATGGATCTATCCTGCCTTGGATCAACGGTTCAGGCTGGTGGTGGTGGTGTAATGGTGTCGGGGAGATTTTCTTGGCACACTTTGGGCTGCTTAGTGCCAATTGAGCATTGTGTCAATGCCACAGCCTACCTGAGTATTGTTGCTGACCATGTCCATCCCTTTATGACCACAGTGTAGCATCCTCTGATGCTACTTCCAGCAGGATAATGCACCATGTCATAAAGCGCAAATCATCTCAGACGAGTTCTGGAACATGACAATGAGTTCATTGTACTCAAATGGCCTCCATAGTCACCAGATCTCAGTCCAATATTGCACGTTTGGGATGTAATGGAACGTGAGATTCTCATCATGGATGTGCAGCTGACAAATCTGCAGCAGCTGTGATGCTGTCATGTCAATACGGAGCAAAATCTCTGAGGACTGTTTCCAGTACCTTGTTGAATCTATGCCACAAAGGATTAAAGCAGTTCTGAAGGGTCCAGCCTGGTAGAAGCACGGTGTACCTAATGAAGTGGCCAGTGAGTGTATAAGACAAAAATGTTCCCCTTGCCACGACAGTATAGGTAACAAATTTTGTGTTAATATATAGTTTTTTATGTGTCTAATTTCCAACACAGAGGTAAAATGGCTGACTGCACTGACCCACCAAAGCTCTCAACATGTTTTACACATTTCATGATATCGCTCCGGAACAGTCACAGATTCTGGAGGGTCACAGATTTTGTTTTAACACCAGCCTATTAAGTCATGTGAAAGGCTACTTGTAAACATGGATGATCGGACTCTGATCATTCCATAAAATTGATTACCCTGTTTTAAAGCCGCATGTGCTAGACCCAGAGTCTGATATTGAGTTAGAAGTACATTTGGTACCACAGAGACCCCTGAAAGTCAGTTAATGAGCTAGGAAGTCATTGGCTAACAGTTAGCATTGAGCTGGGATTTGTTTTCACACACCGGTGTTGTTGTCTGTCGATGAGGCGTTTTTATGGTGGGAACTGAGTCAGGTTTCAGAAGTAATCCCCCAGAAAAAACATTTTATTGTCCAAGATTCATGAAGTTGTCAGGAGTGATGTTAACACACAAAGTTGAGGGTTTTTCCGCTCATGAAGACAAAATCTAACCTCTTCTGGTGAATAGATCCAGCTTTTGGTACAGCAAATAAACTCCCACGTCAAAAGCAACCATATTTTTTCATACTTCCCGTCATCTAACATCTAACCCCCCTCACCCCCACCCCCACAAAAAAGAAGCTTTCTTCTAAACTCTGGAGCAAACTTGTGTTAGCTGATGGCTGCCTGCCTCAGAGAAAGTTCTCCAGTAGGCTTTTGCTTCCTCCTCAGACGCTCTATAGCTAAGGACGCCTGGAGTTTCTAACAAAGTGTGCGTCTTGTTGCGATGCTGCGGACGCGTATTTACCAGCTCATTGTTGGTTAAATGATAGCTATGTAGGTATTTCTAAGACAGCAAGAAGCTTGAGTTTTGACTGAAAATTCTTATAGATTTATATTGATTACTCAAATATGCATTAATGAAGCTAAAAGTCAAGCTTAAAAGCTCATAAAAGTCCATTTTTTTATGATATGGCTCCTTGAAAGAAAATTGGAAATTGGGAAAAAAAAAAAAAAAAAAAAACATTCTCGTAAACTTGTTGGTGTTTTGGATACTTTTATTATAGTATGCACAATATACTGATAATTAAATTTGTAACCAATTTTCTTTAAATGTGCTTATTTTAAAGGTGTTTCTCTTGAAAACAAGTCTGTCAGTGAGATCAGCTGAATAAATGCAGATTAAATGAATAAATGATTCATTGATAAACATCTTGGATGTTATCTTATTTCTTTTATTTCCCAGCTTTCGTATTAGAATGATTCCACAGACGGACCTCCTCCGGAGTGTGGTAAGCCGAGCACACACAGCATCTGACGTAAAAGCAGCTTCCTGCTCCATGTTGACCACCACATTCCTGTCAGATAAATGTTGAGACCTGTCATTCCAACCAAGCCGCTTCCATCTACTCTGTTTTACCAGAGCAGGAATGTCAGTCTCTACTTTCAAAAATCTCTGAAGAGCCTCTCTCTTGTGAAAAGACGTCCTCTACCAACAGCTTCAACAAAAAAACACCAAACCTACTCCTGATTACTCTGACTTTGTCATATAGATAGATTTTAAATGCAAAGTAAATGTAAATGTAATGCAATATATCTTAGACTATTAAATGCACCATTGTTGGGAGGAAATCAATATTATTGGCTTTGAGTCAGTGTTATGCTTCAGCTTATTAGAGTAGACTGTACCTCAGTCCCTCCCAACAAGTTAAACAGTGTTTCAAAGAGATTTTCAGCTGCTTTGGAGTCAAATGTGCTCAGTGTCTCTTCAGGCTAGAGACAAAGATGGGATAAAAAGACAGAATGAGAAGGGAAAAGACGGCAGTTGACAGGAATGGCAGAAAAACAACGCTATTTTAAGTCAAAGTTGTCTCTTCCTCGAGTCGACGGAATACGTCTCCATAAGCCGCGAGCGCTGCTCAAAAGCTGGAGGAAGCCTAGAAAGCCTGCTTTGAGTGTGCCTTAGAGGAACGCTGAGCGTAATCTACTTTCTCTCACTCTGCCTCCCCCTGAAGCATAACAAAGGGCCCAGGAAGAGCGTCTGTGATGGTAATTCTTCAGGAATAAATATGCAACACAAAATTCAGACGCTTTAAGCGAGCAGAAAAGATGAAGAAGAGAAATGATGGAAAGAGAAGTGGTGCTTTAGGGGGGCTGCCAGGAGGGAGCAGAGTAATCCATTAACATAGTCAGTATATTCAGTGTTTGGAGGAAAAGGGAAATTAGAACATGTTGTTGAAATTTGAAAATAGGTTGAATAGAATGAAGAGAAGGAAATCTCATGTGTTAGAGCATTACCTGGTGATGGGGCAGCGGCTTAGTCCTGCTCATCCTGTAGGAGATAAACAAGTTTTTCCTTGCTAGAAATGATGCACCCGTGTTACATGATAGTAAATCCTGTGGAATAGCTTCTGCAATCATACAGACAGCTGCAGCCATTAGCGTGTTACAAGCAAAGGTCATGAATGTGCAGGGCAAGTCTGTTAATACAACTTGATATTGCTATAAATTATGTATGAACTCTACAGTAGCCCCCCAAAAACAGGAACATTTCTGCAGCTGAGGTGCCGGAAAAAAATAAATAAATAAAAATGAGGAAAACAGACTATAAAACATGACAGTAAAATTCTGTAGGAAAAACACATTTAATACCTTTATTTTAACATGGGATCTCATGTGAAGCAGAGCTCGTACTCCTCTGAATCACACCTGCAGGTGGTCCTGTGGTCCAGGTGCAAACAGTGGGGTGGTCGTGCCTTTCCAGTGATGGGGTGAAACGCTGGGACTCTGCCCCCAGGTACAGTATTCTGCACCATCATGGACCTGCCCCTGAGTAGGCCTGGGCGATAAACCGAAAATTTACTGACACTGAAATTTACAGCAATAACCGACGCCATTTGCTTATGTCGGTATATTTGATGCTTTAACCCTCTGGGGCCAACTGGGCGCTAGCTCGTCCAGATCACAAGTCCGACTTAAGATGCTGTAGCAGCTAAATGCAGCAACGTACAGTCTCCATTCCAACTTCTCTGGATAGAGCAAACTGTAAACAAGTTTTT
Source organism: Atherinomorus stipes (assembly GCA_023101725.1). Lineage (NCBI taxonomy): Eukaryota > Metazoa > Chordata > Actinopteri > Atheriniformes > Atherinidae > Atherinomorus > Atherinomorus stipes. The sequence goes on along the minus strand of JALJCO010003402.1, from coordinate 327,041 downwards.
AAATCGTGTCGATAAAACCTACATTGTAATATAAAATGTACAACCAACCTTTCCTGCTCATATTACAGTCACATCTGATGCGCGTTTGGTCAAAGAAAAAAACGGTTAAAAAAAACCAAAAAAAATCTGCAGATTCTATGGAAATTGCTCAAAAACAAGAAAGAGAGTCACAAAAGTCTGACAACCCCTTACTGTTGGTGGGAACGTGCACCACTGCAATAAATCAGAAAATTATGTGACAACATGATGCATTTGGTTGCTGAGGAAAGGGGGATGAGGGGTGGCGGAAGTAACCAAAATTCATCAAAAGCAGACTGAAGGTCATGAGGACTGACCCCCGCTTTACCCTGGGTCCGTGACCGCAGCGTTTACAGTAACTCTGCTAAGCTAAGCTAAAGTCAGAGCTGCCAGATTCAGAGAATGATTAGATTGGCTAGAAAACGCTTCTGCTCACTTGTCCAACTCAGGGGACTGCGGGGGAGGCTCAATTTCACCCAGCGGTGAATGTAAGGAAGGACATTAAGCTAAGCTGAATTTGGGATTGCAGCAGTTCTTTTTAGAACATTGTCTTTTATTGAGTTTTTCAGTTTATAACAACAGACAGAACAAAAACAGAAAGAAATCTATTTTGAGATACAAATGACAGGGGAATCAGTGTTGGTTCAGGGTACCCTAAGACATCCCAGACAGGGTATCCCAGACGTAATAGGGTTACCGTAGCATAAAATATTAATGGTAATATAACAATATAGATAAACAACCCCTAAACAGTAGGAATGAAACAAGTGATTTGGGAGGATATATAACAAAAACGTCAGAAAATAAGTTTGAAAAATAATAAGGATGAAATGAATAAATTTTAAAAAAAAAAGAACAGGAAAGAAAAGAAAAAAAGGGGGGGGGGTGGAACAATGCAGGCAATTATTGATTTGTCTATGATTCCCCTGGTAGTCTATCCAAGCTTGCCATATTTTCAGAAATCTGTCTGCTTGCCTCTCAAGTTATACGTTATCTTCTCTAGTGGCATACAACGATTGAGTTCATTTACCCATTGGGAATGGTCAGGTGGCTCCTCAGAGGTCCATCTAAGCAGAACACACTGTTTAGCAGCTGTTAATGCTCATCCAAAGAAGTGAGCTATCTGTATAGATATAGAGTGAATATCAGAATAATCTCTTCTCTGATGGTGATTAAGTGAGATCCATGTTTAAGACGTGTTTTTGCTTCCCATCATGGACATTATTGAAAACGGACAATCGCAGAAGCCGATTTTGTATGAAACAATGTCAGCAGCATTAAAACTGTGAATTAAGTTTTTTAGATCAAGGTTATGAACAAGTGGAGCAAAGTGACCTCACCTGAACATTAATTCATCTCCTTACACGAGTCGCTACATTTCAGTTTTTTTCTTTAATTTGGTTTTATTTGAGTCAAACTTTTATTTTCTCTCTTTATTCATTCATTTTTGCAGCTTTCTATATGTACTCACTGATTAAATGATTTAAAAACAGAAAAAGCTAACTCGGGGCTATGTTTGGATGTGGATTTGATAGAAATCCATCCATAACCTTTTTAGTAATCCTGCAAACATCAGACAGACTGAATGGACCGTGTAACCTCCTTAGCTGTGGTTAAAAACGAATCAAGTTGTCGTCGTTTGGCATCCCATCAAACCACTTTGAAGATATTTTGGCACATCTTTGGCTTCTCGGTCTCTCAGGGAGACAAAAATGACAAATGGTTCTAACTGAACCGGCACCAGAGGGAGGGGTCGGGGGCGATGAGATTTTAACCTAATTTGAATAACCCAGATCTGAGATGATGTACTGCAGAGCACCGAGAGGTGATAGCCCAATCCGTCAATCGAAGGGGAGGGAGGGGTGTTAAAGAGGAGCGAACAGGGCAAAGAGATGAAAGGAGGGAGAGGGGATCAGGATGAGAGGGGGCGGAGAGGCTGTAGAGGTGAGCGGCGAGGATGGAAAGCTAAGATGAGAGGAGAGGGAGGTGGGAGAAAGCGATAGCGGCTCAATCGGGGAGAAGATTAAAGCCACTTCCGTTCAGCGCTGGCCCCATTAATGTTTAACAAAATGTCTGAGCTGGGAAAAGATCATCTTCCCCCTCCTGTGATCCCTTTCAACCCCGCTCAGGGCCATGCGAGGCAGCGGGGCGAGAAGACACCGTGACTGAAATATTTACAAAAGCCAATGATTTGTTTATATCCCTGACATGAATAATCGTGATTAATGTTTTATTCATGCTGTATTGTTTATTGCCTCCAATCTGAGGAGACTAGGCCGCCTTTTGAGCGTCAACCGAGACAGCCAATTATGGAAGTGTGATCCTTTTGTTCCGCAGTATGTTTGAGAGTGAGCCTTTTGTGGTTTGTCTTTCAAAGAAAACAAGGATGCCTTGTTTCTTCTGCTGAGGAGGGAGCGGTGTCACCATTTGTCATAATTGGCTGACACTGAGCCGTCATGATAGGTGTTGAGTGCTGCAGAAAGGAGGTGGAGAGGGAAAAAGGGATGAGGTTTTCGGTGGGGAGAGAGGCCCTAAGGCACCCAGAGAGGAGGTAAAAAGTGTGTGTACAGCATGTTTACTGAGGTGTGCTGATCACAAGTGACTTTCAATTTAACTGTGTTCACAGGCAGAAGAGCGATACAGCAAACATGAATATTTATCGCAGGTTTACAGCTGAGATGAGCTGCACATATCCCCGACAACGGAGACCATCCAAACCTAGTTTCAGAAGTTCAGGAGCAGACACTAAATACGTTAGCAGCTCAGAAGATAAAGCTTCAACTGCCTGTCAAAAGGCTGCTGGTTTGAGCCCCAGTGCACACACCGAAGTGTCCATGGGAATGACACTGAACCCCACGTTGGCTTAGATGTGTTCATCAGTGTGAGATTGAGAACAAACACTGCACAGAGTCCCTGCAGTGAGTAAAGAGAGCTAGAAAAGTTGTAGAAGCTCAAGATGAATGAAACAATGCTGCTTTATAAGCTCAGATCGCTCAGAGTACCGATACAACAGTGACATTGGTAGAAACGAACTCATGGACACAACTCACCGACTTGTGGCCATGTGTTTGTCACAGGGTGAACAACCGGGTGCTGCCAGAGACTGGACTCTGCCCACTAGCTTGGTTTTTAGGAGGCACAGCTGGGGGACGACGCCGAGTCCCCCGGCTGGGGGGCTCGAGATAGCGGCGGCAGCGGCAGAAGATGCTGAAGAGTGGCTTGGGAGTCGGAGGGCGGTCGCGGACCCAATGAAGAGGGCCTACGGCCAGAGGCGCAGCCGCCCGGAGGAGAAACTGCCCGGGTCAGAGAGCGGCGGTGGTGTCCCGGGGGAGCCTATGGCCAGGAGTGCGGCTGCTGGGAGGAGCAGCCGCCATGGACCCAGGACAAAGCCGAGTGGAAGCCGAGAGAGACGCTAGCCACTGCAAGCCCTTTTAGCCCCTTTTTATCCTTTTTTCTTTTATCACTTTTTAGTTGGACTTTTAGGATTATTTTATTACTTTTTAGTTTAGGAGTTTTATTTATATATTTTTTATTTCTTTAATAAAGCTTTTATTTGTTTTTAACCACTACCTGCTGGCAATGATGTCTCTTTCTTTCCCCTCCTCTTGCAGTCGCTGGTATCAGTAAAGAACCACCTCTTACATGTTAGTTATGCAAGGTAATTTATGGCTAATACATACAGCGAGGGGAAAAAAGTATTGAATTGTCAACATTTTTCCCATAAAATAAACAGTATTTCTAGTAGAACTATTGACATGAAATTATCACCAGATGTCGGCAACAACCTAAGTAATGCACACATACAAAAAAATCTGAACATTTATGTCCATAAATTAAGTTATGTGTAATAGGGTGAATTGACACAGGGAATAAGTATTAAATACACTTACTGAAATCTATTAAATACTTAGTGCAAAAACCTTTGCTGGTGGTTCCAGCCTCCAGATGCCTCCTGTATGGAGAAGCCAGTGGAATACGTTGCTCAGGTGTGATTTTGGTCCATTCTTCCACACAAACGGCCTTCAAATCTTGGGGGTCTATTCTGTGAACTCAGATCTTCAGTTCTTTCCAAAGATTTTCAATTGGATTCAATTGACTGGGTCATTCTAGCAGCTTTATTTTCTTTTTCTTAAACCAGTTGAGTGTTTCTTTGCCTGTGTGCTTGGGATGGTCGTCTTGCTGACAGATCCACCCTCTTTTCACCTTCAGCAGATGGCAGCAGATTCTGGTCTAGAATGTCTCTCCAGTTTTCTCCATTCATTCTTCCTTAAATGATATGAAGTCTGTCAGTACTACATGCTGAAAAACAGCCCCTACCATGATGTTCCCACCTCCAAACTTCACCGTTGCTATTGTTGGGTTCAAGTGCGGTGCCATTTCTCCTCCAAACATGTGTCTTATGACATCTGAAGACTTCAGTTTTGGTCTCATCTGACCAGACTATGTTTTCCAGAAGGTCATGGGTTTGTCCAGATGTTGTTTTGCAAACTTTAAACCAGCATCAACATGCTTTTTCTTCAGAAATGGAGTCTTGCATGGTGTGCGTGCATGAAGGCCATGGCGGTTGAGTGCATTCCTTCTTGTTTTCTCTGAAACAACTATACCTGCTGATTCCAGGTCTTTCTGAAGCTCTCTACGAGTGGCGAGTGGTCCTGGGCTGTTGGAGAACCTTTCTGATTACTGTTCTGACTCCTCTGTCTTAAGTCTTGCGAAGAGCACCTGGCCATGGCTGGTTTATGACGATGCCGTGTTCTTTCCACTTTCGAATGATGACCCCAATGGTGCTCACTGGAACTTTCAGAAGTTTAGAAATGCACCTGGAACCAATGCCTACAGTGTTTTCAATAACAAGGTTGTTTAGGTCTTTAGACAGCTCTTTGCTTTTACCCATCATGGAATGCTTCTTGTCTGACACCTTGGTGATGAGAAACCTTTTTAAAGGCATCAATAAGGACTAAACCAGCTTATGTTACTTTGCACTGATAGGGGACGGGATTACTTTCTAAATACTGACTGACTCCAGGTGCTTTATTGGCTTTCTATATCTTTTTGTCCCTTTATTTCTTCATGTGTTCAATATGTTTTCCTTGTCATTTCACTATATTACACATAATTGATAGACGTTTAATGTTCAGATTTCTTAGTATGTCTGTATTACTTGGGTTGTTGTCAACATCTGGTGATAATTTCACATCAATAGCTTTACTAGAAATTAGGGCTGTCAGACGATTTAAAAAAAATCAAATTAATAACAGGATTTGTAGTTAATTAATCTGATTAATCACATTTCAATCTTATATCTACTAAAGCAGTCATTGGAAACAATGTTCCTCAAGGGCCACAGTCCATTAAGTTTTCCATGCAAACCTGCTCCAGCACAGCCTATGAAGTTCTGTACAGTGAGTCATTGACACTTCTTCTTCTAATTCTTCTTCTTCTGGGCCAGGTTGCACCAACTGGTCTTTGCTAAGTCTGGTCTTAACTGATAAACTGGTCTTAACTAAGACCAGTCTTTGGGATAGATTCTAGGTCGGTTGTGCCATCAGAACTTACGTCTGGTCCTAACTACGCCAGGTCTGAGCGAACTACGCCAGGTGTTTGTTGGCGGTTGGCACACAACTTTACAGTATAGGTGCATTACTGCACCCACTGCCCGGGTCATTCAGTGAGCCAAATTTGAAATGCTCATGCATTGAATTATCACTCTAAATCAGTGTTTCTCAACCCTGGTCCTCAGGGACCCCTGCCCTGCTGGTCTTCGAGATATTCCTACTTCAACACACCTGACTCAGATGAAAGGTTCCGTTTGCAGGCTTGCAAAGAACTTGATGAGCAGGGTGGGGTTGATGTGTGTGTGGGGGGGGTGGGGGGACCCGGGAATTGCAGGGGGGGGGGCCCCCAGGACCCGGGTTGGGAAACCCTGCTCTAAATTAATTGTGATTATTTTTTGTAATGCATTAATTTGAGTGTAATGAATTAATCTAATTAATGCATTAAAGTGACCACATTTTTCCAAAAGGGGGCACCTCCCCCCCCCCCCCTTTTTTTCCAAAAAAATGTGGATGTGTTCCATACTTTCTTCACCCCCTGTATATTTATCATGAATAACTGATTATAATTCATTATATCTGGAAGACAATGATCACAATGTAACCGTCTATACCCAGGAGGAAAACCCCAGATTTTTGGGGGAAAACAGCGTTGTAAAAGGTTTGACAGCAGAAATGATCTCTAGGACCTACAAGGATCACAACCTGGTCCAATAGCTGCTGGATACCTACAGAGGGAGAAAAAAACCCTTTTGTGGGACATTTTAATGGCAAAATTAGTCATTTCATTTTCTGTACTGCTTCTCCAGTTCAGGGTTGCGGGGGTTGCTGGAGTTGCTGGAGCCCATCCCAGCTATTATCAGGCGAGAGGCAGGATACACCCTGGACAGGTTGCCAGTCTGTAGCAGGGCCAACACAGAGAGACAGACAACCATTCACGCTCACATTCATACCTAGGGGCAATTTAGAGTGATCAATTAACCTAACATGCATGTCTTTGGATGGTGGGTGGAAGCCGGAGAACCCGAAGAGAACCCACGCATACACGGGGAGAACATGCAAACTCTACACAGTAAGGCCACGGTTGGAATTGTTCGAACCCCCTCCCCAGCCAGGAATCGAACTAGTGACCTTCTTACTGTGAGGCTGCGGTGCTAACCACCGTGAGGCCGCAAAATTATGTAAACCCAAATATTTAGGTACTACTACAATGGTATAAACAGTCACACAATTATCAAATTTGGCAGAGTATCTTGACACGGGGTAGCAGGAAAAAAGATTCTGAGTCTTGCTCCAAGTCTAGTTTAAGTGATCACCCCCAACATTCCCAAAAAGACAAAAAAAGTCATGTTGGCCTGGAAATTCTCATAAAAATGTAGATTTCCCAGCACTTTATGAGGGATGTTGATGCCTTATTTGTATCTAGAAAACTTTCATTCATAAGCTTCCGTTTAAGCCCAAGATGAGCTTTCTCTCTAAGCTTTCCAAGACAAGAGGTATCATGAACACAATACCTCTTACAAAAAAAAAAAAAAAAAAACTTAAAGGAATAGTTCACCCACAAAATGATTTAACTTTATTTTCCACTTACCTTCATGGTGAGCAAGACTCTGGAGCACTTTTTTAATATCTCAAATGCAGCCGGCGATCAGGAAGGCTTCTCTTTTTCCCCCAACTTTCATATAATGGAGTTTGCTGGGTCCGGGCCAAAAAGATCCATAAAAGTCCACAAAAACTTGTCAATATTCCTCCATACTGCTCGTCCAATGTAATTCAAGTGTCCTGAGTGGGTAGCATCCAGAATTGACTCGAAACAACGTCATTTAGTATATTTTTAGAGCCTTAACAATACTACATCGCATGTAGTGGCAGACGAGATTGCGCGTTCTCTTTTTCTTTCTTTCTTTGTTTTAAATCAATATCCAACTCCTCTTGGACCCTCTTGTGTTTGTCCCGGTTTGTCTGCAGCTCTGGCGCTCTTAGCACAATGTAAACAGCAAATTTCTTCTTTTACGCTTGCATTATCGGCAGAGTAGGCTCTGAACGCCGAGGCTTCCATAGTGTCGCGAAAGCGCTTCGGCGCGCTTGCAGGAAAAAGGATATAGCACTGTTTAAGCTCTGAAAATGTACTAAATGTGTCTTGAGAATGACCTTATAAGTTTTGGATTAGCCAAAGTTTTCTCAGAGTTGTTGGCAGATCTGAAATCCTCAGAGACAGTTGGAATAAACGTAGATGGAGAAACAGTCAAAGGCGGTCTTTACTGCAGTGCTGGGGATAACTTGGGATCTCATTTCATAGGTGGGTTTACAGAGAACTTCAGTTGCTCTCAATATTTTTGCAGGTACTGTCACAAGACGTGAGTTTGAGGCTGATCCGAATGCCTGTGGTCCTCCACGCACCACAGAGGCGTATGACGCAACTGTTGCTGATCTCCAGGCTGATAGCATTCAAAGCATTCGAGGAATAAAAGTAAACTCTAATTTTAATACTCTTGATTCTTTTCATGTATCCCAGCCTGGTCTCCCACCTTGTCTAGGCCATGACCTCTTTGAAGGAGTATGATCTAGCACTGTACAGGAAGAACTGATGTCGTTTCGAGTAAATTATGGACGCTACACACTCAGGAAACTTGGATTACATTGGACGAGCAGTATGGAGGGAATATTGACAAGTTTTTGTGGACTTTTATGGACCTTTTTGGCTCGGACCCGGCAAACTCCATTTTATGAAAGTTGGGGGAAAAAGACATTGATAAAACATCCAAATGATCATCTAATTAACATTTTGAGTGGTTAGCACTCTGCATGTATTGAGAAGCTAAATGTGAAACAGCTCTGGTTTTACACACAGATAATTAACAAAGGGAGATTTCCTTTAAAAAAAAAAAAGTCAGACTTATTGGGTTTCTTGTCTTATGAGTTTACTGAATCCATCATCTTGAGATGTGTTACTATTACAATCATAATCAAAACAGGCAGTAATTCCTCCATCGGACAATTTCATTTTCCTTCAAAAATAAACACAATTTTTTTATTTGCTTTTCACTCAACTGGAATTGAAAAGAGAAAAACACTCAGAGCATCAATTTTAGATTGATGTAGCCTAAAACACAGATGCTGCCTGACATTGTGCACATCTGAATGAGCTTTGATTTATCCAGGTACTTCTTCAGCCTCTTAATAATAAATCTGAAGCCTCTGAGCATCCCCACTCTGCATCATACATATAACATGGTCTGTTTGAAGTGAGAACAGCTGCAGAGGCTATTTCACTACATAAGAACAGTGACTCTATTGGTTTTGAAAGCTTTACAATGTTGGGAGGAAGCCGCACTTTGCTAAAAGCCTCTCCATTCACAAGTCAGAGGAAAGTAATTAGACTGATAAAAGTTTGGCCTCATCCTAATAAAAAAAAAACATTCATGCCCAAAAAGCAATAGCTTACTTCTTGTAGCATTTTAATGCGTTTTCTTTCTCTTTTCATTTCATTTGAGCCTAAACTGACTGATACAACAGAGAGCACGCCACTCCTCCCACATCTACACAAAAGCAGCGCTTACATGGAGCAATTCTGATCCGATTGAACGCCAATCAGAATAAAAATGCGTCATGTAACTAATCTGATTGGTTGAGACGGGCGGTTTAAACCTTTTTACAATCCGATCGGCAAGAAAAAGTGACCATGTAAACACTTCTTCAGATCATTTCTGTAGACTTTTGTCTGTGCATGCTTGAACCACGTGGGGATTGCGTGTCGTAACAGATTCAGAGAGGATGATGGAGGCAGAACAGAACGGGACTGTGGAAGATGCAACGTCTTTGTTAGAAACTGAAAGCGTTAAGGATTATTGAGCATTTTGGCAGTCAAAATATTAAGAATTGGAAAAAAAAAGAAAACCCCTCTTCTTCCAAACTAGGAGCCACTGTGCATGTCAAAGGCATTACGAACGTATAAATCTGTCCATCATGTAAATACAACTGATTGGATCACTTTTCCCACTGTCCATGTAAACACATCAGCTGGAAGCTCTGATAGGAAAGATTTCAATTGGATAGATGAATTATTGTCCATCTAAGCGCAGCTGTTGTACATTAAAGCCACATGGTTAGGGTTAAACTTCATCCTCTCACAGTTGATAATAAAGCACTGCTAAATAACAGAAACACCAAACATGATTTATCATTCAGCAATTGGCGTTCGTGGACAGAGTGATGGCAGAACAGTGATTATTTTATTATCTCAGCATATCTGGACTGTCAATCAACAGTTTTCTTTTCTGATAAAAATGTTGAATGTGGAAAGAAAATGTTGTTAAACCGCATGCTTGGTTGGTGTTTGACTGTCTCAGTGTAGAAACACCAGGTGTAGACAGAGAGGATATTTGGATGGATGTTTTTGAAGTCTGACAAAACATCATATAAACAGGAATAGTCTGGCCGTATTTCCACCCACTTATCCTCTAAAAGGTTACGGACTACGTTGCTGCAAGCTGCCATCTTGAAATCGTGATCTGCAGACGCGGTTTGATTGGTTGCTAGATCTTCTGCCCTCAGCAGACAGACCAAGTTGTGTGCACGCACTTTGTCACCTCGCGAGGCAAGAATATATCAAACATTGATTTTCACCTCAAGGCCTCGTGAGGCAGAAAACTGACCAAAAATCAGGCGCACACGGCAACTATCTGCTGAGCAAATGGCCTCAAATGACTTTTAGCTCAGCAGAAAGCTCTCGTGTGCAGCAGGCATAAGTGATCACATTGGAGAGGGCAGGTCGGTGTCATGTCCAGTCAGTGGTTTCAAGCACGTGTTCACTAAAAAGTCATTGTTTACTTCTCACGTGTAGAAAGCATAAAGCATGCTCCCCTGATGGTATTGATGACATGTACAGGGAAACTTGCCCCCAGCCCCCTAATGTCACTGGCAGTGCAGAAGATTCAGAAAACTTGCATGAAGTTATGCAAACAGCTTGTCCAGCCACTGATATGCCAGATGATACGAGTCAGTCTTATCGTTGAAACTTGTGTCTCTTTTACCTTAAACTGCAAGGATAACTGCTTATCCCTGTCTCTACTATACAGACTATTGTTGAGGAAATGCAAAATGTGCACGAGTTAGGTCAGGCCTATACAACAAGTAAAGTAAGTACTTTGTTGAAAAAGGATATGAACCTATTAGATGAAGCAGTCACTAAAATCTGTGACTGTATCAAAGATTCAGATTTGTTCTCTTCCTGTCATCAGGGACAATTAAGAACAACTTACTCAAGAAATCAGACATGCAAAAATGTTGAAATACTCAGAACCACAAAAAGTGACGTTGGGAATAGATGGAACAAATGAAACATGAAACAAAAATGTGCTTACAACATACCAGTGGCAGAAACTTTGAGGAACTTTTTACAGCCACATTTATGAAAGAAAACACAGACACAACAGTTTAGAGATCCCGATGAACCGGGTTTTATGGATCCATATGATGGACAAAATTTCAAATGTTACCAGTTTTTTAAGGAAAACCTTGAAAGCCTTGGACTGATTTTGTACCAAGATTCCTTTGAAATTGTGAATCCCCTGGGTTCTGCTAAAAAGACACAAAGTTCTTGCAGTATATCTTACATTAGCAAAGTTGCCCATTCATTTGCATTCACAGACTAATAATATGGTTTTATTCTTGTTGTGTCTTGAGAATGACCTTAAGAGTTTTGGATTAGCCAAAGTTTTCTTAGAGTTGTTGGCAGATCTGAAATCCTTACAGACAGATGGAATAAACGTAGATGGAGAAACAGTCAAAGGCAGTCTTTACTGCAGTGCTGGGGATAACTTGGGATCTCATTTCATAGGTGGGTTTACAGAGAACTTCAGTTGCTCTCAATATTTTTACAGGTACTGTCACAAGACGTGAGTTTGAGGCTGATCCGAATGCCTGTGGTCCTCCAAGCACCACAGAGGCGTATGACGCAACTGTTGCTGATCTCCAGGCTGATAGCATCCAAAGCATTCGAGGAATAAAGGTAAACTCTAATACCCCCGATTCTTTTCAAGTATCCCAGCCTGGTCTCCCACCTTGTCAGGCCATGACCTCTTTGAAGGAGTATTGTCATATGATCTAGCACTGGATCAGAAGAACTTCATTAATAAGAAAAAATGGTTCACATACTCTTAAACAGGTGCATCAAACAGTTTAGGTATAAAGGATCTGAAGCACCCACAAAACCATGTGCTATCAACCCTGACGGAGCCAAGTTATCAGGGAAAGCCTGTCAAAACTGGAATCTTTTGAGGTTGCTACCAGTTTTGATTGGTGAAAAAGTGCAAAACCAAGAGGATGAAGTGTGGCAGTTGGCTCTCCAGCTAAAAAAAAAAAATTTCAATCTTGTTTGTGCTCAGAAGATTTGCTTGTCCCAAATAGCATATCTTGACATTTTGATCCAAGAATATTTGGAGTTGAGAAAGATGTTTCCTGAAATTCAACCATAACTGAAGCACCACTTTTTGTGCCATTATTCTACACTGCTTTGAAATTTGGTCCATTGATGAGATTGTGGACGTATAGGTTGTAAAGTAAACACAGTTATTTTAAAATATGTGCAAGACACTTGAAAAACTTCAAAAACATTTGTCAGACTTTGTCAGAGCGTCATCAGATGTATCAGGCATATCTTTTAGCTGGGCGGGAATGCAGTAAACTACTGCAAGTGAAGGACAGCTATGTGTTTTATCCCAACCTCTACAGTGATGTGATTAAACATGCAGTCAAGGACTTGGCCTTTTAAGAAAGGAATACCACAGTTGCAACAGAACTTCAGTACAAAGGCAGTGCATGTAAAAAAGGACAGTTTCTTGTGTACAGTCATGATGAGTATATGGAGTTTGGTGAGCTTCTACTTATCTTGATTCAAAATGACTCATCTGTGTTTGTGCTGATGGATATCCACAAAGGCATCTTCCTCTCAGAGTACCACCTGTATTCTGTGACAAAACGAGAGGTGCTTTCAGCTGTCTGATTCGGTCCAGTTTAGCAACCAGCTGTCCTGATGCGGGGAAGCATTATAAGCCCATGACATCCCATCAGCACAGCATCAAACCGCCGTTCAGAAACCGGGACTGGACGCAGATCACAGTTTATCCTCCTCTGTCTTCAAACAGAGAGGAGATTCCCCTGGTTCTTCTTGGTGTTTCCCATCCTGTCAGAAAATGTGTGTCTGTGTCATGACATTGAGTCGCTCTGATTGGTTCAGAGCGATTCTGATTGCCCCGCATCAAGATGCCAAAGTTCAGATTTTCCAACTCCGGTGTCTGCCCCCTGTGATGCACGTAACGCGCGTAAAACGCACAAAATCTCAAAACTCAATGTGCGTAACGTGTCTAGCTGCGCCCGACACGTGTAACGTGCCGCAGGGTTTCAATCGCCTCCTCGATGCACGTAGGCGATTGACTTTGCATGTAAACCTTGTTCTGACAAGGACCAGAGGGCGGGAGCACATTACACCAATCTTAAAATCGCTGCATTGGCTCCCCGTGCGTTTCAGGATTGATTTTAAGCTTCTTTTAGTGGTTTATAAATGTCTTAATGGTCTTGGGCCTTCTTATTTATCTGACCTGGTTTTAAGGTATGAGCCCTCGCGGACCCTGAGGTCCTCAGGTACCGGCCTTCTGGTAGTTCCCAAGGTTCGGACCAAAACCTATGGTGAGGCGTCATTTTGCCATTATGGACCCCGCCTTTGGAACAGCCTGCCTGAGGGCCTCAGGGCTGCAGAGACTGTCCATGTTTTTAAGAAAAGGCTCAAGACCTACCTTTTTGGTTTAGCTTATAATTAGGTTTTATTCCTTTTAATAAGTTGGTCTTTTTTTTTTTTACCCTGTCATGGTTTTATTTATTTACTTTTTTATCTTTTTAACTAGTTTATAGTTTCTATAATTCTGTTTTGATTACTGACTTCCTTTAACCAAGTGTATGATTTAGACTTAATTTTTAGGCTTTTAGGTTGTCTGATTCTTATTTGATCTGATTTTATTCTATTTTTTCTATTTTAGGTATTTTAATCCCTCCAGTGTTTTCCTCATGGGGTCCTCCATGTCAGGGCCTATGCCTGCTTTAGCGTTGGGGCCGTCGCCGTGGTTGTGTCCCTGTCTGGGTGGGCACTGCAGCCTAATAGCTGTAGTGTGGACCTGGTCTCTGGGTGGCTGCCAGTGGAGGCGGCCTATGTGGCAATGGGGCGGGGGGGGGGATGTGTGCTGTTTTAGATAAACTTGGGGGACTGCTGATTTTATGTGTTGTTTTTATTATGTGAAGCACTTTGTAAAGCTGTTATGCATGAAAAGTGCTATATAAATAAAATTTGATTGATTGATTGATAAACCTGACGCTCTTGATGTGTACGCACCATCAGATCTGTTCAAGCTAGAAAGCTTCTTTCGGCTTGGAAACTCAAATGTAAATAGAAACTCTGCACAATATGTTTCAACATATGAGAATATGTAGTATACTAAAAAGCAGACATGGACATTGTGTAATATAGCTCATTTTGAATCATAAAATATACAGGTATATTTTTTCTTCCTTTAAAGATTAAACCCCTGAGAACAGCTCACCCTCATCTGTGGAAGCCTTACCTCCCCAATCACTGTCATCGCTCTCGGTTTCATCCAGAACTTCATTATCAACCTCTGCAAGCAGCCGAGAACTTTACACACAGTGAGACAACAACTTTGAAATTTCATGGAGGAAATTTCCTGAGGAGGTGATGCATGCTTAGGAGAAGGGAAAAGGCAAATCTGGATTGCCTGGATTGTTGTGATGGGCATGATGGGAAAATGCCCTCATGTAGGTAAAAAGCACTCCACTGATGTAGCCAAAAAAATGGTTGCAAAATATCCCAGTTCCCTGTACGTTGTAATAGACGGGGATATTGTTGGAGCAGGCTACCATCCCCTTGTCAAGCAGCTGCAAAACAGAATTGAGAATGTTAGGTGCACTTCAACACCCAAAATTAGAAAAAGAAAACATCAGACTGAAGAGTCAGATGACACAGATGAGATTCCATTACAAGAAAGAGCAGCAATGAGGATACGTACGGGTGCATCAAATGGAATGTAAAATTTTTGCCACGAGAAAAAACTGAAAAGAGCCAGCAGCAAAAGATTATTCTATCTGAAATTATAGATAGTAGGGATGTTAGGGGAAGCGAAAAAGTTCAGTGAGTTGGTAAGACTGGTGTTAACTGATCAGTTAAATTGCTTTATATGCTTCTTTTCTACAGGTGTTTATTCTCGATAAACCCGGAAAAAGGAACCAAAGCGGATTTAATCAATTAGAATTGACGGATCTCACCACAGATTTGAGTTATAGTTTTATGCAACACAAACTTTGCTCAAGTGTCATTAAAATGTCCACATTCAACATGCATGTTGATGTAAACTAAAAATGCATCCTTTGTTAACTTTTGATGATGGCTGTTTGATCAATCTTCCAAAGAGTGATGTCTTACCTTTTTTTTTTTTCCTATGACGATAATTTTTTTAATGTTTTGGTGTAGGTCATTATTTAGCAGGTTTACAAGTAAATTTAACAATGTAACTTTTTCATGAAACATAAAAATACAGCATATTATAAGTAGATTTTATGTACAAACTACACAAATCTCCTTTTGAAATGCAGTTTAAATTGTTTTTGAGTATTTTCCTGTTAATTTTGCCATTTATTAATATATAATAAGCAATTATTACTCAAACAATACAGCAAATGGGCGATAAATATACAGCACAATTATGCCAAATTTACACTTTTTTAGGTTAATGAAAGTTTTTTTAATGGAATTCCAATGTGATTTCACTCACTGTAAACCATTTTACATACTTTAACCGTGAAGTTGTCTACTTTGCTGCTGTATTTTTTACAGGAATTCTTTGGTAACCACAATGCCAGCGTTTTCCTGTAAAAAAAAAAGACTTGTGCAAACAAGTGTAAAAACATCAATGTGTTACTTATTTATGTATTTTTTTGGGGGGGGGGCAATCTGACCAGAAGAGTAACCTGCAATGATGTTTAGTTTTGTGATGAGGATGAGTGAAATGAAAGTGGAGCTGTTTCTGTTAAATGCTGCTCTTAAAACTTAAGATGGAATTGTCACTTTAGAAGTGAAAAGCTTGCTTTTTTTGTCTATTAATCATTGAAAAGTGTAAAGAATAAACATCAGGATTTTATTCTTAAATATTTTCTTTATTTATGATTATTTTATTTTCATTTAAACAATATGCCAAAAAAAACACCAAAAACAAGAACAATCAAAACAAACAAACAAAAAAAAAGGGCTTTGATGATAAACTTCAATGGGCTTGTTCATAAAACAAATTTGTATATTCTTATTCTGCTTCTGTACCAACAAGTAACCAAACCGTGACTTGTGCACTGACGTACACAGTGCACCATTTTGTGAATATTGTGTACTGTTACAGCCCAATAAAGATATACATACAGATCTGGGCATGAAAAAGTTCCCCTGTCAGCCGACTGCCAGCCACTTCCCAGCCACTTGTCTGCTAACTCAATCGCACAGAGAAACACCTGTGTGCCCAGGGGAAACGATTTCAGAGCATAAATGAACGCCAGGAACAAGGATGTTTCCACACGCCAAGTTTGGACACCGTACGTGATGCTGTATTTGCGGAACAAGTCGTTCAGCCAGTCATAGTGCAGTAATGGTGCACTATTAGTGCACCACTTCTGGCAGAAAAAGGAGGAACTTATTTTTTTCTTCATCATATAGGGATTTGATTTTGCCTTAAAAAGCACTTCAAATATTGACATTTTAAAGACCCACAAAAGAACTTTTAGCAGTTTTCTCAGTGATGACCTCCCAATCCACAGCTAAACTTCATCATCATCATCGTACCTGTACTGTGATTCACTCCAGCCAGTAAAACACAGTCTTATCTTGACTCTTGTTCTGTCCCTTCCTCTCTGTCTTTTCCTCTCTTTGTCCGGTAATGTTTCCCTGCGTTTCTTTGCTGAATCCGACATGATGCGCATTCAAAACACCCGCTGTGTTCATGTCTGGTTCATATTCGTTAAGTGATGCGGTGCGCAACCAATAGTTGGCTGCAACGTCATGGCCGCGTCCCGGATGGAAAACTTATAAAGTGCCGTTTCAGAGCCTCGGGACGCCGCTGGGCAGTGACAGATTGAAAATGTGCATAATGAATGTTGGAGTGTCATCAAAATGAGTCAGAAATGCAGATTTCTAAGGTGGAAAAGTTATGCTGTGGGTCTTTAATGCAACATTTTTAATTTTTATTAACTGTACACTTTTTGCTTTTTACTGTTTAATTACTTTTTTTGTAACTGCAATGTATTTCTGTTTGGTTTTTTTTTGGGGGGGGGGGGGGGGGGGGTTGATGTGGAGGACTGTGGACTGACAGATGGAAAGTAACATCTTGCTAAAGTCCAGTTTATTAACAGAAAACATCTGTTCATTAACCGTCCCATTTAAATAAACAAAACATCTTTATCAATTTATCGTCACTGTTTTCATTATCGAGAGGAATACCAGATATTATCGTGATAAATTCCTTAGTCCAAATTGCCCAGTCCTGTGTAATGGTGAAGTGCTGATAATGAAAGCATAGAAGAAGAAATTTGCTGTTTACGTTGACTAGCTTGTAAGAGTGAACAAGCTGTGGACAAACCGGGACAAACACAAGAGGGATTGGCTATTGATTTAAAACCAAAGGGCAAACTCTGCTGGAAAAGTGTGAAACCAGGAAGTGAAGTTTTTAATTGTAATTCTTTCTTGATCCACTAGGAGCTGGATCCAAAACAGAGCAAATCCCCATACACTCCCATGTTAAAAAGATCAACTTCACAGCAGAAATAAACATGTTTACAGCAGAAATAAACATGTTTACAGCCTGGTTCAAAAACTCATTTTAGGTTTAATAGATCTGGCGACTGGTGGCTCCTAGTTAGCTCCTAGTTTGCTCTCGGTAAGGTCTCAGTCTGCAGAAAAGTAGCAAAATGGTGGTTTTTAGTTAGCTGACAGCAAGTCCAAACATGGCTTACCTTTATCCTGCCACTTGGGAGGCTAATCTTCGTTAGCTCGGTTTGCATTTAGCCCAGAGTAGATTGGCTGTCAATCATTTCCCGCGCAGCCGCGTTGTGCCCATTTTAGTATTCTCCGGGAGTGACGACACACGTTTCACTGCCAGCACCCTACACACTTTGTTTAGCCCCACAGTGATTCTGATAAGCATTGCAGTGAAAAAGTTACTTCGTTTTGCTTTAAAAGCAAGCCTCTGTTTCTTTTTTGGCTAAGAGGAAATCTGAAATTTCTCCTGAAGCTGTTCTTGTGTGTGAGCAGTGAGTGTGATCATGACTTTTTAGAATCCAGACGTGCTTTCATACAAAGCATGTATGGACCAGTGGGGATATTAACTCTCATCTCATCATTAGGAGGCTCTGTTCAATCACTTCCACATTACACCTGGATGCTCTCATGTGAGCTGCTTCACGAGCCTTCGTTTGCTCGTCTCCTGCCATTCAGCCTTAATGGCTCCAAAGTTGATTAAGGTCAGTATCCAGGTAATTGTCCACTTTGGCCTTACAGTAAATAAGGCTGATGGTCAAGATGCTGGCTCTGGCTGCCTCCTCCTCCTGCTGCAAGCAGTGATGTGCTTAGTATTGATCCCACTTGCAGTAAGCACAGAGAGCCTCTGTAAATCAAGCCTTGTATTGGACTGTTAACAAAGTGCTGGCAAACCATGTTTGACACAGTATCACCTGTGTACCCTGATAATATACAATGACATATGATTATGAAATATTTTGCTGACAGAGCCTAAGCTCTTGATAAATGAGCCTCTCTCTTGTACTTTACTTGAGCTACATGTTCAGGAGGACCCTTTAAATGAAATTTAAAACAAAGACGCTCCTAAAGTAAAAGAGAGGAAGGCCATTTCAGAGACTCCTCAGCTGTTATTACCACATTGCAACAAATGATTACACCTGAAATTACATAGCAATCAAACAAGAACATGAAACCAAGCTTCGTGTTATTACTATAAAGGAGTTATCTTAGAACAGATGCACTGATAACATTTAGGGATGCTTGATATTGTTTTTTTTTTTTTTTTTTTTTTTTACCAATGTCTGATACAGATATAGTCCAACTCTTAGGGCGCATTCACAAAAGTGTTTTGATGTGAATCAGAGTTCGTTTGCTCAGAAAGCCGCTTTGTTTGGGGGAGATGTGAATGCGTGAACGGACTCTGATCCGGAACAAACAAGTGGACTCGGTCCACCTACAAACGCAGGTCTCGGCCTGATTCAAGTGGACCAAATACTGAAGCAGACTACAAATTGCATTGCCGTTGTGGGTATAACGTTGGGCAATGTGGGTAAACGCTATGACAACAAACACACGTGTGGGACTGCAGTACTTCTAAAAATGGCTCATGGTCAGACGTGGAGTGACAAGAAAGTAAAAGCTTTAATCAATAGTTGTCCTGATGAAAGTATATCCCAGCTCCTCGTAAGTGCCGAAAAGTCATGTTTTGTGGAGGAAATGGAAGTTGTGAGAACCTTCTTGTTCATATTTCTTGTCCTCACCTATGGTGAATCTGAATGCAGCGCCACCTGAGATTGGGAACATTATTCAAAATGTTTGGCTCGTCCAGAAGACCACCCCCCGCCCCCAGCCGAATTGAATCCCCAAATGGGCCGAGACTATGCTTTCTGAATGTGTCCTTAATTTCCGATATCCAAAATTAACCAGTCATGCAACCAGCTAACATGTGGCTAATTCTAATGTTTCTGACAACTTGGTAACTTATCAAACAACTTAATATCAGACATATTATAAGCAGCTTCAAAGCAAGTCAGTCTGTAGCAGCAGCCTGCACCGTTGTCACATGACAGAAAGGAATGCTGGAATATTAAGTTCTTCCAGGATAAGAGCGACTTTTACACATGCTAGACCAATGCTAATGGAAAATAATCGTACAAGATTTTGTTAACAAAAAATATCACTTTTTAATATTGATACAAATATTGTGGTATTTCAGTGTCCAGACATTTTCTTAACCCCTTAGTGATGTGTGGCCACAAATTTCTGTTGTCATTAAAAAAGTAAAAAGTAGTAACTGATACAATATTTTCCAATATCACATTTTATTGGCGATATTGGCCAAAAGTATCGGTAGGCTGGTAATATCAGTCATAAATACTTTAATAAAATTACAGTAAAATTGGAGTAAAGATCGGAGCAGTTAGAAGAAGAGCTACATTTCTACCATCAAAAGCAATAAAGGAAGTAATCCACTCATCTTTTCTAACTTGAATTACTGTTCAGTCTGATAAAAAAAAAAAAAAAAAGAACAAGAAACTTCAAATACCATAACATCGAGCAGCACATGAAATACTAAAAAATTAACTCCAGCACAAATTTTAACACACAGCATTATTTAAATTGGCTATTGGTGAAAGACAGGTTTTTATAGTCACTATACTGACACCTCAAATTCATTATAAATATACAGGAGTACGCCACACATCTGAAAACAATTAAATGAAATTGCACCTAGAAATCACCCAAAATACATAAAACTAGATAAACCCTTATGTGTTTGGGTCAATTTTTACTCATTTTCAACTTAAGGTATGTTTTTTTTTTTTTCTTTTTTTTGTCATTTTGTGATATCCTCCAGGTTTGTCTTTTTGAAACAACAAAAGACATTTGAACAATTTTTAGTCAATTCTGAGGGTTTTTGAAAAAAAAAAAAAAAAGACCTTTGTGCTGTTCCAGGTCAAAATAAAAGCTATGGGTTGCTCTGTGGATCAGATATGGCTCACTTTGCCTCACTGTGCTTACACTAACACACATGCTTTTTACACACGCACACACTTAAAGACACACAACGTAACTTTTACACCTTAAAGGCCTCCTTCCACTAAAAACCCGTTTAACTTGCTCCTTCTGAAATACGGAGGGTTTCCCCTTGTTTACTTACACATGCTGACTTGCTAGCGTTGCGTTCCCCCCAGTCGGCTGTGCTTTCTCATCAGAGAAACAATACGAAGAAAAGAGCGAATCGGGAACAGCCTCGCACTTCTACGTAACATTGCAAATAGCGTATCCCACGTGGGGTTCTATCTGTCCATTGGAAGGCAGGTAACCCTCCACTACACACTAGAAGTGAAGACAGCACGACTGTAGCTCGGAGTTGAGAAGCTAATTAGCTAACTGTTTGTTAGCATGGCGGAACAAACTTGTTTGTCGGCTCTATTTCCTGTCTGTAACAAAATAAGAGCGGAGGGCGGAGCTTCCTTCATACACTGATGGGAGGCAGCCAATCAGACGGAAATTCATGAGAAGGACCCGGAAAAGCTGCCGTTGGACCACAAGCCTCTCTTCTAGTATACAAATACAGCTGGATACAAAGCAACCAGAAGGTTTTTTTAAACAAACGATGCAGAATGCATTCAATAATAATGGAGAACACAGAAATATTAATGAAATGACCATGGAAGTACAACTTTAAAAATCTGCGTTTCTGACTCGTTTTGATGACACACCAACATTCATTATGCACATTTTCAAACCGTCACTGCCCAGAGGCGTCCCAAGGCTCAGAAACAGCAGTATGTAAGTTTCCCATCCGGGACACGACTGTGACGTTGCAGCCAAATACTGGTTGAAGCACCGTGTCACTGACTAGCAACCGAATGTAAACCAAGTATGAACACCGTGGTGTTTTGAACGCGCATCATGTCAGATTTGGTAAAGAAACGCAAGGAAACATTACCGGAGGAAGAGAGGAAAAGAAAGAGAGGAAGGGACAGAACAAGAGTCAAGATAAGACTGTCTTTTACTGGCTGGAATGTGCTCACAGTACAGGTACAATACAAGATGGATGCTAGTTTAGCCGCCGATAGGGGGCCCGTCACTGAGAAAACTGCTAAAAGTTCCATTGTGTGTCTTTAAAGGAGTACAGCGCAAGTTCCAGCTTTTTTCCAGAATCGTGCCCTCTGGCGAGGTGGAAGTGATGCTAATGTCGTGCACACGTATGAGCTGCTTTGACTGCGTTGCTCTTTACAGATGCAGGCATGAAAGTTCTGCCTTTTTCTGCAAGAAGTGGTGCAGTAATAATGCACTATTATTGCACTATCACTGGCTGAACGATTTGTCCCGCGAATATGTCATCACGCACGGTGTCTAAACATGACGCGTGGAAACTTCCTTATTCCAAGCGTTCATTTATACTCTGAAATTTTTTCCCCTGGGCACACAGGTGTTTTTCTCTGTGCGATTGAATTAGCAGGCCAGTCGCTGGTAAGTGGCTGGCAGTCGGCAGAAAGGGGAACTTTTTCATGCCCGCATCTGTAGTTTAACTCACGCTACATTCAGTCTGAGCCCAGAGTAAAGCCCCGTTTCTACCAGTGGGTCTGTGTCGGGGCAGATCAGTCCATGTTTTTTTGCATCCCCACAGATAAAACCTGGGCCGAGTACCCTCGTATCCAACCCGACCCGGCTAACTTTTTTCGTACCCTTTGGTAGGGGTACTGATCCAACCGATCTGGACCAAAAAGGTGGAGCTAACACACAGCAATCCGTTGATTCGCTGAAAAATCTATCACCTCCCGCATGACTCCGCATAAAAACAAAGCAGGGGTGACTCCTTTGTTTTTGTCACATGTGGTGCTTTGGATAAAAGAGGTTGCATTGCGATGATGTCACGTGATCACATAGCAGTGTTATCCAGTTTTCTCAATTGCTAAAACACAATTTTTGAAATGTCCCCTCAGTTTTTCACAACTTTAAACACTAAACCCCAAACTCAAACTACTTTCCCAAAACCTCTTTTTCTTGCTGCAAAAGGAAGTTTCTGACTCAAAACAGCATCACCTGGCCTCAAAAAGAGACACTATTGTCAAATCATGCCCCAAGCACAGCAAAATGTAAAACACTACGGAGCAACCAGGAAACACTAGAAGGAAAAAAGGAAAACAGTTCTCAGAACATCATGCTGTCAAAATGTATGTTTTTATTTTACATCAGGCCAAATGCATCATGTCACAACACAGAGAACTCATAACATAAAGTACTAGAGCGCAGATCTCTGCCAAGCAGAACTCGCAATGATAAAGAATCCTTCAAAAAAATTCCTGGATCCAGAAGGTGATCTGAATCACCACCAAAATGTAATGGGTTCGTTCTTGGGCTGAGGCTCATGACTGGTGAAAATTTCAGCTCAATCCGTCCAGAACTTTTTCCGTAAAGTTGCTGACAGACAGATACAGTAAACAAACCAACGCATCAAAAACATATAACCTCCTTGGTGGAGGTAATACTGTAACATGGCAGATCACAGTTGCACAGATTTCATCTGAAATGAAGGCTCTGCGTCGGACCTGATTTTGTCCCCTTATGTCCTCACCCTTGACCACCTCTTATGCGTACTCTTCCTCTCTGATTTCCTCTATCCATTGCAAAATCTTGACCTCCCACAGCTTCCTCAACTGGTTTATATTGGTTCCCTCATCAGCCAAAGGTGAAATCAATTTTGAGTCACTGTGTTTACCTGTTGACACCTGTGTCTTAGTTGTGATCAAAGTGTGCAACATGTGTTTACCATTTTGCACAGCAAGTGCATCACAATGCAAATGTGTTTGCAAACAGTGTCTAATGATGTGAAAGGTGCTTTCAGTTTTGATCACAAGAGGACCGATTTGATACCTTGGTTTAGGCTTCTGAAAAATTGGCTTTGAGAATGGGATTTAGTGTTTTAGCAACTGAGAAAAACTGTAATACTCCGCCTCCAGGTAAGGGTACAGTGTGCTGTGGGGATGCAACGTGAAATCAACACATCCGTACCAAAACCCATCCGATCCGGCCTGGCCTGACCCGACCCCGTTTCCATGGGTGGAAACGGGGCTTTAGGGTCATCATGAGGTAATATGAATCTGCAAGTTGCTCACAGTTTGATCGTTGCGTAAACTGAAGAACTGTATGCTAATGGTAACAACAATCTAACGCTGGCTAGTTCAAACATCCAAATTCTACTTACTCCTACTCCCCTGCTCCCTCTGTTAGGACAGAGGGGTAGGGGTGTCCCCCAGCACCCATCAATCGTTCTACAGACTGGAGCGTTGTGCATCCATGGCAGCAAGGCGCAAGTATTCGCATTCCAGCTGTAAAGTGTGTTTGTGTTGTAAACAAAACACACGTGAATGGATTGTGTTGAGGACGAGACACGGTTTTTTGTGGATGTTATCATGCACTGGAGGTGGCGGATTTCCAAACAAACCAGAGCAAGGCACGGACTGATTCTGTTGAACCACAAATTCTGGACCATACGCAGATGTTATCGGCAAACAGCCAGGTACTGCTGAGTTTAGCATTAACGCCTAGTCTGCTAAGCCCTTGTTGATAATTTGTCCCATGTTTGTGAACGGCCCATTGATCTTAAAATTTGAAATACGTTAGTACTTAGCTAGCTAGCAGACACAAGATTTGATACTTTTCTTTTTTCTTTTTTAACTTGTCCTGTCCAGCATCGTAGCAAGCAGAATGATGATCTGGCTGCTTTATTGTGTTGAACAGATTTGCTTTGCAATGGGAGCTTTATGAATATAAGGCTCCTCTAGACACAAGATGATACTAAACGTTACAGTTAGGCATGCCATGTTACCCGATTATTTGTAGTACAACCGAGTATAACACTGTTAATAAGAAGGATACAATTGCCTATGGATACCCGTTTAGTTAAAAAAGGTAGAGTATCTGGGATTTAGGTTGAGCTAAAGTTGGTGTGCATTCTCACATCACTCTCACTGCATTTCAGATCAACGCAAGCCGCTCCAAAACCATCCTGTACAGCTGGTCCGAGAGCGGGCGAGTTACGTCGACCATGAGCATGAGTGGCATGTTCACACAGACCCAGTCGCGCTGTGTTTGGTACCAAAACTCACGTAGGTCGATCTAAATAGGTCCTGTGTGAAAACATCCTTAGTCTATCAACACAATTAAGGCGAGGCAAGTTTTTTTTTTTTTTAATCAAGTTTCGTGTCCATATAATTCAAAGCTTTAAAAGTGTTAAAGCAGGGTGCAGAATGAGCATTACATAGTTATAGTACATAAATATAAAGGGAAACAAAATGGAATTACCACATGAATAAAAGTGTCTTCATAATTAGAAAAACAGTAGGTCATTTAAAGTTCTCACTTTCAGTATAATTTGGATGCACCAGCACGTCCACGGACTCGAAGCTGTAAAAAACTACAGATAAAAATACTGGAATTCCTGATGTCCACTAGGTGGACTAATGTGTGAAAATGTTGCTTCTCAGTTTTAAGCTGGGCTCATTTCCTGCAGCTGAAGGCTGCTTTAGAATGAAAGCAAAGGAAATTAAAAGCTGGGAAAATAAGAGCAACAACCAGGGTTTGCTTTGGTCTTAATCCACCGTGTAGGTTGACTGTGGCAAAGAATCTGCATCCTTAATCCCAACACAGAGAGGGGGAGTGGGCGGGTGATGATCCTGCTAGATAACAGAAGGCTAAATTGGAAAAGACATGCAATGTTATGCAGAGAAGGACTCCACATCTCCTCCCACCCAAAAAAAAAAAAAAACACTTAGGAGGCTGATCAAAGTAGGTTAATTGAAATTTCTCTTCTTCCTGTATCTCTGCTACCTCCTGAAGAAGCTCCCGTGGCACCGAGAGATGATGGAGATGTTATATATAGATGTAGAGCAACAGCCTGTTGGCAATAAACGCTTGTAGAAAAAAATAATCTTCAAATGATGTTGCGAGCGTGACTATCTGTCTCTGCACACACTAACAAAGATTCCTTGGTGTCATGGTGACACTCCCAGCTGTTCAGCCTCTGGATGACTGTGTTTGGAAGAATGATGCTTGGTTACTCTAAATCTGCTCCATGTCCCCAAAAACTATAAAATAAGAATGTTTACACACGATAGGAAGTCATTTTTACAGATGCAATCCACACTGTTGTCTAGTTATAATCTAGTTTAAACTAATTCATTACATGATCCATACGATCATGATAACTGTGGTCATATAAACCAGTCCATTAAAGATAATTATCTACTTCGGGTTGACTCAGCATGTGACAGAGCCCCACACACAATAGAGGACACACCTTAGATCTACTGATCTCGAAGGGTCTTCACATTTCTTATTTTTTTTTTATTTTTTTTTATAATAATGGATTAGATTTATATTGCGCTTTTCAAGGCACTCAGAGTAGGTCCATTATTCTTTCACTCCTCATTCATACTTGGTGATGGTAAGCTATGTATGTAGCCACAGCTGCCCTGGGGCAGACTGACAGAAGTGTGGCATCCATTTCGCGCCTTCGGCCCCTCCGACCACCACCGAAACCATTCACATGCATTCATACACCAGCAATGCCCCCACTGGAGGCAAGGAGGGTTAAGTGTCTTGCCCTAGGACACAACGACATATGGCTTGGGGATCAGGATTCGAACTGCCGATCCTTCGATCATTGGCCGACTCAGCCACAGTCGCCCCGGCTCTGGACATTTCTAAGTTAACAGTGAGTGATGTGGGGCTGTCAGATCACTGCTGTGTTTTCTTTGAGAGCGCGATCTCAGTTCACACAAATGTCTCAAAAGAGATGATAACAAAACGGCGTATAACTGAAAATACCAGTGAGATTTTTAACCAGGTCTTCTCTCTAACACCTGCCCTGTCAGGGGCTTCAGTCAATGAGCTGGTCACTAGCTTTAATGCTAAAATACTGAGTGTCATGGATTCTATTGCTCCCATTAAGGTGAAGATTATCTCTGGAAGGAAAAAGTCTCCATGGAGAAATTCCACACTGGTGAAAACTGGAAAGAGAGAGTTTCGGAAAGCCGAACACAGATGGAGAAAAACAAAACTACAGGTTCATTATGACATCTATAAAGAAAACTTCACTTTTATGATTTACAGCTGAGGAATGCAAGAAATTCATATTTTTCTGACATCATCACTAAAAAACGGTCATAATGCTCGGGCCTTATTTGCCACAGCACTTTGAATTGTTCTGCACGTGAAATGTGCTATACAAATAAACTTACCTTGCCTTGCCACAGTCGACAGGCTAACAACCCTCCTGTGTCAGTAGCACCTGAACTTTATTCCACAAAAGCCTGCAATGACTTTGCCAAATTCTTCAGACAAAATCCAAATTATTAAACAGTTGGTTAATCAACAGCAGGTTCAGGTGATGTACTGTGTCCACCAAGTCTAAACACCACGACACAGTTTTATCCCATTACTAGCAAAGAACTAGAGGACATCTTGCATCAACTGAACTCCCCCTCTTGCTGTTTGGACATCCTGCCCACTGTTTTTTTTAAAAAAAGGTTTCAAAGACCTTGGAGTCAGATCTGCTTCAGATTGTGAACTCCTCTTTAACGTCGTCTGTTTTCCCAGAGTCACTGAAAACAGCTGTGATCAAACCTCTGCTAAAAAAAGGATAATCTAGAAAAGACACAGATGAGCAGCTACAGGCCGATCTCCAATCTTCCATTTTTAAGTAAGATCATCGAAAAAGCAGTTTTTCATCAGCTAAAAGACTTGTTAAGAGAAAACAACTGTTATTAATATTCCAGTCAGGTTTTAGACAGCACCACAGCACTGAGACTGCTCTGACCAAAGTCATGAATGACATACAGTGGGTACAGAAAGTATTCAGACCCCTTTAA
This sequence comes from Atherinomorus stipes, assembly GCA_023101725.1. Classification (NCBI taxonomy): domain Eukaryota; kingdom Metazoa; phylum Chordata; class Actinopteri; order Atheriniformes; family Atherinidae; genus Atherinomorus; species Atherinomorus stipes. Next base: position 299,748 of record JALJCO010003402.1, on the reverse strand, counting down.
ACTTTTCACACTTTGTTTCATTGCAGCCATTTGCTAAAATCAAAAAAGTTAATTTTATTTCTCATTAATGTACACTCAGCACCCCATCTTGACAGAAAAAAAACAGAAATGTAGACATTTTTGCAAAGTTATTAAAAGAGAAAAACTGAAATATCACATGGTCAAAAGTATTCAGACCCTTCACTCAGTACTGAGTAGAAGCACCTTTTGAGCGACTACAGCCATGAGTCTTCTTGGGAATGATGCAAAAAGTTTTTCACCCCTGGATTTGGGATCTCCTGCCAATCTTACTTGCAGATCCTCTCCAGTTCTGTCAGGTTGGATGGTGAACAGTGGTGGACAGCCATTTTCAGGTCTCTCCAGAGATGCTCAGTTGGGTTTAAGTCAGAGCTCTGGCTGGGCCAGTCAAGAATGGTCCCAGAGTTGTTCTGAAGCCGCTCCTTTGTTATTTTAGCTGTGTGTGAGGGTCATTGTCTTGTTGGAAGGTGAACCTTTGGCCCAGTCTGAGGTCCTGAAAACTCTGGAAGAGGTTTTCTTCCAGAATATCTCTGTACTTGGCTGCATTCATCTTTCCTTCAACTGCAACCAGTCGTCCTGTCCCTGCAGCTGAAAAACACCCCCATAGCATGATGCTGCCACCACCATGTTTCACTGTTGGGATGGTATTGGGCAGGTGATGAGTAGTGCCTGGTTTTCTCCACACACATCGCTTAGAATTAACTGCAAAAAGTTCAATCTTGGTCTCATCAGACCAGAGAATCTTATTTCTCTCAGTCTGGGAGTCCTTCATGTGTTTTTGGCAAACTCTATGCGGGCTTTCATATGTCTGCACTGAGGAGAGGCTTCCATCAGGCCACTCTGCCATAAAGCCCCGACTGGTGGAGGCTGCAGTGATAGTTGACTTTGTGGAACTTTCTCCATCTCTCTACTGCATCTCTGGAGCTCAGCCACAGTGATCTTTGGGTTCTTCTTTACCTCTCTCACCAAGGCTCTTTTCCCATGATTGCTCAGTTTGGCTGGACGGCCGGGTCTAGGAAGAGTTCTGGTCGTCCCAAACTTCTTCCATTTAAGGACTATGGAGGCCACCGTGCTCTTAGGAACCTTTAATCCTGCAGAAATTCTTTTGTAACCTTGTCCAGATCTGTGCCTCACCACAATTCTGTCTCTGAGCTCCTTGGACAGTTCCTTCCACCTCATGATCCTCATTTGCTCTGACATGCACTGTGAGCTGTAAGGTCTGATATAGACAGGTGTGTGCATTTCCAAATCAAGTCCAATCAGTTTATTTAAACACAGCTGGACTCCAATGAAGGAGTAGAACCATCTCAAGGAAGATCAGAAGAAATGGACAGCCTGTGAGTTAAAAATGAGTGTCACTGCAAAGGGTCTGAAAACTTATGACCATGTGATATTTCAGTTTTTTCTTTTTAATAAATTTGCTAAAATTTCTACATTTCAGTTTTTTTTTCTGTCAAGATGGGGTGCTGAGTGTACATTAATGAGAAATAAAATTAACTTTTTTGATTTTAGCAAATGGCTGCAATGAAACAAAGAGTGAAAAGTTAAAAGGGGTCTGAATACTTTCCGTACCCACTGTATGTCTGAATACTGATGCTGGAAAAATGTCAGTGTTGGTTTTACTGGATCTCAGCGCTGCATTTGATACAGTTGACCACATTATATTACTTCAATGACTGGAGAAGTGGGTGGATCTCTGGTTCTGTACTAAACTGGTTCAAAATGTACTTGGAGAACAGGAAGTACTTTGTGTTAGCAGGTAGTTTTACATCTGAGCAGACAAAAATGACCTGTGGAGTTCCCCAGGGTTCTATCCTGGGACCTCTTCTGTTTAACATCTACATGCTACCACTGGCCCAGGTTATAAAGAACAACAATATTAGTTACCATAGCTATGCAGATGACACACAGCTATATATTACAGTGTCACCAGGAGACAGGGGCCCTGTACAGGCTCTTTGTAAATATTGAGAAGATTAATGACTGGATGTGCCTCAACTTTCTTCAGCTGAACAAAAACAAAACTGAGGTGATTGTTTTTGGAACCCTAGAGAAACGACAGCAGGTCGTCACAAAACTTCAGTCCATACACCTAAAAACCACCAATCAGGCCAGAAATCTGGGTGTAGTGATGGACTCAGACCTAAAATTTGAAAAACATATCAAGGCGATCACTAAATCAGCCTACTCTCACCTGAAGAACATCTCAAAGATAAAAGATCTGATGTCTCAGGAGAATCTGGAAAAACTAGTCCATCATTCATCTTCAGTCGGCTTGACTACTGTAACAGCGTCTTTACTGGTCTACCAAAAAAAAAAAAAAAAAAATCGGTTAAACAGCTGCAGCTCATTCAGAACTCTGCTGCCCGAGTTCTCACTAAGACCAGAAAAGTGGATCACATCTGTCCAGTTCTGAGGTCTTTACACTGGCTGCCGGTCCGTCAGAGAATAGACTTTAAAGTTCTGCTGCTGGTCTATAAAGCTCTGAATGGTTTAGGCCCAAAATACATCAGTGACCTCTTGACCCAGTATGAACCCACTAGACCCCCTCAGGTCATCTGGATCCAGTCTTATCAATTCCAGAGTCAGAACCAGACATGGAGAAGCTGCTTTCAGCTTCTGTGCTCCACATGTCGGAACAAACTCCCAGAGAGTCTCAAACGAAGTGTTTCAGCTGATCTATTTAAATCCAGGTTGAAGCCGTTCTCAGCTGCACTTACGTAGATTTTATTCAAAAGTTAAAATCTTTTTAATCTTAAATGTTTTTAAGTTTAGATCATGCTTCTACTTTTTTGTTCACAATTTAAAATTTTTTTTTTCCCTTTTGCACTGTTAGGTCCCAGCTCTGCTAGGGGTTAGGGACGCAAACAAAAGACTGGTTTCAGAGGGTAAAAGGTGGAGTAAAGATGTTTTATTATTGTTCATGAGGTGAATTAAAGGCATTAACACAACCTGGAAAACTGTAACTAAACAGGAGATGGGGTTAGCGATGCTGCTCAAAGGAACAAATAAAAAGACAGACAAAGCTTAAAGTTGTACTTCCATGGTCATTTCATTAATATTTCTGTGTTCTCCATTATTATTGAATGCATTCCACATCGTTTCTGTTTAAAAAAACCTTCTGGTTTCTTTGTATCCAGCTGTATTTGTATACTAGAAGAGAGGCTTGTGGTCCAACGGCAGGCTTTTCCGGGTCCTTCTCATGAATTTCCGTCTGATTGGCTGCCTCCCATCAGTGTATGAAGGAAGCTCTGCCCTCCGCTCTTATTTTGTTACAGACAGGAAATAGAGCCGACAAACAAGTTTGTTCCGCCATGCTAACAAACAGTTAGCTAATTAGCTTCTCAATTCCAAAGCTACAGTCGTGCTGTCTCCACTTCTAGTGTGTAGTGGAGGGTTACCTGCCTTCCAATGGACAGATAGAAACCCCACGTGGGATACGCTATTTGCAATGTGAGGTAGAACTGCGAGGCTGTTCCCGATTCGCTCTTTTCTTCGTATTGTTTCTCTGATGAGAAAGCACAGCCGACTGGGGGAACGCAACGCTAGCAAGTCAGCATGTGTAAGTAAACAAGGGGAAACCCTCCATATTTCAGAAGGAGCAAGTTAAATGGGTTTTCAGTGGAAGGAGGCCTTTAACACTGAAAGGGGAATCCAAATGGAGAAAACACTAACCTAGTCTAGGAACCAAAAAGGGAATGAGCAGCCCCATAAACTAAAACCTGCAACCAAAACTCAACTACAACAAAACAAGTCACAGCTATCCCAACTCCAAACTATCAGTGCAAGTTACAAAACAAAGAAAAGGGAATCCAGCAATTAAACTATTAACCAAACTAAAACACCAGGAAATCAAAAACTAACAAACAAAAATACCGCACGAAAGTCACCAAAAAACACAAATGAAATAAACTAAGAACAACTGTTGCCAGGCCAAGCAGTTGCCATTGATTGAGGGTGTGCTGGGTTCTCTTGTAGCTGTAGGGAAGCAGCTCCAGGTGTGTCCAATAAGTCGTTAGCGGTGGAGGGAAGGAGGAGATGATGGTGGTGGGGATCCAGGCCAATGAGAACAGAGGGACCGAGCAGGAGGATTTGCATGCAAAATGAAAAAGAAAGGGGTTAGAAACTTGGCGGCCGTAACACTCCCATTATATATATATATATATATATCTAGTCAGTCAGTCAGTCATTTTCTGTACCGCTTATCCAGTTTAGGGTCGCGGGGGTTGCTGGAGCCAATCCCAGCTATTATCAGGCGAGAGGCGGGGTACACCCTGGACAGGTCGCCAGTCTGTCACAGGGCCAACACAGAGAGACAGACAACCATTCACGCTCACATTCATTCACATTCAATTTAGAGTGATCAATTAACCTAACATGCATGTCTTTGGACAGTGGGAGGAAGCCGGAGTACCCGGAGAGAACCCACACTAAACGGGGAGGACGTGCAAACTCCACACAGGAAGGCCACGGTTGGAATTGTTCGACCCCCCTCCCCAGCCGGGAATCGAACCAGTGACCTTCTATATATATATATATATATATATATTAGTGTTGTAGTACTCGAGATCGGTCTTGGTCTCGAGACCATTTTTTTAGGTTCTCGGTCTCGTCTTGGTATCGACAGCATTTTGTCTCGGTCTTGTCTCGGTCTCGGACAGGGCGGTCTCGGGATTTTTGAACGAGACCGGTCGAGACCACTGCTGATCGGCTTTTTGTCCATAACTTAGCTGCTGATAAGAGTGGAAAAGGAGCCTCTTAAAAACAGCGAATGACAACTTAAAAACATCGGTAGTGTCACGTCTCCCTGCAGCTGCACTGTGACCAAGCGCCTCCTGCGCACACCTGCAGAGATGCGCGAGCCGACAGGAGGAGAGTGGCTGTGTGAACTTGTAAGCATGACTGTAGCTACCATTGCCATACCATAGCATACCGAGGTCTGGACCAGGACCTCAGTATTTATAATAAAATTAACCAAAAAACCATGAAGCTCTAAAGCATTTACCCGAAAAGACGATTTCTGTGCGGATTGATACTGAAATAGTGATTCTTCCCCGACCAACCACCTGTATTATAGAACTGATTCTCAAGCTAAATCTAATTTCAAATTTATTATCACCGATGAACACCGTGAAAACTAACTAAATCGTACAAATAGGTTTGAACTGCTTCTTCCGCCTGCCAAGGCGCAAAGCACCGCATCATCAGCTGTTCAGTCACTGATCAGAGATCGATCATCCACACAGCAAATCCCCGTTATTTTTTCAGACTTCAGGTATGCAGAGTAATTATTTCACATCAGAGATCATTAACAACATCTTACCTGCAACAGTGATGCTTAGCAGGGTCATTATTGTCTCCAGGTTAATGTAGAGTTTATATTTACTGAACAAACTCCCTGTTTGCGCATTTGTGATTGAGTCTACATGGTTCTCACCTCATGCAGCGTGTGTGTTTACTTCAGGTTCATTGTGAATCTGAATTTTATTTGATTATAAATTTTTTTTTTAGTAGTGATTGTATCATTTCATGTTTGTGCATACTGTCTCATTACTAAACAAAATAATTCTTTGTAAAACTTTTCAACATTGTGAGTATGATGATGATGATGATGATGATGACTGCAGAAATTTCAGATGATATGCAGAACTTATATAGGCCTACATATAGGAGTAGGCTACTTATACTGTTGTCATTAGTTCTAAAACAGACACTGAGATTAAAAAGAGACCAAATGACAGAAAATAAGAAGAGATTTCTCCCAACTTGGCAATAGTTAAAATTGATGTTTGCCAAAATTTATTCGTTTATAGTTTATTTAATTCATAGTGCTGCTTTCAAAACAACAGAACGATTAATTTTTGTTGTCATATTTGTTCACATTTTGATGTTTTGTTATGATTTTTCTTTTATATTTGTGTCCTTGGTCTCGGCTTGGTCTCGGTCCGTAAAGGTCTTGGTCTCGTCTCGGTCTCGACCTCTAAATGTCTTGACCTTGTCTTGGTCTCGGTACTCCCTGGTCTCGGAAATGTCTTGGTCTCGGTTGGTGCGGTCTTGACTACAACACTAATATATATATATATATATATATATATATATATATATATATATACACATATATGTATAGCCATGGAAAAAATTAAGAGACCAACCTTGTCATCAATAATGGTTATGCAATCGAGTACCAACTGTGGTTTGAATCATGTGACTAAAAGAGACAGAAAAGAACATATTGAATGCCTGAAAGCTGTTTATGGCAGTACAATGCCAAAGCTATTGATGTAAGAACTTAATAACCAAAATCACTTATCAAGAAAAGCATGGAAAATGGCTCGATATCAGTTCTTAAATTAACATTTTATAAGCTATTTTAAGAAACTAATAATAAATGAAAAGGTAAAAAATATTATAATTTTGTGAAACAAAATATTGCTTTTGAATTATGGTTGAACATAAAAATCTAAAAATCCCAAAACCCAAAACCGTCCCAGACACATTAGAACACCTTTCCCATGAACAGTGGACCAACATACCTATCAACAGGTGCAGACGTCTGAATGGACGTTACAAAGAACACCTGATCACAGTGATTGTCTCAAAGTGTTTCTCAATAAAATTATAACTTCGGAGCCAAATGATGGTAGTTTGCTTGTTTTATTTTTTGTGTTTGTTTTTAATATTTCTGTTGAACCACAATTCAAAATCAATGTCATGATTTTTTTTCAATTTTATTTGTTATTACTTTTGTCAATTTCAACTTATTTCACTGACAGCTGATATTCTTCCTTATTTAATTGGTGGGTATGAATAATCTTGAGGACTTAACACCTCTTATTGGAGTTAATCATTTAATCAATTTGAAATTAATTACATTTTATATGTGTAATCAAGATTTGACTTTTATTCATTTGATATAGCATCTGATTTCCATTTGGGATCAATAAAGTACCTATGTCTGATTCTGATTCTAATTAGTAGTGAAGTAATGAAGTCGGAATATTTTCCACTGAATTCACCTCAATCTTTCATTAATGTACTGGTACGACAGCACTTTACTAATTAAAGATTTCTGACTTTACCAAACAAACTACTGTAATATTTAAATCAGTGGTGTAATGCTGATGCGTTTTATTCTGATTATCTCCTTCTGATGTTTCTACATCTGTTTCCTTGCTGTTGGTCAGAGCCTCTGCAGGTCTGCCCTGTACCACTAACAACGTGGTCTGTAAGAGCTCGGCTTCTGCTCCAGTCAGCCAAAGCTGATCTGTTTCCAGACTTCAGCTTGTGTGTTTAAGTGGGAGCTCGTGGGACAGGTGAACATGTGAGGCATCCTGCAGAAAACACACGTATGCTGGAAAATCAGTCATAGTGAAACTGCATACTCACACACACACGCGCACCCACGTTTGTTTTTACATCCCCGTGGGGTACATCCATTGACATAATGCATTTCCTAGCCCCTTACCCTAAACCTATTGCCCATAACTGATTGCCTGAACCTAACCCTTGCCCTAACCCTAACCAAAATCTAATTGTAACTTGATCTCTAAAACCTAATCTTGACTCATAAAACAGGTTTTGTACCCGTGGGGACCGGGAAAATGTCCCCACGAGGGCAAGAGGTCCCCACTGAAATAGTAAAAATCTGGAACATGGTCCCCATAATGTTGCAAAAACACGTCCACACACACACAGCCAGACTCTGCTTAATTATCTAGGAATGAAATGCAGCGTGAGCCGGCTGTTAGGAGAACATGTATGTAGATGAGGCTGCATGTGTGTGTGATAAATCTCTGCATCTGTGTGTGAAGTCATTATTAGAGAGCATGAGGGAGTGGATGGTGGTGGGGAAACAGAAGGAGAGCTGAGCCGTAATTCTTCTTGTCATGAATCATTTATGAGCATTTGTGTGGTTGTGTAGGTTGGTGTGTGTGTATGTTTGTTTTATGGCCATTGAGCGGAGGACCTGATTTGGCTTCTACTAAACTGGAAGGATACCAGTTTGCCGTTTCGGCAGCATCACCATCTCCCTTTGTTAGAGCAAATAAAGACGACAGGAGACATTTTTATTGGCTTTTCTTAAACTACCATTTTTCCTGCCCGACATCAACAGGAGCCTGTCAATCATGTCTAACAAGTCTAATAAAAACATGATTATTTTCTTGTTTTTGTTCTGAAAACCATGTTTGCAGTATGTGGCAATCCTTTAAAGAAAGAAAACATGAATTCATTCTGCCTGTTTTATCTTGTTCAGGCTTAACCACACAAGAATCACATCAGCGATCACCGATCCAACTGCACTGACAAAAGCCCGGCATACACTGTGGCCGTTTTTGAGCCGATTTTCCAGTCGTGTGACAATTTTGGCGATGGGGCCAACTCTTGGCCAAATCGTGTGTCGTATGTCGTGCAGTATACTAGGGAGTCACGAGAGGCGATTGACACCTCACGATCAAAAATCGTGAGCCGCAAGAAAATCAAACCTGTTTGGTATTTTTATCGTGGCTCGTGAGTGAATCGCATGTTGAAGCGGCGCCACGACCAGACTGAGAACTCTATCCTCGGATATTTTCACATTTCACATGCGTGAAACAAAAACGGAAGTAAACCGGAGGCGGCAAGGTGACCCGGCTTGTTATTTGGACAGAGTTCTCATTGTAGAACCGACAGACTGTACAGCCCACATCTGGTCAGCCAATTCCTCGTCCACACATGACGTTGTTGCCTTTTCTTTTTGGTGAATTCCTCACAAAGAAGCGCACAAATCGCCAAGGCAGTGCGTTTCTTTTTGGTGAAAGCATACTGTTGCTGCTACTGTTGTTATTGTTGTTCATGTCGTCTTCTTCTTCTTCTCCGTCTTCTTCTTCTTCTACTACTAGCTGTATTTATTGTGTTGCATGTTGGGATTGTTCAAAACCCTGACGTGTCTTTGAAGACGTACAGTGTGAGTAGTCAGATCGCATCCGCACTGTTGGTTCGTACAATATGAAGACAGACATCACAAGCTGTGAACTTTTGAACTCTGCGACTGATTCACACAATTTGAGTTGGGGCTGCGAGCAACGATTGAAAATATCGCACAGTGTATCCCAGGCTTAAAGTGTAAATCTGAATAAACCAAGTATCCAGACATCTTCTGTCCCATGTTCTTCAGGAAGAACGTGTGCAAGTGTTTGTTTTTTTTTTTCCATCTGAGTGGTGAAAATGGGCTGCCATATGAAACGATTGTGTTTAATTAGCTGCGATATCGCCTCATATCAATGGATGGAACCAGAATCTAATGGTATTGAAATTGTCTTGCAAGAATTTGTGATTTATGCCAATATGGACTCTTCTGTACCAAGGTTATGATAGTTAACTAAAAGTAACAAAAAAACAAAAACTAAAATTGAGAAAACATTTTTGTTAAAGGTATATTCTGTAAGTTCTCCTGTTATCTGTTCACAAAAACTGAATATTTTGTTCAAAAGTGTTTTTCCATTAATCAGTAATCACTCCCATGAACAATCTGAAGTGCTCCTCTAAGCTCCGAATTTGCCGTTCGTATCATTCATATATACTTTGAACAGGTCGACTCGGTGGGGGCTACCATGTCGTGTTGCCATGTTTTTACGTTCAGTAGAAGCGTGACAGCAGTAAACCACAGAAACTCACCAGAGACACCGGAGTTGTCAGCTCAGTTCGAGGTGATGTTTTTGAAAAGTCACCACGATGCAGTGAGGAGGAACCGAGTGTTACACTGATGCTGGGTTCACGTACAGTCGGGCAGACGGCCGTCAGTAACAAACCAGATGTCATTTTAATCACAGAAGCCGAGAGAAAGACGGTAAAACATGGATCAGGGAAAACAATACGACGTCACCATGACAACATATCAGATGTGGACTGAAGTCACTGTAACTGACAGACCACGTCTTCACATAGAGGCTTGTTTATGTCTCTACATGCAGCGACTGTCGACCGTCTGCCCGGTTTCACGTGAAAGCATAAAAAGTACTAGCGAGTTGCTTGCAATATGCAATTGTTACACAATGTCCCTTTAACTAAAATAAAAAATAATATATGTATATTTTTTTAAAAAATAACTAACTGAAACTGTATTGTGTCTTAACAAAACCAACTACACTGTTACCCTGAATTGGTTGATTCGATTTGCAAATCATGAGGAAACCCATTGCCTTAAACCACTTTAGCTTTTACACGCGCTGAAATGAAATATGTTGAGCAGCTGTGGTACCTGGAATTTTATGCGGGACAGGTCAGGACAATTTCAGGTGGGCCTTCCACTTTCGCTTATGTTTGACACATGTTTTCACAACCTGTTGTATGATTTGATTTTTCCTGTACTTTTATTTTAAACATGCACTTTCATGAACCCCGGTAAAACTTAGGGAATCACATATACACTCAAGTCATGATTCCAGATGGAAAAAATTAAAAGACACAAGGCATGATGGGAACTATTCAAACAAACCCGCCCCATTACCTACAATAACGAGTAGCACCTAGCTGCAGCTGGAGCAGTGTTGCCAGGTGGGAAATATAGAATTATCGTACCAGAGACTCAAAATTATCGTATTTTGAGGGAAATTATCGTACATCCGTCATAAGTAAAATAACAACCCCACTGATGCGTGAAATATTGTCACTCTAGTGTTTAAAAGCGCTCACAGGCACTCTTGACTTTGCTGCGTCAGTACGGAATGGGTTAACGTCGTCATGATATCAGGTGTAATCTACACAGATGATATCTATGTAGGTTTATGAAGTTTCATATTCATTTTCATGACATAACTTTAACAGCGACCACCAAACGGGAGTGAACCTGACTCGCTTGGCATGATGTCACTGGTAGACAGATTATTACAGGCCGGTAAATATTTTAACCACTAAACACAACTTATATTGATACTCAGTCTTACTTGTGAAAAGTAACTCCCAGTTTGCTGCTTTCGATGCTCTGTCGATTACAGCAGAAGATGCTGCGCAGCTCTGGCATCGTTCGTCCACAGTAATTATTAACTGAGCTGTGACCGGTCCAAGACGGTGGCCATGTTTCTTGCACTCCATCAGTCAATCCGGCTTCTACTCATTATTTATACTAATATTTCCTCCTCTTCCTTCGTGTTGTTTTGGTTTTGAATCTCGCTCGCCTTCCTGTCTGAGCGTCTCCTGGGGCGGGTGCAGCTACCATGCAACCAATCAACACATGGACGTCACTCGCATCTTACGTTTAGCAAAGCATGATTGGCTGGTAACATGTCACATTGGAACTGATGCCTTCAGGGTTCACAAAAAAATTCGCCAGCCGACAGTTTTGCTCACATTAATATGAAATGGTCAAATTATCGTACATTTGCCCTTTTTTAGGATTATTGATCGTACATCGTACAGAGGGCCAAATTATCATACAAATACGATAATTATCGTACACCTGCAACACTGAGCTGGAGCCACTACAAACCATGCCCACCATATGAATGAGAAGAACCTAACCCTAACGACAACCCTCCCACATCACTACAAACTACGCCCATTTTTCTTACAAACCACGCCCAATTTCGCAACACCCCTCTGGGTCTGCGGTTGCAGTTGGGTATATGTGACAATAACAGCCATAGATGTGTTCCTGTGTTGTTGTTCAACCAATCATAAGAATATTACCATTTGATTACTTTATTGTGAGACAAATCCAAACTGAAGTGATGCTTTTCAAATTCTGATTATCAATATTTTGAGTGATATGAAACCGATCGTTGGGGGAGCGTAAATGTGGCGGGGTGTGTGGTTTGGCTGTGCAAGGTGGAGCAGCGTGCAGACCAACCGGTGGCCAAATATGAGGCTACCCAGAAGAAGTCATGTTTTGTAGTTCTCACTTCATCCGCCAGGGGCAGCAAAACAGAGCAAATCCCCACAGACTCCCACGTTAAAAACACCAACTTCACAGCAGAAATAAACATGTTTACAGCCTGGTTCAAAAAATCATTTTAGGTTTAACAGGTCAAGTTTACATTCATGTCAACTGTGAGGGGGGTGAATTTTTCTTTTAACTCATACATTTAGATGTTATTTAATCATGAAATTACACATCATTAAGGGCGTGTCCTTTTGATTGACATGCAGCAGACTGGAAGTCCGGCCTTCAGATCGGTGGCTCCTAGTTAGATCCTTGTTTGCTTTCAGTAAGGTCTCAGTTTGTAACAGAGTAGCACAATGGTGGTTTTCAGTCAGCTAATAGCAAGTCTAAGCGTGTCTTACCTTTACCCCGCCGCTTAGGGGGCTAATCTTTGTTAACTCCTGTTATTTTCGAGTTAGCTCAGTTAGCTTTTAGCCCAGAGTACGTCAGTTGTCAATCATTTGCCCCGTGGCTCGGAGTGGCATTGCCTTTGCCCATTTTAGTATTTTTCGGGAGTGACAACACACGCGACATGGCAAGATGGCAACAGTGGGACACGCCCAACTGGCTTCACTTTTAAACCCAGTTCTCTTCTTCCATACTATACAGTTCTTGAGGAGCCTGGAGTTTTTATATCTGCAATTCAGAGTGGACAATTTAAAACGTAATGTCTTTAGCTTACTTATACCTCATACGCAGCTCTGTTTTATACAATTATCCCCGGGGTTGGTTGGTTGGATCTTTATAAATATACACGTTCATATCATTGTTCCTTCTGAGGATGTGAAAATGCTGCAGCCCAGACAGAAGTTTCTAACTCTAAGATGATGAAATGAGCTGATAAGATGAAACACACACACCAAAGATGCTCCTTTATGTTTAAACTAATATAAGAGCAGCTGAGACGCCAGAAGCAGGAGGAGGGATGTTGTTTATTATAATGATGAAAAAAACAACATAATAAAGCTCTCAGACCATGAAAAGATTAGCACCCACAGCACAGGAAACAAACACTCAGACTCACAACACACACTCCATCTCCGTGGTGTGCTCCACCACCTTTAGGCTGTTGTCAACAAGGCTAAGGAGGCTAATGAGGCCTGGCTCGCAGCATCCTCCGCTCCATCAGACCTCCACAGTCACAGGCTAGGTGACCTAGCCGTGTCTCACAAGACTGTTGCTTCTCCAAAACACCCCTGAGGTTTAATGTTCTTCTGACATTTGGACGAAGCGTAGGCTCTGCTGAGGCGGCGCTCAGATCCAGACACAATCTGACACACAAGCCCCCGAACCCCTACAACCCCCCCGAAGCCAACACACGAGCTGTGCGTGCTGCGCCTGTACCGGGACGCAGTGTCATCACAAACAAGACTTAGACACGTTCATCTCGCTGGATTCATAATCAGGGTCACGTATGTGTGTGTGTGTGTGTGTGTGTGTGTGTGTGTGTGTGTGTGTGTGCGCGTTCATCACTTATGAACTGTACATCTGCACAAATATTCCCAATCGGTGATTCATATTCACATATGACTTATACTAAGTGATTCAGTTCGTTAAAACATTTGCTGAGATGATTTATGCTTAAACAGAAACACTGAAAACAAACGGACGCCTTCCTGATCGTCTTGCTGGAAACTCAGGTCTGAGCAGCATGATATGCAAATCCTCTGAACTACAGTAAGAATAGCTTATAACTAATCACCACAGTTGCCTTAGAAAATGGCAATATGAACATTTTATGATCAATACTGTTTTAAATTATTTATACAGCCAATACACACTGATCTGTTTTTCCTTTTGTGTGTTAGTGATGCGATCTAAAACAATCATATCATAACATTAATGTTAAGCTTTAGCCAATCAGTCAGAAAATCGTCTAACTGCACGTTAAAGTAGGTCAGACACTTTACACAACCCCACCTCTGATACACTGAAACATCCCTGTTAGGTAAACCCCTCTGTGCTTATTCCTCAGTCTGTAAGAGAGGGAAGGCAGTTCAGAATGGATGTATGGATATAAAGTTAACCAGATATCTGCCAGACATGCAGCTAATGGAGGATGCTTCACTGAAGCGCTGCCAAAAAAGCTGAAAGATACAGCAATGTATTGTGTTTGTTGCATAAAATTGAATAAAGTTGGAATTCTGAGCATTTAATGGTTCAGTGCTAAAGTCGTCACCAATAGTACTGCTCTATAATATTACTCTAAATGTGACACAAAAGCCTTCGGTCAGCATTTTCTGTGCAAATGTGTTCAAACATGTATTAAAATGATGGTAACATGTGAAACTATGATTTTGTTGTTGTTTTGGTTTTGTTTTTTATTTCAACCAACAGTAAAACGCCCACTCAGCATCTGGGAAAAAGAAGTGCTCAAATGCATTTTCATACAAATATCAAATCAGCCAATCACACGGCAAAAGAGAAATCATTGAACCAGCTTAAAAATATTTTTTTCAATTGGTCACATCTAATAAAATGAATTTGAGTGAACTAAATAAGATTTAATTGAATTGTCATTTTCAGTTCTGTTCAACTTATTTTTATTCAGTCAGTGAAAACTGAAAATCTCTTTTTGGGTCAGCTTAATAAACTTAGTTCATTAAACTTAATCAAATGTGCCAAAGATGTCATTTGATATCTTTATAAATCCAAATGTTTCCCATGGAAAGCTTCTGAATATTTACTGGAAATTTAACAAGCCAACAAGCATGTTTTTGGACAGTAGGAGGAAGCCAGAGTATTGGATAGAACCCACGCATACACAGGGAGAACATGGAAACTATACACAGGTAGGCCACTGTTGGAACTGTTCGAACCCCTCCCCAGGTGAGGTTTGAACTCGTGACCTTCCTACTGAGAGGCTGCACCACAACACTGTGCAGCCCTTTTCCATTCCTAGAAATTCCTATAAAGCCCTTTTAATCCATAGGAATTTCCGGTAATTCCCACCAATTACCCTAATTCCCATTTTAAGTTTCCAGTTTGGAATATTTCCAAAATTTCTCAGCTTAACTTCCCATAGAAAGTTTCTGGAAATTTGCTAACCCTCCCCTTGCAACCGTAAATGAGAGAATCTCATTATGAAGCTGCAGCAACTGTGTGATGTTGTCATGTCAATATGAAGCAAAATTTCTGAGGAATGTTTCCAGCACCTTGTAGAGTCTATGACACCAAGAATTAAAGGAATAGTACACCCACAGAATGATGTGCCTTCATTTTCTACTCACCCTCATGCTGAGCAAGACTCTGGGTGCATTTTAGATATTAAAAAAGTGCCGCCAGAGATCAGACAGGTTTTCGTTTTCCCCCAACTTTCATACAGTGGAGTTCACCGGCGCCTGAACCAAAAAGGTCCATAAAAGTCCACAAAAACTTGGGAATATTCCCGCATACTGCTCATCCAATGTAATCCAAGTGTCCTGAGTGGGTAGTGTCCATAATTTACTGGAAACCACGTCATTTCGTAATTTTCATAGCCTAAACAGTACTACATTACACTTTCTATTTGCTCATCCGTGCGAGTTCACAACACTACAGAAGCCACGGTGTTCAGTGCGTACTCTGTCGATAATGCAAGCGTAGAAGAAGAAATTCGCTCTATACATTGTGCTAAGAGCAAACAAGCTGCGGACAAACCGGGACAAACACAAAAGGGGTTGGCTATTGATTTAAAAGAAAGAAAGAAAAAGAGAACGCCTGATCTCGTCTTTCATGGCTTCCGTAGAGTCATGAACTCGCATGGATGCACTTCGTGGCAGCTAGATGTATTCCTGATTAGGCTATAAAAATCTACTAAATGATGTGGTTTCCAGTAAATTATGGACGCTACCCACTCAGGACACTTGGATTACATTGGACGAGCAGGATGGAGGAATATTGCCAATTTTTGGAAAACTTTCATGAACCCATTTGGTTCAGGCGCCGGTGAACTCCACTGTATGAAAGTTGGGGGAAAATGAAAACCTGTCTGATCTCTGGCTGCATTTGAGATATTAAATAAGTGCTCCAGAGTCTCGCTCAGCATGAGGGTGAGTAGAAAATGAACACACATTATTTTGTGGGTGTACGATTTCTTTAAGGCAGTTCTGATGGTAAAAGAAGCTCCAACCCTGAACAAGGTGGACCTGATAAAGTGGAATATGAGGGAAAGTGATTCTTTCTAATTTCTTCTCATCTTAACATCTTTTATGGAGTCTTTTCTGCCTAAGGGGTAGATGTGTTTACAAACTGAGTCTCGCCTTGTTGTGGAGAGTCAACAACTTCTCTTATAAAACTGGAAGTGCAGAATTTTAAGCAGAACATATTAAAAAAAAAAAAAACTCATTACCTGTTTTTGTGTGCACATAATGTCTACAGCTCTGTGGTGGAGTGTGTGAGGCCTGTTTCCTTCTGGAAAAAAAATCCTCATTAATGTAACACACTGAATGCCTCCATTTTTTACATAATTATGCAAATATTATTTTTGACACAAGAGGTGTGCTCTCTCTAATGTATTTTCCGCATTAAGCACTTCACACGGCTAAATCAGAACTGCCTGTGCCAGGTTTCTCCTCATTCTTTCCCTGTGGAACAGAAAGACAAAGCAGCCAGAAACTTGGCTTTTACCAGATGACTTTCTATTAAATTAAGCCGTAGGTGTGTGTGTGTGTGTGTGTGTGTGCGAGTGTGTGGCTGTATAGGCAAGCCCCAAGCTGTGATGGAAACACATTAGTCTATAAGTGAACAGCATGGGGAGAAATATTTCCACAGCCTGAAATGGGGAACAGATGAGGTGGAGTCAGAGGAGAATATTTTGAAGCGAACTGACGCTCGTTGGCAGTCGATCGCAGGACGTATATGATTCGATTTTCCCCTTTCACAACATGATGAACTGGGGAGGGAGAGGGAAAAAATTGATGAGAATTCCCTTTTTATGCCTCATCATTGCCAAGAGCCATGACCGGAGGCATCGTGTTTTCATGTCTGTCCTGCTCCTGTTAACATTATATCTGAGAAATGCTTTGAAGATGTTTCTTCAGATTTTGCATAAATGTTCACAGGCTTGAAGTGAACGATAAAAGCAGGTTTGCCAACACAAAGCATCTGTCAGAAACCTGGTAAATGGTGATCTTTCCAAAAATGTCATCTTCAAATCACTGATCACCTCGAAGGTACAGAAAAGACTTTGGGACAATGTTGTTTTTCCAGCTGCTTTAAAGTAATAAAGCTTAGACATTAAAGGTGGAGTCTGAAGTTTCCCCCTAAAAATAAATATTAGACTTGGGCAAGTGAAATCCATCTCAAACTGCGCCTTTGGGCCTTTACTCTTGCGCAGTGGTAAGTTTGAATGCAACTCCTCCCCGTCTGGAATTCGCTCTTTAGCTTTGTTTTGTTGTGTCGGGACGTTTCTGGGTGGAGATTTCTGTTTATATCGCTAGCCAATGACAAAGCTAAGGACATGACGCTGTGTGGAAATAAGCTCATGATTGGAGCAGACACCAGTCACTCGAACTCTTGAAGAAAAAAAAAAAGAAATAAAAATGGTGGATACACCGAAGAAAAGGTAAGAGCTTTGGATATTGCACGTTGGGTTAATATGGGTTTGGCTTTTACCTGCTTCTGAGCTCTGAAGGACAGGCTTGAAGCTGAATAGGCTAAAGAACAAGGCAGCCATTAGCCTGAGGGGAGAAGCGCTCAGTTTGAATACTGTTATTTACAAACAGAAACGGTGGGGGGCTCTGGACTTAAATCCAGAGCCCCCCACCCCAGAGCTGGCTTAAATTTGAATTCAAAATAAAACCCCAATTCCAAAAACATTGGGACTCTGGCTGTGTCCAAATTTGGAGTCTACGTCCTTCCAAGGACAGATTTGAAGACGGCATTCGTCACTGAATTTGGACATAGCCGATATGTAAAATGTAAAACCAGAATGCAATAATTTTCAAATCCCATCAACACAGATCTTATTCCCAGGCGGGAAAAATAATTGGTTCAAATCCAAAACAACTAGAAGAGCATTTGACAACAAACTGGTTTAACTGGGAACAGGTCAGTAACATGACTATAAAAGGAGCATTTCAGAGGGGCAGAGTCTCTCAGATGGAAGGATGGACAGAAGTTCACCAATCTGAGACAAACTGGCTCTCAAAGATTTCATTCAGACAGATGGATCATTCGTAGATTAAAATGCAGCTCCTGCCTCTGTTCAGCCCCAGCCTGGTCTTCCAGCTCTGATTGACGGTCGGGATGTAACAATAATCGATAAAAAGATAAATTGGGATATCATTTCCTGCCAATTAGTATTACTGTTTTAGATTTTAATTATCATAAAAATGCGATTTTGAGTGAGTTTGAAAAACTCACCTATGCTGCTCATAGGCAGGAAAAGCAGCAGCAGTCCCTCAGACACAGTTCGCATGTTTGGCCTCTGAAAACACGGAGGAAGGCACCGCATGGAAGCTCTGGACATTTTTTCCATTCTAAAAGGACAAAGTCTAAAGTCTGGATTTATTCTGGATTTTTTTTAAGGATGCTGGGAGGAAACTTTATTTATTTATGCTGTTATTTTAATTTTTTTGCCACATTTAATATGGTAGTGTTGCTGTGATATGAGCAGTTGATTTCTACTAAGGTACATGAAACAGTTAAAGGGGCTTAAGGCAAGACCAAGAAATGAGACTCACCACTGCCGAGACTGGCGCTGCGGGTAACTGCAGCCACGAGCCAAGTCATCATGGGAGCGTGCACAAACTGAAGCTATAATGTTGTTTATTACGCTGATGAAGTCTTTTTCTTCGTAGTTCCACTTTTTCGATGTGTCTTTCAGTTGATCTGGATCATTTGCTGATGGCAGAAGAATCCATAACTACCCCTTGCAGTGTCTGAATTTACCGCGACCGTCTCCTTCCTGTATCAAAACTGTCGGGCACGCGGATGCAGCGTCATTTGACGTCACGTCCGCAGGACAGCGTGGGAAAATTGGCCACTGAATCACAGCGCATTACAGACGCGGGCAAGAAAAAGCCACCAGAGACTCCTGCCTCCAGCCCTTGCTGCCTGACTCATCAATCCCTCTGCCTGAATCACACCTCGGCACTGGGTTCAGTTTTCAGATTACAAAGAGTTTGTTTATATGTGGCTTCCTTTTCCAAGTCTGCGAGTGTGTTCACCTTCTGCCTAAACACATGGACTCTGGAAGACTACCAGAAATCTCTGTGAACACAGTTCACCCTGAAATCCACAAATGCAGGTTAAAGCTCTGTCATGCAGAGAAGAAGCCATATGTGACCAGGATCCAGAAACACCACCATCCATCTTCTCTGGACCAACGCTCATTTAAATGCTCCGAGGCAAAGTGGAAACTGTTCTGAGGTCAGATGATGAAGATGTGAGGATGTTTCTGGAAAGCATGGAGGCCGTGTCCTGCAGACTAAAGCGGGTCGGGAGCATCCAGCTTGTTATCAGTGGACAGTTGAACAGCTGCATCTCTGGTGGGATGGAGTTGCATTCGTGTCTATGCTTCCACATCTGTGAAGCTCCATCAGTGCTGAAAGAACATGGAGGTTTTAGAGCAACATCTGCTCCATCCAGACGACGCTTTCAGGGAAGACCTCGCAGGTTCCAGCAAGACCTGGACCACATACTGGATCCATCACAGCATAATGCCTTCAAACAGGAGTCCGCCTGCAGTCCAGACTCCAGCTGCTGAACTGGTCTACCCGCAGTCCAGAATCCAGCTGCTGAACCAGTCTGCCTGCAGTCCAGAGTCCAGCTGCTGAACCGGTCTGCCTGCAGTCCAGAATCCAGCTGCTGAACTGGTCTGCCTGCAGTCCAGAGTCCAGCTGCTGAACTAGTCTACCTGCAGTCCAGAATCCAGCTGCTGAACCGGTCTGCCTGCAGTCCAGAGTCCAGCTGCTGAACCGGTCTGCCTGCAGTCCAGAGTCCAGCTGCTGAACTGGTCTGCCTGCAGTCCAGAATCCAGCTGCTGAACAAGTCTGCCTGCAGTCCAGAATCCAGCTGCTGAACCGGTTTGCCTGCAGTCCAGAGTCCAGCTGCTGAACTGGTCTGCCTGCAGTCCAGAATCCAGCTGCTGAACCGGTCTGCCTGCAGTCCAGAATCCAGCTGCTGAACCAGTCTGCCTGCAGTCCAGAATCCAGCTGCTGAACTGGTCTGCCTGCAGTCCAGAATCCAGCTGCTGAACCGGTCTGCCTGCAGTCCAGAATCCAGCTGCTGAACCAGTCTGCCTGCAGTCCAGAATCCAGCTGCTGAACCGGTCTGCCTGCAGTCCAGAATCCAGCTGCTGAACTGGTCTGCATGCAGTACCCCCACCACCACCACCACCAAATGAAAAAAAAAGAAGTATGTGGATGAACAATTCTCCTAGTTGAGATATTAGGAGGTAAGTTGCAATGAAAAACAACAGAAATTGTGCCTGTTTGATCGAGTCTGAAGTCTGAAGACTCGCCTCTGATGACGCATCCATAACAGCCTGGTAAGGAGAAGGAAACCTGCACCTCTAAAGGAGAAGATAAGTACCGTGCTGTCCTTTAACTCCACAGCCAAAGAAGAGGACTGCTGATCAGGACACCGTGTAAGGTCAGTGGAGCTGGTGAGGAAAGCGCAAACATACGGAGAAAAATGTGATTGTAAAGATGAAAGTGGCAGCAGAATAATGATAAGAGAAGAATGTGAAATGTGAGCTGCAAAAAGAAACTGGGCCAGCCGAGCGTGGAAGGAGTTGGGGGAATGGGGATGCAATACTTTCTTTTCACACACAGAGTGAGGAAAAGAGATAAAGGGAGGGGTGAAGAAGAGGAAAAGGGCTTTTTATGAGGAGACTGCAGCTCAGTGTGACACAGAACAAGCATGCACCGACCGGACCGAGGAAGACGGAGAGAGAGGAGGAGGAGGAGGGCAAAGTTTGCAAAATCCTTCACTCCAGGGACCAAAGCAACTGAGAAAGAGTGATGGAGGAGAAGGAAAGCAGAGGACAGAGATTAGTGGTGAGGGCTAACCCAGGGGAGAGCGGAGTGGCCTGCCAGTAGAAATGCATCATGGGTATTATATTGTGGTTGTGTGCTTTGGTTTGGAAAGTGAGAGACCATTTATAATTCAGGGTGACTAGTACCACCCGAGGCAGACACTCTCAATCTGGCTTAATTCTCTTTCTCTTTCTTCTATTCTTCTGCCTCCTCCTCCTCTTGTTTTTCCTCGTTTTCTCCCCCAGAAGCGTCTCGCTGTCGCTCTCTGTTTCATTGTTATCTGGCGTTTGCTCGCCTTTTTTCCTCCGCAGCCATTTCTCTAACACTTACTCTGCCTTTTCCCCGCAGTTCCAGCTGTGTGAATAAAACAAGCCAGGCAGCAGAAGCCAGCTTTGTCTTTCTCCTTCCTCTGGACGCAGTAAAAATATTATGATCGATAAAACATTTCAGCTCAGAAAGCAAAAGAAACATGTATGTTTCATCACTCTTTCAGCTTAGGTCTTTTATAGAAAGGAAACAAAATAATAATCCTCTCTGGTAGCTTAAAAGCAGCCACCAGGATGCATCTCTGTGATGACTTAAACCTTTACTTTGAGAAGCTGCAGTACATGTTGTAATAATGTCATCATCATTGACCCATTTGTGCCCTTGTTTTTATAGAACCACCTGCTGAACCATTCAGAGCGTATTAGATCCACAATGGTTGAATCATCTCATTATATTCACCGTGGTACAGTGCTTTACGTTTATTCCTCAAAAGCTTAGAATATAGAAAACCTCAGTAGAAACTCTGATATGTACTTATTGCCTGTGAGACTACATTATTCATAGTTTCTATTCATAGCACACTCCTTATATAATACACAAACGTTAGTAGCTTTAATGCTGATTTATGCCCACAGTGGTTTCCCGGAGGTTGCCTTGGGCAGGGAAATATAATATTCCCTTATTGAGAAACAAAAGTTCTTATTATAGGATCTCGGAAACAGAATGATTTTTTAAAGACTCATAAATCAGACGCAAGTGTCACGACAAGCACAAACGGGGACGGGTGGGGCCAAGAGTGAGGTAGCGACAGAGGAATGAAAAAGGAACAAACAGGTGTAACGGTGATTTATTACACCGTAGCTGGACAGAGTGACCAAACCCGGTGGTGGTAGATTAACGACACCGAGGAGACGGAGAAGATACGTCCCCATCCACATGTGATCACGTCTGATGGGGTCTTCAGTTCCTCTTACAACGCTCAGAGGGAGTTATTTCCATGTGAAACAAGTCTGCTGCATCATCATCATTTGTAGTGTTTAAAAGTGAAATGTTTTCTTGTTAGATTTTAGATGTTACAATTGTGTGAAAAAGTGTTTGCCCCCTTCCTGATTTCTTATTTTTTCATGTTTGTCGAACTTAAATGTTTCAGATCATCAAGAAAATTGAAATATTAGACAAAGATAACACGAGTAAACACAAAGTGCAGTTTTTAAATTAAGATTTTTATTTTTAAGAGGAAAAAAATCCAAACCTACATGGCCCCGTGTGAAAAATTGATTGCCCCCTAACCCTAATACAACTGCAACTAAGCAACAACTGCAATCAAGCCTTTGCAATAACTGGCAGTGAGTCTTCTGCAGCGCTGTGGAGGAATTTTGTTCCACTCATCTTTGCAGAATTGTTGTAATTCAGCCACATTGGAGGCTTTTCCAGCATGAACCGCCTTTTTAAGGTCATGCCACAGCATCTCAATGGGATTCAGGTCAGGACTTTGACTAGGCCACTCCAAAGTCTTCATTTTGTCTTTCTTAAGCCATTTAGAGGTGGACTTGCTGGTGTGTTTTGGATCATTTTTTTTACACTGAGCCATGTAGGTTTGGAGTTTTCCCCCCCCCTTACTAATATAAATCTTCATTTAAAAACTGTATTTTGTGTCTACTTGTGTTATCTTTGTCTAATATTTAAATTTGTCTGATGATCCGAAACATAGAAGTGTGACAAACATGCAAAAAAGTAATAAATTAGGATGGGGGTAAACACTGTTTCACACAACTGTATGTTGCATGTTTTTAAAGCATGGTCTGTCTTACACAGATAGCAGACACATCTGAGCCTAATCCAGGCCACGTTTAGCACTCGTGTCTGACCACGTGTGCTTCATGGATGGATGTGAGTTACAGAGAGTGTGTTGTGGCTCAAATCTAGTCCAACTGTCATTAAATGGCCTGGATTGAGTTCATGGCAAGTGTGTTGTAAAATGCATCTAGTCCAGATGTGAGGATCTGGCCTACAGTAAGAAGCAGGATTAAAGGATAACTTTCTTTTTTATTTCAACTTGAACCTTATTTGGTATGGGAATGTTGATCCTTTCCACCTGTTGACTGAAAATTACCAGCGCGTTGTGTTCAAGTGATTTGTTGTCGTAATAAAGTGAATCAATGGAGGTTATTGTTGACTGACTAACCAGCCAGATGCTAGCTAGCATCAGCCCTCAGGAGGTAAACCAAACAATAACCATATTTTCAACACAAAATTAAGTCTAAATGGCAATGGAATTAAAGTTCTGTATGTCAGGGAATGGACGATTTTATGCAATTTATTGGGATGAATGATAGAGTGTGTGACTACCTTAGCACATTAATTGCTGGGGTATTAATGTGGCAAGGAAATGATAAATCTAGGTAGCCCATACTTCCAAGGTCAAGGTCAAGGTCAAATTTATTTATAAAGCACACTTAAAACAACATAGAGAGCTCAAGGTGCTGTACAAGTTTGCTGACATGCGCATATGCATATACATACACACACAGGCTACATACATACATATATACACATACATGTATATATACACATATATATACATATACATACACATGCACACATATACACACAGACACCTTCCATGTAATGAAGTGGTATGCAGTCTGTCCTCTAGGTACACTGTCTAGCAGGTAGTCATTGTCCCCCTACTCCAACACACCTGACTTAAATTAAATGATCTGCAGAAGGACAGAATGATTTAAGTCAGGTGTGTTAAGAGAAGCAGAAAACCTGCAGGATTGAATGATGAAAATAATGTGTAGTTTATAAGTGACCACATGGTGTTGGAGTAAAGTTATCAGATCATTTTGGGACAAAGTGATAAAGTTATGAAGGTTTAAAGCAACCCTTACCGATGTTGCATTCTTACACTATTTTTCTAACAGGGTAAAATGCTATGAATGAGGTAATGGAACTCTAAAATACAAGACAGACCCACCATTAATCAAAATAAAATATTATTCCAATCTCTAAATATTCAATGAAAACTCCAACCAATCCTTGAAGTGGGGTGCACCACTAGGATTGTCCAACGGACCTGCCTGTCAGACCTTTGATTCTGCATTGGGAGGTGGAGGGAATGAAGGGGTGTGTCTTAGGAGTGAGGCGGGACTGTTTATATTCAAATAATCTTGCTGTGCTTTCTGAAATGCAAGATCGGTAAAGGTTGCTTTAAAACAGGGATGGGCCACTGCGTTCCTGGAGGGCCGGCATCCTGCAGGTATCAGGAGTTTCCCTGTTGTAACACACCTTGTGACCTGTGCAGAGCTTAACATCAAGCTTGGCACAATTACCCATTGATTGAAGTCAGGTGTGTTGCAGCCAGGAAATTCCTAATACCTACAGGATACCGGCCCTCGAGGACCGGAGTAGCCCATCCCTGGTTTAAAATGTTCCAAGAACTCAATTTACTTAATCAAAACATAATTCGGTCACACTGTATCAACATGAAATACTCAGGTTTATTGAATATGAATTACGTGTGTGAACTTGACTCAACTTTTTTAATGTTGCTGCCAAAGCAAATCTCTGTGCAACCAAGGTCCATGATTGAATTAAAAAAAATAACTTGACTTGACCAGTAGCCCTGGAGGACCTGATTTGAACCAGACATGAGGGAAGCTTTACTTGCCAGTGTAAAGCTGTAGAGTTTCCTCTACAGAGGGAAGACTTAAAACATGAAGTGATCACAGACTGATTGACCGCTCCTTTCTTTACTCTGCCCTTTTATGTAATTTAGGTGGTTCCTGGTCAACTGGCAGACTAAAAATAACATGAATAATTAATTGAATCATTACCACTGTTATCTGTGTCTACTTCTGATGCTGTTTTCTTGTCCTCTTTTTCTATAATTCCTTCAACTTGAAGGTAGAGTCGGGAGTTTTCCCCCCTGAAAATAAATGCCAGACTTGTGTGAGTGAAATCCAGCTCAATCCGTGCCTTTGGGCCTCTACTCTTGTGTAGTAGTGAGCTTGTTTGCGACTCCCCCTGACTGTACTTCATCTTTTCCCTTTGTTTTAGTGTGTTCTGGATGTTTCTGGATGGAGATTTACGTGTTTTCTCCAGCCAATGATGGAGTTTTTTTTAAATATCGACTGGAGCTGACACCAGATTCACTTGAATTCTCGCTAAAAATGGCGGATGCAGTTAAGAAAAGGAAGTATTTTGCGGCAAAAAGAGCTTCAGATAGTGCACGCTGGGAAGCCAGGGTTAATATTGGATTGGCTTTCACCCACTTTCTAACTCTGAAGGAGAGGCATGGGACTGAAGAGCGATGCGGCCATTAGCCTGAAGGGAGGGGCATCAGTTTGAATAGTGTTTACAAACAGAAAACTGCGGAACACTCCGGACTCTACCTTTAACTAAAAAAACAAACAAAAAAAAGACAAACTATGATAGACCAACTCAACACAACTTTAGCTGTAGATGTAGGGTGGGTTGAGAGTTCAGTCCCTACCTTTACCTGCTAATATAAAAAAGTGTCTTTGAGCAAGTTGCTAAAACATTTATTGCCTACAAAGTGATCTGCTCTGGATAAAAGCATCTGTTAAATCTGTGTAATGTTAATGGGCCAGCAAAAAATACAGATCTTGCAATGCGCCATGTCCAATCAATCTCATTTAAAGTGCAGTCATGCCCCAATACATGACTGCACGAGGGAGCGATCATACAGCAGGCAACTAAAGAAAATCTAAAACATGTTGATAAAAGGAAGATTCGAGAAGATGACACCAAAGCTAAAGTCTGTGTTCCAGGGCTCCCTGTGGGGACATTAATAAGCAAACATTTCAGACTTGATTAAAATATCTTCTACAACATGCAGCAGAAAACTATCTCAGAGATTAGATGCATGACAAGCAAATGCTTTAAAGCCAACTAATTTTTTAATTAACTGAGTGAGTGAGACTGCAGTTGTGCTTCATTAAGTACTATTATATATTATAAGAGTACACACCAAAAAAAGTAATTTTACACGCTTGAACCATTTCATTTGAGCACTTAAATGTCATTTTTTCAAAACCTCTGTGGTATTAGGGAGATACACAAAAACCCTGATTTACTAAGATCTCAAATAAGGGGACGGATCTATAAAAGGTCTGCGTGTATTTTTGATTCAGTTTTTGTGCTTTTATCTATGAATTCTAAAAACCTGAGCAATCGCTGTAGTCGCTGTAGGGTCGCTGTAGTGATGACGCTGTAGTGACGTAATTCCTGCGAGACGGTAGACAATTCAATTCAAACCAGGCGAGTTAGCAACTTTAAGGCTTCAACTTATTAACATTTGCCAATATAATAGATAATCAGTAAAATTAACAAACAAACAAAAAAGCAATATAGTGAAGGGTACACCCTGGAGGGAAACGCGGAAGATACCATCAGCCCAGAAGATCTTATTGATCAGTATTGCGATCACTCTAATATGAAAAATGGAAAGCCGAAAGCAACATCCACCCCGGAAAACAAGAGAGCTCGGGTAGTAGACTCCTCCGGTGCGGCGTCTCCACAAGAAAACTCGGTGGATATCCTTCTCTCTATAGAGAAGAAGGTAAACAGCTTAGACGGCCGTTTGAACCTGCTGGAGGCTCTTCACAAAGAGTTCCAGAATCTCCGGGAGTCGCTGGAGTTTAGCTATCAACAGGTAGAAACGCTTGCAGCCGCAAACGCTGACTTACAAAACACGGTTAAGTCCCTCACTGAGGGAATTAACCGGCTGTCAAGGGGAAAACAAAAAGATGAGAGAGGCAGTTATCGACCTTCAGGCTCGAAGCATGAGAGACAACCTGGTATTCTCAGGCATCCCAGAACAGACAGATGAGAACCCCGAGGAAACGGTAAAAGCCTTCATTCATAAAGAGCTGAAACTCCCTGCTGATTTAGCCAGCAGTATCGGCTTTCACCGTGTACATCGCATAGGAGGCAAAAGAACGGATTCACGCAGACCCAGACCGATTGTGGCCAAGTTTGTTCACTTCAAACAAAAAGAGCAAGTAAAGAGACAGGGCCGCGAGCTAAAAGGGACCGATTTTGGGGTAAACGACCAATACCCGAAAGAAATCCTGGACCGGCGTAAAGTTCTGTTCCCCATCAGGAAGAAAGCCATGTCGGAGGGCTCTCGGGCTGCTATCGCGGTTGACAAATTATTTATTAACGGACATCTTTACCGGGACCCAAACATCACCCCGTGGCTCTTCTGATGTCAGGTACAGTTCAATCCCATATCCTTCTAACTGTGATTATATGAATTATTATCTGTTATGATCATAATTGCTAATTTCACTACCGTTTCGACCTCACCGTTCACAACACGATGCACTTTTTAAACCTCTGGTTTGTTGTTACATTTTTCTTTTTTCACCTTTTATTACTTTCCTCCCTTCCTCCTTTTTCCTTCACTTTCACACACTGAACGGTCATTTCATCCGCGACTTTATAAACATTAATAACCCCGAGGGCAGAAGGTCCAGTTCACGCAGCGCGAGGCACATAAGCAGGCGCGCGCACATACGGTGAGATACGCACAGGTAGGCACGCGCGCGCACATGGCGAGATACACACAGGCAGGCACGCGCGCACACACGGCGAGATGCACACGGGCAGCAACCGCGCACACACGACGAGATACGCACAGGCAGGCACGCGCGCACACACGGCGAGACACGCACAGGCAGGCACGCGCGCATACACGGCGAGATACACACGGGCAGACACACGCGCACACAGACTGCAGGACGAAACGGCGCGTGCACACTCGGACAAAGGCGATCATCCATCTGGCAACTCAGTACTTAGACGGGACTGCAGAGATACGCATACAGACGCACGGCTTTATTGATATGTATGTGACACTCATTTCAGCGTTGGTTGAATGAAAATAGTCACCTGGAATGTGCACGGAGCTGGCACAGGGGATAAGAGATTAAAAATTTTCAATCGGCTTAAAGACCTCCAGGCAGACATTGTTTTACTGCAGGAAACACATTTACCAAATCCCTCAGCAGAGCTCCTTAAGACAAGACAATTTCCACACGTGTATTTAGCTGGTTATAATTCTAGACAAAGAGGTGTAGCTATTCTGGTTAATAGCAGGTTAAAATTTGAAATGGATGACATAATCAGAGATCCACAAGGCAGATTTATAATAGTCACATTAAATGTTCAGAATCTTAAGGTATGTATTGCGAATTTATATGGACCGAACATCGATGACCCATTATTCTTTGACTCATTTTTCTCTGCTTTGCATAAGTACTCAGATAGAGCAATAATACTGGGCGGAGACTTCAACATGGTGTGTGATCCAGAAATAGACAGGCTTAGTCCAGCAGGAAACAGTAAAAGATGGCAGTCATTAGAAATTGTTAAACAGTACATGAAGGACTTTGGCCTCTGTGATGCGTGGCGATCACTCAACCCCACCACGAGACAATATACCTTCTATTCTGCGGTCCACCACTCCTATTCTAGATTAGATTACTTTTTAATCAGCAGCTCACTGATGAGTGAAATCTCAGAAATAGAAATCCACCCAATAACCATCAGTGATCACGCACCAGTATCAGTAGCTCTGAGAAATAAAACTGTTAAACCAACAACAAGGAGTTGGAGATTCAACACCTCATTACTGAAAGATCCTGAGTTTATCAGCTATTTCAAAAGAGAATGGTCCATTTATCTAGAGAACAACGACTTACCAGAAACCCCAGCATGTGTCCTTTGGGAAGCAGGTAAAGCAGTAATGCGAGGAAAAATAATTTCCTTCTCTTCTCATAAGAAAAAAAAAGGAAGCTGCAAGAACCTCAGAATTAGAAATCAAAATTAAATCACTAGAAGAAGCCTATCAGGTCAACCCGGAGGAACACATGCTGAATGATATAAGGAAACTCAAGCTTGAGTTAAACAAAATAATAGACCAAAAAACGCAATTCCTGGTTCAAAGACTTCGTTTAGAAAACTTCGATCACAGTAACAAGTCTGGAAAGCTTCTAGCTAATCAGTTAAAAATAAACAAGGAAAAAGCGACAATCTCCTCAATTAAAGACTCAGAAGGAAGTATCAGCCATGATCCTGACCAGATAAATAATATCTTTAGAAATTTCTACAGAACACTATATGAATCCCAAATAAACCCCACAGATGAGAATATTAATCAATTTCTCAATAATCTAATTCTCCCAAAACTACAACAGGAAAATATGACGGCTTTAGATTCACCCCTCTCAATAAATGAATTACATGACGCTCTGCAACATATGCCCAATAATAAAGCCCCAGGCCCAGATGGATATCCGGTCGAATTTTACAAAGAGTTCTGGACAATTCTGGCTCCCACTTTTTATAAAATGATACTAGAAATAAAAGAGAAACAGAAAATACCACCAAATATGAATTCAGCAAATATCACCGTATTATTAAAACCAGGTAAAGACCCGACACTTCCAGCTAGTTATCGGCCAATCTCATTAATAAATGTAGATCTTAAGATAATCAGCAAAGCACTCGCTAAAAGGATAGAAAAAATAACTCCTCTGATAATACATCCTGATCAAACTGGTTTTATTAAAGGTCGACATTCTTCTACTAACACACGCAGGCTGATTAACCTAATAGACTATGCTACCATTCATAATCTGGAATCCACTATCATCTCGTTAGATGCAGAAAAAGCCTTCGATCGTGTTAACTGGAAATTCCTGTTTGCAACATTAAATAAATTTGGTTTTGGTCCTTATTTCATAGACTGGATAAAAATACTTTATAACAACCCTAATGCATGTGTGAGGACCAATGACCAAACTTCTCCAAGTTTCTGTTTACAGCGAGGCACCAGGCAGGGCTGCCCGCTCTCCCCTTCACTTTTTGCCATTTTCATTGAACCACTAGCAGCCGCTATAAGACAGGACAGAGATATTAAAGGGATCCCCGGCAAAAATCTAGAACATAAAATAAGTCTCTACGCAGACGACGTACTGCTTTTCCTCCAGAACTCATCAACATCTCTCTCCCAGACAATCACATTGATCAATAAATTTTCAATGATATCTGAGTACTCTATTAACTGGACCAAGACTACAGCTTTATCTGTTAATTGTACTTTACAAAATATCCCTAACACCACAATACAGTCTGGTAATATCAGATATTTAGGAATAAATATTTCTCCACAACTTTCAGAGTTAATAAAGTTAAATTATGTCCAGCTATTAAAGTCAATAGAGGAAGATCTCACGCGATGGAAGCACTTACCCATATCACTCATGGGGAGAGTTGCTACCATCAAAATGATAGTTCTACCGAAAATTAACTACTTGTTCTCAATGATACCCACCAAACCTTCCTCCAGTTGGTTTAAGTCACTGGACTCTCACATTTCCAAATTTCTTTGGAAAAACAAGCCATCACGTATCAGTTTAAAAACCTTACAACAGGTAAAAGACCGGGGAGGGTTAGACTCACCCAATTTCAATTATTATTTCCTAGCAAATAAGCTACAATTTATTTCCAAATGGCTGAAACCTACCCATCTAGATGAACCGTGGCTAGACACAGAACAAGCATTATGTGAGGATCTGGATGTCTCTGATTTGCCGTTCATCAGTTCAGCAGTCAGATCTCATAAATGCTTTAAAAGTATCAACATCTGCTCTACTCTGAAAGCATGGTGGGAATTCCTGAAATTAACCGAGTCTTCTATTATTCCATGTAAACTCACACCCATCTGGAATAACCTGGATATTTTACAAAACAAGAAAATGATTAATTTTGTGCATTGGAAGGATAAAGGAGTAAAACAATTACAACATATCATTGAAAATGGAAAATTCCTGTCATTTAATACACTTACCTTACAATACGGGATCAATAGTACTAAATTCTTAGAATACCATCAACTTAAATCTATATTAAGCAAAAAATATACCTCTAACCAACTGATCTTGCAGACTCCGGTCAGGGTAGCAGAATTCCTGAATCTCTCTATCCCCAAACTACTGTCGAAAATATATAGATTATTATTAAAACTGGATGATTCAATTTCCCTTCCAACTTCGAAGTGGGAGGCTGACTTGTCCAGAACCCTTAACCAAAACACATGGACACAGATATGTTTAAACACGTTCCTAATGACTAAAAACTCAAATATACAGTTGATACAATTCAAGGTTTTACACAGAGTACATTACACAGGACAGAGGATGTTCAAGATGGGTCTGTCACCTTCAAATATTTGTTTGCACTGCAATGAGAATACAATAGACAATTATCTTCACGCCTTGTGGTCTTGTCCACCTGTCCAGAGGTTTTGGCTTCAGGTATGTGATGACCTGTCAGCGTGGCTCAGGTGTAACTTCCCTGCAAGCCCCACACTGTGTTTACTGGGGGACTTGGATGAGATCAATACGGTAACCAATTATGCACATATGATACTTACTGTATTATGTATTGCAAAGAAAACTATCTTGGTAAACTGGAAATCCAAAAATAATCTGAGCATTAGCCAGTTTAGGAATCTCTTAGTAGACCATATCAGTATTGAGATGATGTCTGCCTCCTCTAAGAACCAGTTAGATGAATTCCACTCCCTCTGGTCCCCTGTGATTAGCTCCATCACTTAACGTTGGTGTAGGAGAGCGGCCTCGGCGATGTGGGGGTTGGGTGCCGGCGAGTGCTTGATGGCTATGGATCCCTGGCGGTTGACTTGGGGGGGGGGGGTCTGGGCTGCCTCGCCGCTGGGGCGGGGCTGTATCCAGCCCGATGGGGGGCATGAGGGTCAGCGGTTGGGGCTGCTCTGCGGCGGTGGGCGGGTCGCTGGTGGGGCCCTGGCCGGTGGCTGTCGGCTGGCGCCGGGTGGCCGGGGTCGTCCCGGGGCGGGGGGGCGGGGGGGCCCTGGGCCCCGGTGCTCCGGGGTGGCCCCTGCCTCCGGGGCCGGGGGACCCGGCTTGGCGCTGGGGGGGGGCGGGCCGGCGGGGCGTGCCTCCTCTGGATTTGGCCGGTCCTCACGACCTGGTGACGTCTGGTCACTGCGCCGGGGCGCCTCTGCTGTGTGCGTGCGGGTGTGTGTGCTGGTGGGGGTGTGTGTGTGGTGGGGCTGGGGGGTGTATCGTTGTCGTGTCTGTGTCGGGATGTGGGCATCCGGGATGTTGGTGTCGCGGGAGCGGCCGTGTGGGGGGTGTGGATTTCCCCTGTGCTTGTCCTGCGTGTGGGGCTCTGGGGGTCGCGGACGGAGCTGCGCTTTCCGCCGGGGTGCTTGGTTTTCGGCGGACCCGTGGTCATGTCGTGTCGTATCGATGTTGGGGTGTCTGGCGTGGCTGTCGGGGTGTGGGGTTTTGTCCATATCGTTCAGCTCTAGTGTGTGGAGGTGGGGGGGTTGCGGGGGTGGCCGGGTCTTTTCCACGCCGGGTGCCTGTCCCGCCTGGCCGCTGTGTCGGTTGGGGCTGGCCTGCGCTGGTGGTCTCGTACGGGTTGGTCTCGCGTGGTCCGGGGGCTGGGGGCGGTGGACTTGTGGCGTGGGGGGGGCTGGTGGCCCCGCGGTCCCCGTCCTTGGTATGTGTAGGTGGGTGTGTGACTGGAGGGGGGCGTGAATGCGGTTGTGTGTGTGTGTGGCTGCCTGTGGGGGGGGTGTGGAGATGGGTGGGTGGGTGGGGGGTGCATGGATGATGGGTGTTTGGGTGCGGGGGTGGTGGTGCATTGGTGGGGTTTGTGTGTGTCAGGTTGGGGGGGGGGGGGGGGGGGGGAAAGGGGGAGAAAAAGAAAAAAAAGAAAAAAAAAAAAAAAAAATAGCAGCTCTGCGTGCCTCTTGGGGGGTTTGCGAGGCCTGGGGATGTTGGGCCGGTGACTCTGGCCCCTCCGCCGACCCTTTCCGCTTCCGTCCCTTTTCCCCCCTCCCTGGCCTGGCGTGGTCGAGCGCCCCCAGGGGCTGAGGCTGGCCCCTCTGTGCTGAACGCCGGACGCCGGGCCGTGGGGGCGGCCATGCCTGCCCTTTCTGCCCTGGGGGGATCCCGGGAGGCAGGGGTACCTAATGCCGGTAACGGCTCTTCTTCCAGGGGGAATTCATACCCCCCTGGTCTCCCTTCCCAAGACCCCCCCCCCCCCCCCCCTGCTCTACCTCACACACACACACGTAGGGTTTTGGGGAGGGAGCGTGTCAAGCGGGCGTGGTGAGGGAGGGCACCAAAGTGCCTTTGCTTGCCACGTCTAGAGGCAGCCTGCTCCCCAGTTTTAACCACACTTAGACACCTAAACACATAAAATAACAACAGCTCACAACCACTTCTGAGGGGCGGGCCATATAGTGTGTGGTAGGAGGGAGGGGCCGGTTGGGGGGACATGCCCCCTACGCGACCCCACTCCCGGCATGACTTGGCACTGCCCCTTAGTTTTAACTGCAAACAACACACATCTTACACACACAGTCATGAGTGGGGGGTGGGGGGGGGACAGGGTCCTTTCATACCCCGGTCTCCCGGGCGCTACTGGGGGAGGGGGGGACAGTGGCTACTTCACGCGCCAGTGGTTAAGGCTGGCTGCATTGCGGGGGATCTGCTGGCCTGGGGGATGCCTGGCCTGCTGCGTCCGGGGGTGGGGGATGGGGGGGGGTGGTGGTGGGGGGGAACGTGTTGGGGGCTTGGAACTCGCGGCTCCTTCCCCGGCCCGAGCTACCACTCAGGAGGCACGAGGGCATGGGCAAGAGAGAGGTGGGTATGTGAGAATAATGAATGAGAGTGTGAAAGAGGAAATGTGGGAGGGAGGAACTTGGGCTGGAAGAGGGAGGAGATGTGGGTAAGTGGTTGAAGGAAAGGGGGGATGGAGGAAGGAGTGGCATGCTCGTGAGTGTCTAGTAGGGATGGTCGTGAGGGGCTGAAGGAAGGAAGGGCGGGAGTGTGATAGGTCAGAGGGATGGGCGGGGCTGGACATGTAAGGGGGGGGACTGTATGGGGTATTGGGGGTATAGGGAGGGTGGGGGCGTATGTGTGGGGGGGGTGGGGAGGGGGTTGGTGCAGTTATGTGGGGGGAGTGCATGTGTGTGTTAGAGGGTATGAGGAGGTGGGGGTAGGTGTGGACGGTAGAGGGAGGAGAGTGTTGGGGGTGGAGAGAGGAGTGAGTGTGGGTATGTAAGGTCAGAGAGCGGAGTGGGTGGGTGTATGCGTGTGTGGGGGGGGGTACACGGAGGTGTTGGGTAGGGCTGGGCGGTGTGGGCGGAGGTTCGTACCTCGGTATTCGTGCCGGGCATCTTGGTGTCGGTGCGGTGCGGTGTGGCTGCGGGTTGGTTGGGGGCCGGGCGCTTTGGTGGGGGGTGCGGTTTTGTTTGTGGCTTCCGGGGTTTTTTGTGCGGGGCGGGCGCAGGGGGGATCTGTATCTTGTATGTGGTTGCTCTTGCGGTATTGATGTCTTGGGTGCCTGTGTCTCGATGTGGGGGCGGTGACGGTATATCTTTCAGCCCCAGTGTTGGGGTAGGTGTGTGGGGAGTGTGTGTGTGAGCGTGGTGGCGGGGTAGGGGGGTGGGAGAGGTGGTGGCGCCCTGGTGTCAGGTGTATCAGGGACTTTGGGGTGGGGGCTGGCCTGCCCTGGGGGGCGTCGTCTGGGGGGTCCGGTCCTCCTGGGTTTCGGTTGGGCCGCCCGGGTCCGGGGGGGGGGGTGGCTGCTCCTGGGCGCTTGGGCCCTGGGCCCGGCGCTGTCTCCGCTCCGGGGGACGCCCGGCGCCCGGTGGGGTCGGCAGCTGCTGGTCTTGGTCCGCTGGGGCCTGGGCCTCCAGACTGCGGGGGGCTCCGGCTGGGGCCGCTTTTTGCCGCCCTTCGGGGGGATGCATGTCCGCTCTTTGGGGGGGGGGTAGCTGGGATCTGGGCCTCTGGGTGGCTGCTGGGGGCCTGGGTCGCGAGCCTTGCGGGCTTCCTCCTCCTTGCAGAGACGAGGCTGCATCTGCATGACTGTATCACCACGGAGCACCCTTTATTATGCATGTTGACACTGTGACACTGCTTCCCATTGCGATGACTAGGTCGTACCTCTTCTTTACTTCCCATTGCGATGACTAGGTTGTACCTCTTCTCTACTTCCCATTGCGCTGACTAGGTTGTACCTCTTCTCTGCGTAGTTCTGCGTGTGTTTGTATGATCTGAGGATATTTAAGCCACCTGCAGGTACTCCTGTAGGGGATTGCTTGTTTTGTTTTCCAACAGAGACCTTGGTTGTTTAGGGATCGCGGTACAGATGTACCAGTGAACTGTGTAAGTGGATTCATGTTTTCTCTTCTCTCTCTCTTCCTCTTCCTTACTCCTCTCTCTCTGTTTCACTTTCTATCATTACCTCTATTCACTTTCATTTCTCCCTTGTCAGGCCCAGCAGTATGAAATGGAATGGTGTAATAGACAAATGTTTAAATAAAGAAATAAAATGAATAAACATGATATCAAGTGGAGCCTTATGTTCATAAAGCTCCGCTTGATAAAGCAAAACTGTTCAACAGAATAAAGCAATCAGATTTCCATTCTGCTTGCTTCAATGCTGGACAGGACAAGTAAAAAAAAAAAAAAAAAAAAAAAAAAAAAAAAAAAAAAAAAACCCCTGAGCAATCTTATTGCACATGCAAAGAAATGTACAAACTAATTTCTTTTTACAATGAAAAATGGATTTCACCTGTTTTAAGAAGTACAATATTACCCCTCCCCCTTCTTATTTTTCCTCCTCCCCAGATAAATTTTTAATTTTATGTATTTACATGTACTTATTATGATGGGAAAAGAAAATTATATTTTTTTTTCATATTGATTCATTTTATTGCTAGTGTTTTTTATGTATTTTTCTGTGTGTGTATATATATTCTTTTTTTTTGGAGATTTTTTTTTTTTTTTTTTTTTTATTTTTTTATTTTTTTTTTTTTATTTTTTTTTTAAGAAATAATTATTTTTTAATTTATTCTTTTTGATCTTATATGGATTTTTTTTAATGGATTTACTTGACTTCAATAAAATGGATTAATTTGGACTGTGTCTGTAAAAGTGCCCTGAGAAAACTGTTGGGAGTATGTGTCGTGCAAATAAAGCTGGACTGAGCTGAATCCACTGGCAGCTTTCAGAGGAAATCACATGATTTTGACTCCGCAGCACAACACTGATGACAGTTGTTAAGTTTTCTTTTTTCATACCTCCCTCACTCATCAAAAGGCTTAGTTGATTTATATATAAAGGAAATGTTTATAACAGCAATAGAGGGGGTCTATAAGAGGTGGAGTTTAATGAGATTAAGTAAGACTGACCAAATATTGACCAATTACACTGAAAACTGATAATTAACACATACCAAGTAAAAGCCCAGATAGAAACACACAGCCCTGCAGCATCCTCGAACAACCACAGCTCCTCTAATATGGCCAAGTGTGTCAGGGAAACTTCCCTTTCAATGCCTCCATTGTCTAGTGATCTGACCCTGTAGTAGGGACGGCAAACAAAAGGCTATGTTGTCCAAAACCCCATCTGCACGCGGGACAAAAGGCATCCAATGGCACATGCTTTATGTGTTGACAAATGTGTGGGAGGTTGTGTGCATGTGCGTCTTTTGGGGTGGGAATCAGCAGTGATATGGTTAAGACAATGCAGTTGGGTGGCAGACATGTCGGAGCAGACGGCTAACAGGCTGGCACAATAAGAAGCCAGCTGGCTCAAAGTGTGTATAAGTATACTGTATCTGCTGTAGCTGGTGTACTCTTTGTTACACGCAACATTCACTGAAGGGGTGGTGAGTCCTTACACCGAGCCTTGACCACAAAAACTGAAACTTTACCCTGACCTTGGAAACTGTTGATACCTGCAGAATGCCGGCCCTCCAGGACCAGAGTTGCCCACCCCTGCAGTAATGTAATACAATATTTGCCAAATGAGAACTCAAAGTTCTGGATTTGTGAATTGTGGCAAGGTATGCAATGAGGGCCGGGTGAGAATAATGCGCACTAACAGCCAAAGGGATATCACTAAGGCCAAAGCCAGGGCGCATGATCAATCAGAGGCATAGTGACAGGACCCCGCAGTCATGTAGTTAAAGGTAAAAAAAAGTCTGCTGAATGAACCTCAAAGCTGCATGCAGCTGCCTTTCTTCTAGAAACAAAGGGAACAATATCTGATTTCCAGCCGTCAGGCCCGTTTCCCTCAGTGGCAGAGCCTAAACAAGACTGAATCAGGATAGGCCTTAAAATGCTGATGACACATTTTTGACATTTTTTTGCCATGTTTTATTGACCAAAACCAAGAGCAGCTGCATAGATGAGTTATTAGAAAACACTGCTGCTTTTCAGCACATCTGACCAGACTGTGGCGCTCTCAGCCGAAACCCGATGTGACGTCTGCCAGAGAGTCTTCGCAGCTTATTTAACATTGATGTCAATGGCTTCATTGCGGTTTTTGTTCCTTTTCCAGTTTTACTAACAGTAACGACTCAGCCTTCAAATTGTATTGATAGTAAATGGTTAAAAGCTCGTAAGTATAGTGTTAATTTATTTAGGTTGCATACAGATTTAGAATTTTATTTTTGAAGCGAATGAAGAAGCAGGTCGGAGTCGGACTCACCGGAAACAGTAGGGAGCAGTAGGACTTCTCTACACGTCTCTCCTGTCTTCATCTGTTTCCTGGAGCTTCAGGGACCAACGTGTTGAGACTTCTAACACAATGAAACTGTGATCATGTCCTTTGGAATATTCTTTTTCAACCATTGTTGCTTCATCACTTCGGTCATACAGCTCTTGATTGACAGACAGCTTCAGCTCAGTTTTATGAGGACGTCTCCGGTCATCAGATCTCCTCCAGCTGCTTCCAAAGATGCATCCTTCCCTCCATTATCATCCTTTTAAACAGGAACTATTTAAAACTCGACTGGAACCATGTAAGTTGTTATCTTCTCATTTTTTAAAGGCTAATTATTTACCACGGCTAGCCGTTAGCCGCAAACTAATGCAGGGAAAGACTGCATCTCCTGTCATGCCTGGCTCTATGTCAAACCAGTGCAGCTCCTTCACAGTTGTGGGTCTGTTTGTGTTGTTCTGGGTCGCTCCTTACAGTTCTGGTTCCCTCGGTGTGGTCTTGCAGGCTTTTAGCTGAACCAGTGGACCTGAGGCTGGAGACAGACTGTAGGCAGTTGGCTACAGTTCTACTCCCGTTCTAGCTTGTAAAATGTGATGTCCCCAAATTCCTCAGCATTATCACACGTTTCTGAACTGGCTGATGATCCACCACACAAACCAGTTCCAATCTAGCTGTTCTGGAGCAACTTTCATGTTTTCCACGGCTTACATTATACATGTAACTCAATGGGCGGACCGAACTCTGTATGTACTGTAGCTGAGGACACATCATGACGGCTAGGTTCGCTACTGAAAAACTATTAGCATTTAGCTGAGCCTCCTAAACATCGGATTTACGTAAATACATGTCTGATTAACTTCTAACTCCACAGACCTGCTTGTCTTGGTGGGTTGTTGCATGGCAAAGTTACTTGAAGTAAAGGTGGTGTCATCAGCACTTTAAAGCTGATATGAGTAGTAGGTGTAAAAGTTTTATGATATAAACTATTTCAAGCCACAGTAAATAAGCCTTTGAAAGAAAAAAAAGTATATGTATATAGTGTACCTGCACTGTAAGCCTTTGATGTAAATTTACAGTTAAATCTGAACAGTATTTTACTGTATCACTGCCATACAGTATCATACTGTAAACTGCAATGCAATCTGGGAGAAAAAAAAAGATTACAGCAATTTCAGAGAATGTAATTCTTTTTACAATATTACTGCACTTTTACTGTAAACTGCTAAGCATTATGGGAAGGTGAAAGAAAAGTGCGGGAAAACAGGATTCTAGACCATCGGTCCTCGGAAAAACTGCTCAGCCAACTGCAGATGCCTGGAGCTGCCCAACGTCCTCCACACTGTTCACAGAGTAAGTTCACATTATTCACTTTTTTGTTCCGGATTTAGAAACGGGATTTGAGGACTTCTCTCTTTTTAGTTTTCTGCTGTTTATAAGTTTTACAAAAACGCTGTTGAAAAATGTTGTTTTTGTAAGCTAACATTAGCTAAAATTGTGCTAGCTTTGTCTCAATTTAATGTTAAATCAACATTAAAACATCAGGGGAATGGATAAGTAACATGGCAGGTCTGAGTTAGCATGTTATAAGTTTCCTCTGTTGTGTTAAAGTGCTCTATAAATTATTTCAGTTGAGTTTCCACATTAAAAGAGAAACAAAACAGGCAAAGTGCTAAACTTGGCCAAAATTACTAAGAGTCAGCGTTATGTTTTCTGTTTTGTTTTTTTTTAAATGGTGGATTTCACCATAGGCTTCTTTTTTCCCTGCATCTAGAAAAGGAGTCTTGCGAGTTGCGACTTCCCCTTCACCCCAGACTTCTTCACAGCCGAAGTTGCGGCTCTGCTGCACAAGCCACTGTGAACCGGTCACAACCGAGCTGCATCACAGATGCCCGGAGCTGCCTGACGTCCTCCACCCTCTCCAGAGAGTGAGTGAACATAATTCAATATTCGCCTTTTTTTTTTCCTATTTAGATATGAGGTTGTCGCCGGTTGCGTTTTTTTTTTTTTTTTTTTTTTTTTTCCGTAT
The DNA here is from genome assembly GCA_023101725.1 of Atherinomorus stipes. Taxonomy (NCBI): domain Eukaryota; kingdom Metazoa; phylum Chordata; class Actinopteri; order Atheriniformes; family Atherinidae; genus Atherinomorus; species Atherinomorus stipes. Next base: position 259,974 of record JALJCO010003402.1, on the reverse strand, counting down.
TTAGCAGACCGAAGCTAGTCGGCATTGTAGCTGCGCCATAGCAAAGCTATACATTTCGTTTTAGCAAGCTGACCGTAGCATAAATTGGCATGTCTCAGGACTCTACCTTTACATGACACATAAAAAACTGTACGTTTTCATGCACAGTTTAAAGTTGGAGTAAACCATTTTCCCGGGTGTCAGAGAAAGCCAGAACTTGAAATAAGCCGAGAGGCACCCGCCTCCTTTCCTCAAAGCGACTCAGTGCTTCTGCAGTGTCTCGATCAGATGGAGAATTGTTTACACATACAGCGCGGCTGAATCATTGACTAAAACTAATGTGAGAGCAACCATTGATAAACATACTATGCAGCAATCAAGGTTAGCCTCGTGGACAAAAAACTCACCTGTCCAGCAGAGAAAACCACAAGCACAGCGTCAGTCTGCAGACCCAAAGTGTCGGTGTCGGCGCCCTCTTTCAAATGCTGTGCCGACGAGAGTCTTTGCCTGACTCCTCTCCTTTACAGCCTTTCTAGACCAGTGTACAAGTGCTTGAGCGGTTTTGAGATTGTTTTCACGCTATTATTCTCATGTTCCCACGGCGCCGATCCAGGCAGCAAATGTGTGTGAAGACTTGGCGATGTAGTACATACCACATGGCTGCGGGTGGCGCTACGATGATGAAAGAGCAACACTCCAAAGCTAGAAGAAGACGTGCGATGGCTCACCTTTGTTTCACGTGACATACATGTCGGCTTGCTCCTGCTGTTGACTATACAGAAGCGCAATCCTCTGTTGTAAAAGCACTGTTTTGGTGCAGAAGCGGTAAATAAGCCAGGATAGAGCCTGAGGAGTCACGTGACAATTCTGAGCGAAGCGGAGTCGCGCCGCCATGATGTTGGTACGGATTTGACTGTCAAAACGAGAGCTGACGGGAGTTTTAACATTGGAGGAAAAGGAGCAAAGACGAAAAGCCGTACAGAAATAATTTAATGTCTAGCACAAAGCAGAGTTATTTGGAGAAACTAGGGGACATATCCGGACTGGACCCATCTGAGCTGAATGGCTCAGAGTGGGACAGTAGTCTGGACCGCTTACCTCCGTCCTCCGTGGAGACATGCGGCTGATGCATTGTGAATTATTTAGTCTTCACAATCAGTTTGTAACGTGGTAAAATTTGTCATTTTGCTCCGTTAATGTTAGAGAAGTGTTATTCTGCCTTTTACACAGTTAACTGTTATGCTGCTATAAGAAAACATTTGTGAGCTGTCAGTAAACATGTAAGGAGGACGATATTTAACGTGGTTTCAATCATTTATTTATAAAAAAGAAAACAGTGATTAGTGTGTGTCTGATTTGTGAAAGACCAAAATAAGCTGTCAGGCAGATGTCAGTGGTGTCGAACATCACGAGTAAACAGATAAAAGAAAGTAACCGGAGTTTTCATCAACTCATGTTAGCTTGAGTGCTCGTCTTGACAACAACGATTTAGCATAGCTACGTTTGCAAATGCACAGCAAACAAGGACGATCTTATCCAGGGTCGTAGTGTCCGGTTCATTCTCACAGCAAAGCAGCATCTTCACAGGCACACTGGTATGACTGGAATATTGTTTACTGGTTCCTGCAAACACAATACTGTTCCACATGACTGCTCCCAGCTAGCACGCCGTGTGTGAGGGAAGGATCTAGCGCCACATCGTACTGATTATTCCTCATTATTAAAACTATCTGCAAGGACAGAACACGGAGAGTTAAGGAACCACAATTATCAGTCACAAAGGGATCACTAGCTGGAGAACACACGGCATGCTGCATGTTGCTGATCTCTTTCCTTCAGACTGCAGCTGTCAGCCACTTGGCGCCCCCTTCACTTCAGCAGTTTACAATCTATTTTTTTTTTCTTTTTCTTTTTCAAACCGGAGATCTTAAAAACCTAACCCCCTTTTTGTCTTTTTTTTTTATCATCTTGACTGTGCGAAGAGCTGGCACTGTCCTTCACTCAACATTATAACCCAGCATCTCCAGTCACGACCAACGAGCTCTCAGTAAGCGTACAAACAACATGTCGGAACGCCGGTCAGAGGGCGGGGCGACGCGCTGTGACCAACTCCCAAGCTCTATAGGGATGGTGAAAACGAAGCTTCATGAGACACTGAGACATTTTGACACAGCTGCCAAGAGATCGACACGAAGTCACAGTTCTAGCCATTTGAGACTGTGAGCATGAGCTACATCTGCTGGCCGTGGATGTGTACTGCAGCTGAGGAAAGCGCTGTCTGGAGCTGTCTTGTCTCTGACACGGTGTCTAATAAAAGATACGTTGCCAACCTTCAGTTAGTTGGAATTATCCTCTGTGATAAATTAACTATTTTTTAATAAATTCCCAAGCGCTTGGAACCTGTATTAAGCATTGACAGATTAATAAACCCAGTCTCTTCAAGATTTCGGCTCGACACTCGCGGATGACGTAACGAGGCCTCGGTTAGTGTGGTCACGTGGCTTTCGGCATGCTGACACTTCCACCAAAACAACGGTAGCGATACTTCCGGTTCATAAGATCGAGGCGGAGTCGAGCAGACGGCTCGAGCATAACATCCCTAAGCCAGGATTTTCTGGAGGAGCACCACAACACAGTTGATCGCCGCCGCCATTATTGTTGTTGTGATTGGCGCCGTTTTCGTCGCACTAAGGTTATGTCCTCCAGTTTGCGGCTTCACAGTCTTGACGGAATGCAGGCGGTCCAGGTATTGTATCTCTCCACCTTGGAGCCTGGTTTCAGACATGATCAGTTTCATCGACGCTAATCCCCGGTTTCTTGGGTTTGAAAGGGCGGATTTCTAAAAAAGAAGGAAAAAAAAAAAAACGTTTTGCTGTTTTACTGCATTCGCCATTGTGGGTAGGCCCATGTCTCACAGATTCGTGCATACATGTTGCGTTTTGGTGATGTGGAAAACTGAGTCATTTGGATTTTAATCAGATTTTCTTCTCTCCTTATTTCAAAGTGGGAGAGAAACTCGTGATGGAAAGATTAATTGGTAGATATATTGAGAGACAAGTTTCTGACTGATTTAAATACAGCTATACAAATAAGTTAGCTGTGTATTTAATTAGGAGCACTTGTGTTAATTCTACTTTATGGCTATTACGAAGGTGGTACTTCAAGGGTCCACTATATTATTAGTGACTTCTGTTGGTTAATGATTATTTTATGTTTCACCTGTGTGTCCTAAAAACCCCCAGACTATCTTGTTTCATGTGTAGAAATAGGAAGATCATCAGTCACAGGTTACTCTGCTGCTTTCTGTTTCAGAAAAAGCTGCTCGATTTGTTTCTCTCCTACACGAAAAAAGATGTTCAATCATTCCCTGGTTTGGTGGCCTTACAGGTCACTGTCTTAATTCATGTAAACCTTTCACACTCCGGTATACTCTGGTCTCCAATCATTGAACATTTTAAACATATTATTTATTTAATCTGTTTTCAGATAACGTTTTTACTGAATAAGGACTCCACATGTTGAATACGTTGATTTAAAAATATAACTACAGACCAAGTTAACTTCACAAGAAATATCTAATATCAGTAGTACAAATGAAACATGAGCAGCTGAGAGCGATCAAGCAATCTGCAGACAACATGGCTCTCTAGAAAGTACTGTAGCTCACATTGTAAATGTATGTTCAGCGAAAGTGTTTTGTTTCATAAACATTCTGATCATTTACATGAAGTCTCTTCTCAGTCAGAAAGTATAGAGCTGTTATACATTCCATCTTTCTATCATGAGTTTCCTGACCACTTTGAAATAAGCGGAGAAGAAAATCTGATGAAAATCCAGATAACCCAGCTTTCCACCAGCACCTGGGTTTAAAGGGACTTGAGGCATAATTAAGAAACGAAACTCGCGACTGGCGCTACAGGTAACTGCAGCCACGAGCCAAGCCGTCACGGGAGCATAAACTGAAGCTATAATGCTGTTTACTCACCTTTTTCTCCGTAGTTACACTTTTTAGTGTCATTCAGTTGATCTGGATCGTTTGCTGACGGCAGAATAATCCATAACAATCGCTACAGTGTTTGAATTTCCGCGCCGCTTTGTCCTGTATCAACACGGAGCGCATGTGCTCACGCCCTGCAAGCTGGAAAACTATAATGTTGTTTACTAACCTTTTTCTTCGTAGTTACAATTTTTAGTGTCTTTCAGTTTATCTAGATCGTATTCTGATGGCAGAATAATCCCTAACTATCGCTCACAGTGTTTTTATTTAACGTGACCGTCTTTTTCCTGCATCAAAACTGCGGATGTAGCATCATTTGACGTCACGTCCGCAGGGCAGCGTGGGAAATTCGGACACCGAATTGCAGCGCATTTTGCAGCACACAGCCTGTTCAAGGCAACAGAGAGAAACAGGGGTGGAAACGTTACTTTTTGGTATTTAGCGCTTCATCACCCATTAGTATGAAAAAAAGGGACATTCATGTTTGGTTTTTTTCAAATTCCTGCCTCAAGTCCCTTTAAGTAAAAACAGATTAAATAAAAGACATGTTTAAAATTTTCAATATGATTGGAGACCAGAGTAGGCTTACGCCATTCTGTCTTTAATTCATCCTAGTTGATTGAGAGCTGTCTGAATGTGAGGTTAATGTGAACTCATCGAAAAAATAAGTGTAGTTGGAGGGAATATAGACAAAATGTATACTCCGGCTTTAATCGAGCTGCACTCAAACAGGATGCAAGTAAAATATTTGCCTCCCTCTACTCACTCACCCTTGCCTCCACTCGAGTTTGGCCGCCGGAATATTTGTTTTCAAAAAATCTAAAGATGACTGTCTGCTGCTGGTTTATTATTATGTGATGGGAAAGGATGCGGTTTTAGCCCGCTGAAGCACCGCTTCTGTCAGTTCTTTAGATTATTTTCAGTTGCATGCAAATGGAACGATTTGACCATAAGATCTAATTTAGAGCGCAGCTCGATTAAATCGTGCATGGAAAGGTACTAATTGGTTGGTTGTTTTTAATGGTGAATATAAAGTTTGAAAAGTAATTACCGGTAGTTGAATCTAACTCAGTCCTTTGTTCTTTCTCCATAGGCAAAACGAGTCCTGCAAGATCTTCTTTTTTTTTTTTTTTTCTTTTCATAACCAAAGTTGGATTTTTCATCTTTTTGGTGCAAGTCACAAGCAGTTACAGGAAAACCTGCCCAGCCACCTTCCAGTAGTTGCCTGATGGCCTCCTCACTGTCCACAGAGTAAGCTAAACGAACTGCGCAAAAATTAGTTTATCTGCTAATGAGTTTTCATTGTCAATTTTATTAGACCCATAACAGTTAAATAACCTCAAAAACAGAAAATAAATTACACATTTATTTTATTTTATTTGAACAAATTAAGTCATGTAATCTTTCTTCCCCATTTCATTTACCAAAATGTTTAGTTGTGAACTTTGTAGTCATAACTGTGAAACAAAATTCTCATTTGTGAGACATATGAAAATTCATAAGAATGTCCGAAACTTGACCTTCAAATGTGTTCTCCCTGACTGCAACCGCATATTCAGAAAAATCAACGTTTTCAAAACACATGGACAGAGATCACCCAACTAAACACCAAAGGAGATCAGAGAAAGTGGCTTTTTAGGCCAGTGCACTGATATTTCTTGTCATGTGGATTTTTGCACTGCAAAGTGTGATAGTGTTAACAATTTACTGTCTCACTTAAAGGTTCACATTAGAGAGGGTAGGCCAGTTTCTTGTCCATTTAGAGACTGTGACAAACAGTTCCTTGTTGTGTCTTCATTCTCATCCCATGTATCAAGAACTCACAAACAATGCACTAGAGACATTTCAAGCTCTTGACCTCAGGTAGAGAGTTAGCAGGCAGTGTGTCCGGTGAACAAGCAGAGAACGAGGGTATACAAGAAAACGTCTGGATGATGTTGAGGGAGAGGAAGAGCAACAGATGTTTTTCCTGAGTGTGCTGATGAATCCCTCTTCTTAAATAGTTTAGCATTATTTTATCTTAAACTGCAGCAAAACTATTACTCCCATCTTCAGTTATCCAGACCATTATTGGGATTACAGACATACATGACGTCAGCCAGCTCACCTATTTTATAGGGTCAAAGAGAAGTGTAACGCTAGATATATCTGAAAGGAAAAACAACATTGTGGATGTCCTAAAATCGAGGACTTTTCGGGCGTGCAACATGAGTACATTTAAGACTGAAAAAGAAGAAAATCTTATTTCAAAAGTCAGTTCAAACATTAACCAGTCCAATGTTCTGGACAGAAGAGTCTGGCAAGGAATGCTTGCCCAATATGCCCATTGGAGACTCACTCAGTCACTCTTCCAGTGTGAATCAGTCAACAGCAAGTGCATTCCCAAAGCCTCCAACAAACCAACAACACGCGAAGAATATGGGAGGAGCAATATTGCAAAAATGCATTATTCCAGTCTGATCCAAAATCTTTGCCTAATCTTTATCAAATGCTTTTGAAGTTACAAATCCACTGGGATCTGGGAAAAAAAAACATAAAGTTCTTGCTTGTATTTTTCATTAGCAAATGTGGCACCACACAACAGGTCAAGGTGGATCAAATGCAACTGCATTATTATGTCAAACAAGATTTTAAGTACTTGCCAGACAAAGTATTTTCGTCTCATAAGAACGAAAGATTTAGAGAAAATGTTTGCTCCTATCTAATGACAGGAGCAAGCACATTTGTGCGATCGCGGCGACAACTTAGGATCACACAATGTAGGGGTTTCCTGAGAACTTTAGCAGAGTACTCACTTCTGCAGATTCTGTCTTATTGATCGGAAACTTTCCCTCCTCTATCTTGACAAAAGCCCACTCAACACAATCATACATACCATTCACATGGACATCAGACTTATCTCGAATCAAGTTTGATTCAAAATTCAATATCTTCCTTCTTCCATTATCCAACCTGTCTACCTCCATCTAGGCAACTTTTGGGTGTTGTGTCATATGATTTGCCCTTATATCAGCCATATCATCACAAACAATTCAGTTAAGACAAATCCCCAAATACTTCCATTACCTTAGCATATCCAACAACAAACAAGTAAATCCTAAAGTGAAAACTGAGGACAGCAGCATGGGCACAAGAGTCGCCAGTCTTAATTGGAACAAAATTCACAACCCATGAAAAATGTGTGGCAACTGTGCTCAACTAAGACAAATAGTTGAGCTATATCACCAAAGAAACTCGGTCAAATACATAATGAAAGTTTTGATAGAGGAGTATCTACAAAGCAAGCGGAAAGTTTTCCAGATCAGCCACTGAAACCAAAACATCATTATTTACTCATTACCCAACCTGACCATTCACTTTGGGCCTCTCATTCGTTTATGGACTCTCCGATTCGAGAGTAAGCATACGTATTTCAAACAATGTGCTCGCAAACTGCACAACTTCAAAAACCTCTGCTCCACTCTAGCTAAAGGCATCAGCTTCTGCAAGCATACCTTAGTGCTGGTTCTATCCTCCCACCATGTGTTGCCATTGAAAGAGGCACAGACTTTTTGTACAGGACTACAGTGATAAGATACAAGATCAGTTGCCTCTTTAGCTTTCAGCCTGCCAGTACTGTTGCAGCACACGAAGTTAAGTCAAAGGCACCTGTATAAAAGAACATGTGTGGATCCTGAGAAAAATGACGAAGACTGTCTGCAGGTTAAGTAATTTGATCAAATGTTACTGCTGTCTACTTTGTCACAAAAAATGCCAGTCTGTCTGTCTTGTTGATCAGGGGGTTTATTGTCTCACAGAAAGTACATGCTATTCTGCACTAACACAAAAGGCACTGACTACTATCCTCTCCAGAGTATGTATGTTTGGCTTGCCAGTGGTCTCACTTCCCACTCCTTTCCATTTTTATAGGATGCTGGAGCCTTGTGATGTGATAAGGAGGCCATTGTCTCTGCACTTCCCAGTATCCCTGTCGAATCACTAGGTCGTATGATGGAGAAGTTGATACAACAAGGAGTGGAAACAGAGGAAGACCTGCAGTATGTGAGAGAACAAGACATTGAAGAGTTCATAAAGCCAATTCAGTGCAGAAAACTTCTGGCTGCCTGAAACGCAAAGGTAATTAAGGTTTCAAATTTCAGACTCTTGTTTCCAAAATGATTTCTACATGACATTAAATGAAATACTTTTTATAAATTGCAATAACAGAAGCGCACAGAATGGGGGAAAAAAAATCACTTGGAGAAACGTAGTTACAAATCAAAATAATTTCATAGGGAACATACATTTGACAAAACTATACAATGTGATAGTGTAATCAGAGAAGACTTCACAAAAAATAATCAAATTAGATTACATGCAGAGATGTACTTATGAAATCACACCTAGATAGTTGTTGCACAGAAATGTAAACGTATTGCTAAACTACAGAGATTGAGGCAGACATTTTGTTTGATGTCTTAGAAGTATCACACCCAGCACATCAGAATGGGAAAATGTGGAGATATATGATTATATGCTCATGAGACAAAGTAGGGTACTAATATTTTTTTTTATGTTAAAGTGAAAAAGCAAAGTGTATTATGCAATAATGACAGTGAAGATGCTATCAGATATTGATCCATATACATGTAATATTTTCCCCCATTCTGAGCCCATGTCTATTTCTGCCCCACCAACGCAGATGTCCTCATGCATCTCACTGACCAGAGCTCCTCACACTCAAGCAGTTCCTTGTCCTCTCCTTCAGCATCACCCTTGCCTGCTGGAAAAAACTGGCCTACGCTTTTAAAGTAAACTGGGAAAAAATGACTTCCAGTCTTAACATGTGCCTCCAGAATGGAAAAAGGCCCACACCAGCAGATAGGAGACAGATGATCCGTGTACTGGTTGATGACATACGGAAAATTGAGGTGAATCCAAGCAGAGCCCAGTGTCTTATCATTGCAAGAGACATTGTGCGACAGTATCCCCAGTCATTTATGGATACACTGGATGATGGCAGAACAACTGTGGGGACAGGTTATGAATCTCTTCTGTGTCAAATAAAAACACGCATTGAACACTTAAACAGAAACAACACACTTGCTCGTCGCAGAGCATCAAAGGCTACAAATGGAACTAAACCCCAGCGAAACCTACAGACACATACGGTTGCACACAATGCAGCCTAACTTCCACCTAGGAACAGAGGCATCTCTAGAAGATGAAACAAAAGCTGATGGAGCTCTTTCTAGAGAAGGTTCTTCAGGAATGGAAAGAGCAGAAGTGTTAAAACTTATGGAAAAGACATACTACTTGCAGCGTCAAATGATAAATGCAAATCCTGCTCCAGCCTTGAACATGAAGCAACAATGGCCTATTTGTTCTTCCCAAGAGCATGTGCACTCACTTTAAGTTCTACCGATGTGTCAATTGTCCGAAAGATTGAGGCTTTCTTAAAGAGCAGGCAAAAACATCATGAGTTCTTCAAAAAAAATCCAACAAATATGACGGAAGAATGTTCTCTTCAGGACTGACTGTAGTGTGACTGCTTCAAACATCCTCCAGGTGTTTGGCACCTTCAAGGAGCCACTGGATGCCCTCGTCATCCAAACTATGTAAGATTATCTTAGTTTCAGTGTGTTTTAAAATATTACATACACTTTCTTCCAAATGGAATGTGGAGTCAACGAATCATCTCCATGCCATGTGTTTGTTCTGCCCACCAGAACCAGGTAATCCAATCAGCACCGCTTGTGCTGATTGGCTGATTGTGCTGATTGAACACTGACACAAGCGGTGCTGATTGGACTCACCTGGTTCACTGGCTGGGCAGAACAAACACATGGCATGGAGATGACTCATTGACTTCACATCCCTCATCTCTGCTTTTTTTCTTACTTAATAACAAGGGTGCCAAGGTGGTTCCAGAAAGGGTTGTGTGGCTGCAGGTTTTCATTGAAACCAAGCAGTAACACACCAGACTCCACTCATCTCATCAAGTGAGTCCAGTCTTAACCTGAAGACTTGATGAGTGGAGTCTGGTGTGCTACTGCTTGGTTTAAATGAAAACCTGCAGCCGCACGGCCCTTGCTGGAACCACCTTGGCACCCCTGCTTTACAAAAAGTCTTTCCATTATTGTAAAAAAAAAACCTAGTCCATTCATTGCCAGTCAAAATGTCTCTAATAATTCTTTTTGATTTTGTGCCTTTTTAAGGAGTCTGCCACACCTGCACTTGTGCAGATGACAGTCACGCTGCCTGACACACCACGTTTGATTGTGGCTGGTAAGTACAATATCTGACTTTGAATGTGAATAAAATATTGATAGCTATGCTCATACTTTACTAAATATGTTTTGTGTTATCATAGAAACATACGGAAGAGGATTAGGGCCACTGGAGAAAAAAAAATCTGAGAAAAATGCCAGAATTCTGGCTTTAATCTCAGAATTCTGAGGGGAAAAAAGTCAAGATTTCTGACTTTAATCTGACTTTTTTTCCAGAACATTTGAAAAAGAAAATTTTCCAGATTTTTTTTTTTTTTTTTTTTTTTTTTTTTATTTCTGAGAAAAGTCAGAATTTAGACTTATTTCTCAGAACATTTGAAGAGATTTTTTTTTTTTTTTCAAATTCTGAAAAGGCAGAATTCTGACTTTTTTTCTCAGAATTATTTTTCTTCTGCAGTAGCCCTAATCCTCTTCCGTAGAAACATAATCAGACGAGACTGATTCCATTATTTCTGGGATCTCTGTTTATTGTTTCCAACTTGTCTTTTTCTTAGGTCATATGGCACAGGCAAACCGATGGATGTTGAGCATCGAGAAAGAGGTGTTATGTGATGGGACATCCTTTGTTCTTGGCCTTGCAGTAGTCTTCTCCTCCTACTACAATTTTAACCTGCAGTACCAACATGAAGCAGCATGCACATTGGAGTTCATTCAGAGGTAGCTTCTCTTTCAAATATAGTGTTCCACAGAGCTTGATTTGATTGACTTTTCTTCATACAACACCATAAGCCAATAACCTTGACGTGATAGCCAATGGTGCTTAGGCTCTGACACAAGTATAGCAACCACAAACACTACAAATGCTACCTTTGTAGTAATGTTACGTCTGAAACTCCTTTTTGTGGTTCAACATACTGGATCACTACATTGTATGTTGTTGACATGCTACATTCATAGACTGATAAAACCGTAAAGGAAAAAAAAAATTTTTTGTCGATGTTGTTTTACAGAAGCTGCATTGACATCAACCCGGAGAGAGGCACAAAAGCAAGCCATGAGATGGTGAAAAGCAAGAAGAGCGGCAAGATGGTCCAGAAGAAGTCAACATCTGTGAATCCGCATGTCAGCACACTCATCAAGAAGATCAGTGATTTCAAGTGGGACTTTGTCTGATACACACGCATACACATTAGGGGTATGACAAAATAACGATGCACGATGTTATATGTTGCGGTATCATATTGATATTAAAAAAAATGCTGTATTGATATTTTTTCCAAAGGAAATCTCACAAGATTTTGTAAGAGCATGGTGAGATCTCGCAAGATTTAGTTCTATTTGCAACGGTTCAGCATGTAGAAAAGTCCCCACATTAGCACTTAAATCTATGTGCAGTCTGCAAAATATTGTTGAAGGAATAGTTCACCCACAGATTGATTTAACTTTATTTTCCACTTACCTTCATGGTGAGCAAATATTTCAAATGCAGCCGGAGATCAGGACGACTTCTCGTTTTACCCCAACTTTCATATAATGGAGTTCGATTGAGCCCGGGCCAACAAGGTCCTTAGAAGTCCACAAAAACTTGTTAATATTCCTCCATAATGCTCGTCCAATGTAATCCAAATGTCCTGAGTGGGTAGCGTCCAGAATTTACTCGAAACGACGTCATTTACGATATTTTTGGAGCCTAAAAAGAATATATTACTCCACGGAGCGCTCACCTGCGCATTCACGAAACTACGGAAGCCTCGGCGTTCAGAGCCTTTGCTGCCGATAATACACTGTTTACATTGTGTTAAGAGCAACAGAGCTGCAGACGAACCGGGACAAACACAAGAGGAGTTGGATATTGATTTAAAACAAATAATGAAAGAAAGAGACCGCGCGATCTCGTCTGCCTCGCCTTCCGTATAGTTTCATGAACGCACATCGGTGTGCGCGCAAGAGATGCAATGTACTTCTATTTAGGCTCTAAAAATATACTAAATGGCGTAGTTTTTAGTAAATTATGGACACTACCCACTTTGGACACTTGGATTACATTGGACGAGCAGTATGGAGGAATATTAACAAGTTTTGTGGACTTGTGGAAAACGAGTAGTCGTCCTGATCCCCGGCTCCATTTGAAATATTAAAAAAGTGTTCCAGAGTCTTGCTCACCATGAAGGTCATTGGAAAATAAAGTTAAATCGTTCTGTGGGTAAACTATTCCTCTGAAGGTAACTTTAAGACCTTCCCTCACAAATGAGTCATTTTGAGTCTGTTGATTCAGAAAGTGTATTTACAGTTATTGGGTTCTGGAAGGTATGTCTTTACACAGTACCCTGTCTGAATGTAGGAATTAGCTTCTTAATAGTCTCGAGAGATGCCACAAAGCTCAGTGAAGAAATTCAAGAGATCTCTCTGTTTGACAAGTTCTTGCCAAATATGATGGCACAAATTTTAAAGGTTATTAATGTTTAGTTTATGATGCTAAATTGTTCGTGATTATAATGCACTGACTAAAATGTTTGTTTTACATATGATACATTAAGAAGAAGCACTGTGCGCTTTGCTTTACTGTTTTGCTCATTTTATATGAATTGCAAAATATTGCAAGAGGCACCTAGTGATTCCCAGCCCTAATATGCATACAGTGTTAGGGAAAATGCTGGGGTATTTGTATAAGAAAGCAAGTTTAGCTCCAGTATGAGAGTTTTAGCATTAGAATTGAAAACATTTAGTGTGAGCAAAGTTTTTCTGTCCATCCTTTACAGTATTCAGATCACACAATTTGACAATGTTGTAATTTTCATGGGGCACTATTTTTCAAATAAATATTTGAAAAGAAACTGAATATTTTCCAGCTTTCATTTATTTATATAATTTATTTCTAATAATTGTATTACTTTTTTTAGTAGTTGTATTATTACAGTAATGAACTGTAGAATTAATATACTGTAAGCAGAACTGCAAAAATACAGTAGTCTACTGGCAAAGCTGTTGCCTGTAAATTACTGTAAATTTACATTAAATGAATATATACGATCTGTTGTAAATTTACAGTAATTAACTGTAGAATCATTTACAGCAATATACTGTATTTACATATTACAGCAAGATACTGTAAATAATACAGTAGTTTACTGGCGAAGCTGCTGCCAGTAAATTACTGTAAATTCACAGTGAAAAGTCTTACAGTGTGGTCATCCAATCTGACTACTGACATTTAGCCATGCATTACTCTTCCTATCAAGTTCATGATATGCCTTTAAGGTGGTATTATGTAGTTTCTCTTGTGTATGTGATGCTTCTGACTACATCACATAGAGCTGTTACCTTACTGGCTCCACTTTTTTAAAGGGCGGGTAACATGCAAAATGGACTTTTTTGAGCTTTGTATTTCCAGCAGTAAACCTGCAGTCTGACAGTCAAGAGCTTTCCTGCTTGTCATTCAGCTTTTAAACCCAGTGACAGATACTTTGCAAATCAAACATGACTGATGTGGAGGCTGGACCGCTCGTCGCTGCTTTCATTTGCACATTAAAAGGAATAAAAAAGATGAATATGGAAGTACACAAATACATTGTCATTAGCATATTCCTGCAAGTGGGTCTTCCCCCTCAGGATACTGTGACCAAAGAACACCAAGGAAATAAAGTGAGAAGCTGAACTGCCACAACGGGGTGGAAAGGGGACATGGATTACTGTATGAAACAGAGCAGGGACGGTGGCAGTTTAAAATGGCCTATTTTCAAATTCATGCTTTTTGAACATTAAAGAGTCTAAAGACTTGTGTTGAATCTTTACAAAGGGTTTCACTTTCAGCTGCAATTTAACAGCTATGTTTAGACATTTTAAGACAAAATATTTAATATTAGTCGTTTTTATCTCGCCTAAAGTAAATAATTAGCACTGTTTCCACAGTAACCCCGTCACCACCACACAGCTCATCCAATCAATCTAATTAAAGACGTTGCAGATGTTTCTTTTAACAATTTTTGCAATATTCAGTAAAATTGGGTTCACTACTCCATACGCTATGATTAATTAAAAGCTTTAGTAAAGTAATGGGACTGGAAAAATGTCCGCCGATCATCTCTGCATTCCTTATATTTTTTAATTTGTCTCTTTGGCTTGTTAATCACTTTTACTACTGTAGTAAGATTGATCGACAGTCAGTTCAATGGGTAAAATGCGAGACTGATCAATAAGAGCAATTGATCGGCGAGAGAAATACTGCATCCCGGAAGCTGCATGCACTCGTCTGACGTTTATGGCAGGTAGCTAACACATTCTGCTAGCAGTTAGCAACTTTCAGACAACGACATTCCGTTTACTTGCGTTTGTGACATGATGGAGAATCTGTCCCTGCTGAAAAAAATCTGAGAAACCATTTCTAATGGTTCCTGATGGTGTGTAATGGTTTCTCAAGGTTTTTAAAGGCTAGTGGTGTTCTCCTAATGGTTTGGGTTGTTTTTCTAATGGGATTCTACTATCTCCTAAACATATTTTCAGGACTTTTACTAATAGTTTTCTAAAGGAGTCTAATGGTTTCTACCAGAGTCTAATGGTTGCCACAGAAATCTTAATGGCTCTTCTATACCAGTCTAATGGTCACAGTGGTCTAGTGGTGTACTCTAATGGTTCCTAATGGTTTAAAAATCTAATGGTTTCTTGTAATGGTTCCTACTGGTGTCTCGATTCCCATCAGACCATTAAAATCGGAATGGTTTTTCCTGATGGTATTCTACTGTATTTTTCAGCAGGGGTCTCTGCTGTCTACTAAACACCGGAGTGGCTCGTGTATGTTATTCTGTGGCCGAAGGAGGGAGATGTGAATCTAGCAGATTGCATGTGCATTATTCAAAAACTCACTAACAGTCTCTGTTCTCTGAAATGCCGAAACATCTTCGATAATGCCTTTAAACTGTCTGAAGCCATTTTCATACTGAGGCCGATGCAAGAAAGCATGAAGATGCGTATAATTTGGAGGAGAAATATTGACATCCTCTTCTATACACACCCAGTCCGACGCAAAATTATAAAGAAGCAAGAACAAACTCACATTTATTGTTCCAGAGGAAGGTGAAAACAACATGCAGAGGAGAGGCGGAGCTTCAAGATAAACTTCTGGATGCTAGAAAACAGCTTATCTCATCATGAAAATGCCAAATTCGTGTTTTTAAAGTAACATCTGTACCTGGAATGGCTAAAAAATGTTTTACGGAAACCACTACTTCAGTTATTCTTGTCTCACTTGTTAAAAAACGAGAGTGCTGTGACACAAAAATGATAGCCGTGATGATACAGCAGCAACCAAGCCACACTTTTCTCTTTCTTCTTTTCATTTCTTTTTAACTGCCGCTGGTGACTGTCACTGCGCTTTCTCTGATTGGTTGACTGTGTTTCTGTCAGATCTGAATATTTAGAAAATCAAACTCAGTTTGAAAAAATAAATGTTGCAAAATTGTTAGATGGAGTCTTGTCACCTTTTGTGAACGTTCCTATTGACTTGACAATTAGGCTACTGCATTCACATGCCGCCAATAACTCTTTCATAACTGGAATATTAACACTAACCCGGTTGCACACGGCTATGCAAACACTTCACAAGGGAGGTTCTTTAAATACTGGCGACTGCTAGAGCAGGCGGAAAGAAAGGGAGGTACAGTATCACCAGCAAGTAGTGGTTAAAATAAAAATTATATTATTAAAGAAATAAAATAAATAAAAGTAACAGAATAATAAAGGTCCAAAATCAATAAAAGTAATAAAATAACTAAAAAGTCCAAATAAAAAGTAATAAAAAGGGTTTAAAAGGGCTAGCAGTGGCTGGCGTCTCCAATGGCTGCATTTGTCCTTGGATGCCGGGTTTGTGGTGGCCGGTCCTCCCGTCAGCCGCGCATCTGGCCTTAGGCCTTGTTGCAGGGTCTGCGGCTGCCCTCCGGCTCCCGAGCCACTTCTCCTCTTCCGCCACCATGTCCTTAACACCCCCGAGCCCGGGGTTCCAGCGCCCATCCAGCTGCTCCTCCTCCTCTGACCTTTCTCTATCGTCTCTCTGGTCTCTCTGTTGTCCACACACCGGCTTTTAAACATGCTGTTTCTAACTAAGTCAGGAAAGGAGTCCTCCAAGGTGCTGCCAATCAGTAATTTCAAGATTAAATAACATCTTAACGGATGAGTTATAAAAAAAATGTACCCCCCTCACAGTTGACATGCTAAAATGATTTTGCTAAAACCTAAAATGATTTTTTGAACCAGGCTGTAAACTATGAGGGACGAAAAATGACAAAACTAAAAATAAATATATAAATAAATAAATACATTTATAAATAAATAAATGCACATACAAATGTATAAATAAATAAATGAATAAATATAAAAATAGACAAATACACAAATAAATGTAGAAATGCATCAATCAATCAATAAATAAATATATTTTGGTCATAAAAAATGCCAATTTTATTTTTTTTTACTTGTATTTGTCTATTTATTTATGTATTTATTCATGCATTTTCTCCTTTTTGTGCATTTATACATTTATGTATTCATTTATTTATTTTTTACATTTATTTATTTCTACATTTATTTATTTACACATTTATTTATTTATACTTTTATTTATTTCTTCCTACATTTATTTCTGTATTTCTACATTTCCACATTTATTTATTTCTGCATTTCTGTCTCCATATGCTAATGAGGTGGGTGGTTCTAACATTTGTCTTCAACACGATTGGTTAGAGTGGTGCATATGATCCTATCTACTGCTACTGCCAACGATTTAAGGTCATTTGCGAATTATGTTGACAGAAACGAACCCAATGACTACCTCCAGTTTCGTTTGGCATTGGTCATGGAGGATTTATTTCAGCTCCAAGCTGAGATGGATGTGGAGGTTGACTCGGCTGTATTGGACAGTGGAGGAAGTTGCCCGCCAACTTGCCATCCGCTCGGAGTCAGAGGAAACGAGGCTCGTTGGCGATGGCTGTCAAAGAACTTTCCTTCGGGCGAATGATGCACCATAACAACTCACGTACTCAAGTCTAGGCCTAACCCCGGCTTTACACCTGGTCCGTGACGTGAGTGCAGCGCAGCGGCTTTGCTGCGACTTCCTCGGCGCGAACATTTACACCGTTCACTGTCCGGCCGCGCAGCGCACCCGCGAGTGCACCAGCTGTTGTTTGATTCGTGACATCACGGAATCACGAGAGGACTGCTAGATCGCCTGTGATTCTCATCCAAATGGCTCATACTGTCCACATGTTCGTGCGTCATGGTTTCTTATTTCACTGAAACCTTGTGGACACGGAGATGCTGTCATGTTCAGGTAGTTCAGCAGTTTAAAAGCTGCACAGTGGCTTTTGTTGAGGGAGTTACCGGATATTTTACACTGAACCTGTGTCTGACTTCCTGTTTGGTTCAATCTGAACTACTGAAACATGATGTCTAACTTTTGAGGATCTTTTTGGTCGACTATACTTCATCAGGCAGGTCCTATTTAAGTGATTTCTTGATTGAGAACAGGTGTGGCAGGCATCCAACCTTGGTGTGGCTAGAGAAATTGAAATCAGCTTTCCAAAGATTTGATAAGCCACAGTTAATTTATGTTTTAACAAGGGGGGGCAATCAGTTTTTCACACAGGACTATGGAGGTTTGGATTTCTTTCCCCCCTCACTAATAAAAATCCTCATTCAAAAACTGCATTTTCTGTTTACTTGTGTTATCTTTGACTCACATTAAAATTAGTTTGATGATCTGAAACATTTAAGTGTGACTAATATGCAAAAAGTAAGAAATTAGGAAGGGGGCAAAAACCTTTTCACACCACTGTATATTAATTATGGCAAACCTTCGTGTTAACAGAGAGCACATTGAATTATTTTTCCTCACCTGTGTCAATTTAGCTTCACACATCAGTCTGAAATGGAGGGAAGCTCAAGGCGGAAGTACTGCAATACCGCCTGAATGATGAAGAGTGCGCATGCGCAAACTGTGCTCAAACTGATAAAATTGCTTAGATCAAAATTGAAGAAATCACTTTGGTTCTCTGTTGTCAGTTAACATTGTTGTAAAGTTTTTAAAAAAAACAGGCAAATCCATATAGATTAATTTTTTTCTTAGTTTAAAACAGAAAATCAGTATTTTTTTTTTTACTATTGTACTAAGAAAAAAACATATTCAACGAATGACAGCTTTGCTTTACTTTTTTCAGTGTACCTTGTAGGGATGATACGGATAGGGTACAGATAATACATTTTTGACGAGTACAAGCATTATACGAGTAAAACTGACCAATATCCGTGCTCATGCTGAAGGAGAATCCTTATTTGAAATCTGACTATCTGCACGCTCTGTGATTGGCCAGTAACACACAACAGCCCCCACCCCACGGCAACTATTGCTGCAGCATAAACGGAGACATTTATTATCATTCCTTAATGATAATGTTGTGTTATCATTCAGGAATGATGATCCTGAATTCCTCATATTTCTTAAGTAACATCATCTGCTCTTCCAGGGTGAAATACGTCGGTCTCTGTTTCTCCATGTCTGCGATTGGTCAGATGCTTCAAACGCTGCCTCTTTTATGTGAGCATGCACTGATTAAGATTGGAAAACCCCGGGTTGAGTTACCGAGTTGATAACCAGCCTCGTAGTACCGTTTATCAAGACCGCAGATGTCTGGTTAAGTCAACACAGGTAACAGAGAGAAATCCCGGGTATGTTAATCCAGCTTTGTCGTACAGACCCCTGGACTCACTTCTAACCAGATGTCACTGGCGTTTGTTTACATAAGGCAGGGGATCCTGGAAAAACGGCTTGAGCAAGCTACGCTTAAAAAGTACACCCACCCCTAAACCACACCTCCAGAGCACAGGAGTATGTGTGCCGATGGTTGTCGGCGAACATTACCGAGAACAGCTGAGTGGCTAGTATGTTAGCTTCCCAGTTAACAGCAGAGGATCCACGTTTCCTAAAAGTGACAATTATCTCACCTCCAACTTCTTCTGTGGTGTAAAACATCCTCCCCCCCCGTTTTGTTTTTTTTAAGAGCAAACAGCTGCATAGATAAGAGCAGCGAGCAGCCATGTTTGTCTGCACTGTGAGACGTTCATGGCGAGTTGAGAGCGCGCGCATGAGGAGGGGGGAGGGGGACAAACGGGAGTCGAGTTTGATGGTCACATAATCATTCAATCGATAAGCACGGGCCGATAGCAGCCCGTTAGCAGGTTTTTTCATTCCTGTCCGTTCCACAGGTGATTTTTTTTTTTTTTGTGTGTGTCAGGACATTTGATTCATTTGCTGCAATCAGGGTGTGAAGAAGACTTTAAGCAATATAGTAAAAAATGCTTGGAAAACATCATCCACTCTGCCTTTAAGGATAGCAAATCTGCGGGGGCTTTTATTTTTTAAATTTACTGGATGCTTCGCTCCGCTGCTGTGGCTGATTTTCTCTTTAGCTGAGAGTTTGACGCTTTCTGGAAGCATTCTCCATCAACAACAGAGATGCCACTATGAGACACTGACTTCTGGCGACCTGGAATGAAGTAAATCACTGATTAAAATGGGCGTGTTTAGATCCGGAAGCGGTGCCTTTTCTTATTCAAGCAATATGCCAAAAAATCCAAAACAAAACAAACAGCTTTGATGTTAAATCTTAGTGAACTTGTTCATAAAACATTTGTAATTTTTGTGTACTGTTGCAGCCCTATACACACACACACACACATATATATATATATATATATATATATATATATATATATATATATATATATATATATATATATATATGATATACAGTATATATGCTACATATACATGATAGATTATATGCTGATTCTGAATCAATCCTCACTCACAGCTCAGAAAACTTTGTACACTCAAGCTCACAAAACAGAGAAGTGGAAATTATTATATTAAATTCTCCTTCAGATGAAAACAGTTGAGGGAAGAACTGATTTACGCTGCACATGAGGGGGCGCTGAGTGATGTTGATGCGTACTAATCAAAGCAGTCATGGGTAACAAACCTCTACACTGCGAGCCTGGAGGACACGGATTACCTGTGACTATGAGATTGCTGATCTTCAAGCTAATCCAGTGTGAATGAAATACTTCCAGGAGAAAGGAAACAAAAGGTTTGTATTGTTGCAGCAGACGGATCAAGCAGTCTTTGTGTTTGCGTTATTCTCCGAGGCACGAGCTACCTGCCAGAGGTAGTCCTTGGAAGATGTTGCGTGAAAGAACAAAGCTGTCATGAAAATTGCTCCTGACAGCTCGTTAACGGGCTGATGATGGATTGACTGGTGGAGGGGAAATTGTGGGTAAACAGATAAATTATCAGGGAAAAATCTCCTTCATGGAAGTTCAGGTGTGTTTTAGTTCGTCTCAGAGGACTCCTCTGTCCCTCCTGTTGGGTGACATTGACTTCTAGTCTCGAGACATTGCGTCTGAGAGACACTTTTAACAACCTATTTTATTTTCCTCCCTTTCGTCTTTGTCTCCTCTTTCGTCCTCCACCAGTGCATCCTCATCCTCTTTGCCCTTTCCTTCCACGTTTGCTTCCATTTTCCTTTATTTCCCTCCTCATTACTCCTCCTTTCCACTTCATCCCATTTACCCTTCATCTGGTCTTCGTCCTCCTCGTCCTCTGTCTCATCGTCTTATTTCCGGGACTGAAACCATCAGAGACAATTAGTGCCAATGTCTTTTGCACCAAAGGCCAGAGCAGATGAGGAGAAGTGTGTCTGGGATGGGAGAAGCCGTGAACAGCGGGGGTCTTCCAGTGCTCTTCCTAACAAATGCCAACATGCTCATTCAATTTCTCCTTTCCCTCTTTCTTCGCTGCCTTTTGTTTTCAGATTTACATCATCATTACCGCAGCTCTGTCTGGCTTTTACAGGGGAATGATGTATTCAGTTGGAGTGAGGTATTCAGCCTATTGTCTTTGTGAGCCCGAGGATCATCTGAATGCTCGACTAAATGCCTCTTTGTCTGCGGAAACGCAGAAAACACAACTGACAAACAAAGCACGTTGCCAACTTTTGTTTCCATACCACATCACAGGGATGAAAACAATACAGCAAAGCCTTGTGTCCTGCTTCCTTTACTTTCCCTTGTCTTAATTTATGGATGTCAGGTCTTATCCGCGTGGTAATGTCCATCGGTCAAACACAAAGATGTCTGAGAGCAAAAGTAGGCCAGTGAAATGCACAGCCACAAAAGGCAGGAGAGATGGATGCATGATTAGAGGGCAGGGAGAGTTTCCTCCTCTCTGCCTTTAAATCACCAAAACCACCACATGAACACCCTCTCTCACCCGTGAATACATTTGCATATTAATTAGGTCAAACGTCTGCCTCCTTGGAAGACAGAGCGGGCGACTGTCTGTCCTTTTGTTTCTTCTCCCCTCTTTTTTATTTCCCTCTAAAACATTAACATGGGTGACTACATGTCCTTCTTGGGTGCAGTCAGGCATGCGCTGCATTCAGGAACAGGAGATGATAAATGGCAAACACTGTTGTTGGGGATTACGTTCCCCCTCTGAGATTAACCCCGAACAGTCTTTTTAAGTTGTTTGTTTTTATAAATACTTACTTGTTCAGATCATCAGTATGCCATGTAATGGCACAGATGTTCAATTTACACTAAAATTATGTTTTTTTCCCCTTGAAACTTTAAACTGATTTTCATAAAGATTTTATAACTTATGTTTCAGAGACAGAGCAGTGTGAGCTTAGTGTTTCTCCATCCTGCATGTTTTACATGTGCCCATACTTTCACAGGGATGGCTGAAATAATGGCACATTGTTAAGCTGCAAAGGACTCAACAAGGAGGTCAAATAATCTAAATCTGGTTTTGGAGTTGGAAAACATCTAAAACATTCAGGACAGGGGATCCTGACGACCAGGGCTGAAAGACACTGGGTACCCGGTAAGTGGCTTTGGTGCTACTTGAATTCTGGTAGCTTTTGGATGATGTCTCAGTTTAACCCATTTTGCCTCACTGGCAACAACTGTTGCCGAAGTGTAGCTAGCCAGACCCCAGTAGCTAGCCAGGGCCCTCCTGTAGCCGGAGCGGAGCCCCCTAGACAGGCTAACCCCCTTAGCCATAGCCGGAACAGCAGGAAGGTTGGGCGACGGTTGTGAGGAAACGTAGCTCTAAGGCTAAGCCCATGGTTCACCACCAACCTGTCTGCGTTTCTAACCGATATTCCCCACTCAAAGACAAACCCTTTGAGCAACAAACCCTGGTGATTAGCAGTTTCATAGTCAGAAACATGGCCCTAGAGACACCAGCGACCATAGTCAGATGCATAACAGGGGCCAGAGCGGGCGACATTGAATCCTTTTTGAAACTGCTGGTTGAGGAAAAATGTAAATACTGTAAGTCTGTAATTCACACAGGCAGTAATGACACCCGGTTACGTCAATCGGAGGGCACAAAAGTTAATGTTGCTTTGGTATGTGCTTTCGCCAAAATCATGTTGGACTCCATAATTTTCTCTGGACCCCTGCCAAATCTGACCAGTGATGACATGTTTAGCCGCATGTCATCATTTAATCGCCAGTTGTCTAGGTGGTGTCCAGAAAACAACGTGGGCTTTGTAGATAACTGGAAAAGTTTCTGGGGTAGACCTGGTCTTATTTGGAGCGATGGCGTCTATCCCACTATGGACGGAGCAGCTCTCCTTTCTAGGAATCTGGACGATTTTGTTAGTCAGCCAAACCATTGACAATCCAGGGTTGAGACCAGGAGGCAGAGTTGTAGTCTTACACACCTCTGTACAGTGTCCCACCTGCCGCCCTCACAAAACCCCATACTGACTGTGTCTGTCCCCCAAGTCCTTAGAATAAAATCCAAAAACACCTCTGAAGTAAATCACAAAAACCTCATAAAAATTAAAACAATAAACGTAACAAAACAGAAAAATAAAACCATTAAATGTGGTTTACTGAATGTCAGATCTCTTTCTTCTAAATCTCTGTTAGTCAATGATCTGATTGGCGATCATCATATTGATTTATTTTGTTTTACAGAGACCTGGCTGCAGAAGGAGGATCATGTTACTATTAATGGGACGTTGTGAATAAGGCCACCTTACTGCACAGGCTTACCTGGCCTGAAGCCCAGGGGCCAACAGAGTTCAGGGGCCTATCATTTTGGGGGAAAAATTGCATAAAAAGTCTGTTATGCAACTTGTCAGTTTTCCTGTCAATCACATTATATGCAAATTAGAAACTGCTGATTGATCCAAATAGATCCAAATAGACCTGTTACTACCAAGCCCCCCCACGCCATGTGACAATCTGATGACACTTCACTTTTATGGAAGGACAGGTGTATGTCAGCATCCCAAAGCTTTTGGGATTCTTTCAGTCTTACATGAATGATAGCAAGGAAACCTCTCATCTAAGCTGCTGGAGGGGGGCAGCGGCACCCACGCTGATACCAGAGGTAACGGACACAGGAGAAGAACAGAGGTGCCCCCAAAAAAAGTATTCCGAAGTACATGTCAAGTACCAAAATAAAGTACCCCCATTTACAAACCCCAGTACTACCAATACTAACAAGTTCGGACTGGCCCAAAAGTATTTAAAAGACACTTTTAAGATACTAAAAGAATCTTCTGGTATACTGTGAGTGTCTAAACTCAGTTACTTTGTTTCAGAGTACACTTTTAAGTATACTAAGATTCTTCTATGTATACTGTTAGTTTTCTCAGAAACTTCTCAATGCCCTTTAAGTTTAAAAAGATTTTAAGTAACAGAAAGATTTAGGTTTGCTATGAGTTTACTGATAATGCACTTAAAGACACTGTAGTGTTAAAATACCTTTCAAATACAAAATTTCTTATTATACTTCTACTCTACCTTAGTTAAAAAATATTGAAAAATTTATGTCAAAAATAGATTCAGGTGTTTTATTTGACTCCAGTAATATTTAAACTCTAGTATCAAAGAAACCAGTATGTTTGAAAATGTACTATGAATGTACTACTATAAAAACATTGTTCAAAAGTTTAAATATAACTATAGGCAAATATGAAACTTCTAGTATATTTATGGTAATGCCAAGAAACTTTGTTAAATATATTTCTATAAGTACATAAATAGTAAACTGAAAGTAACTGTCTTATTTAAAGTTTAAAATAGCATACTGCATATCTCTTTTCTGTAGGTGTGTGTGTGTGTGTGTGTGTGTGTGGGGGGGGGGGGCACATGAGCACCAGAGAGGGAGGGACAAGATGGCATATTAGCAGTGATCCGGGCCTCCAAGGAAATGACTTTGACCGGCTCAAGGCTGCACTTACTGGGTAAAAATGGGACTGACAGCTTGTCAAAATAAAAGTGCTGATATTTCTGCGTCAGAGCGCACATTTCAGCTGCAAAGTAATGGCGAGTGTGTAAACCTAATAATGGATACAGTCGTGCTCAAGATTATTGACACCTTCCAATTAAAAAGAAAAAAAAAATCAGTTGTCAGTTAAAGGATAAGTTTCTTCTTTTTCAACCTGGACCTTAATTCTAGGAGTTTATATGTGCACTAACTCCCCAGTAACATTTCTGTATCACTCTGACTCCTATGTGAGATATTTAGATTTTTTTTGCAATCAGTGTATGTCCATATAATGGGAGAGAGCGGGGCAGCCAGAGCGGGCCGCTATATGAAGCATTATCTGCCGCAAAACTCCTTTAATTTCATCAATACTTTCTAATGAATGAACAAACAAACAAATACCATTTAACTGTGATGTCAGGTTTTGCTCTTCGTTTGTTATTGGGGTAGTTCAACACACTACTGGTCGCGTTACCGTGGTAACGCTGAGAGCTGGAAGTAGCTTACCGGATGGACAGCAAACCCAGCACAACTCATCACGTTTAGACATGTTAGACTACTTACTCAATGGAAAGTTGCCCGTTCGGTCCTGCCGGCCTTGGCTGGGTCTTCCAGTTTATTTTGGGGACACCAAAAAAAGTCTCTAGCACAGTCCGGTTGATCAGAGCAAAGAAATCCTCTGTAGTGAGACATCCTGGAAACATCCAGACGCGTATCTCCTGGTGTTAAATCCCAATCTAAGCAACAAAGGCATTCCTCCTCCGTTGGCATAACTGAGCATCATCCACAGGCACACCAGCAGGTATCATCTGTTCACCGACGTCCACACGTACACCAGCAGGTATCATCTGTTCACCGACGTCCACACGTACACCAGCAGGTATCATCTGTTCACCGACGTCCACACGTACACCAGCAGGTATCATCTGTTCGCCGACGTCCACACGTACACCAGCAGGTATCATCTGTTCGCTGACGTGCACACGTACACCAGCAGGTATCATCTGTTCACCGACGTCCACACGTACACCAGCAGGTATCATCTGTTCACCGACGTCCACACGTACACCAGCAGGTATCATCTGTTCACCGACGTCCACACGTACACCAGCAGGTATCATCTGTTCGCCGACGTTGTCCACACGTACACCAGCAGGTATCATCTGTTCGCCGACGTTGTCCACACGTACACCAGCAGGTATCATCTGTTTGCTGACGTGCACACGTACACCAGCAGGTATCATCTGTTCGCCGACGTCCACACGTACACCAGCAGGTATCATCTGTTCGCCGACGTTGTCCACACGTACACCAGCAGGTATCATCTGTTTGCTGACGTGCACACGTACACCAGCAGGTATCATCTGTTCGCTGACGTGCAGCGGTGTCATGCTCTCTGGCCAGCTGCAATCCGGTTAGCCGACCGTCACAGAGCAGGAGTGATGACTTGTGCTGGGTTTGTTGTTGTCCGTCCGGTAAGCTACTTCCGGCTCTCAGCGTTACCACGGTAACGCGGGTCAAGGGGGCGCGCGCGGCCAGTAGTGTGTTGAACGGCCCCAATAACAAACGAAGAGCAAAACCTGACGTCACAGTTTAATGGTACTCGTTTGTTTGTTCATTCATTAGAAAGTATTGATGAAATTAAAGGAGTTTTGCGGCAGATAATGCCTCATATAGAGGCCCACTCTGGCTGCCCCGCTTTCTCCCATTATATGGACAGACGCTGATCACAAAAAAAAAAAAAATCTAAATATCTCACGTAGGAGTCAGAGTGATACAGAAATGTTACTGGGGAATTAGTGCACATATAAACTCCTAGAAATAAGATCCAGGTTGAAAAAAGAAACTTATCCTTTAAGTAAGTTGGAATTGACAAAAGTAATAATAACTAAAAATTATATGAAAATCATAACACTGAATTTAAATTGTGGTTCAAAAGAAATATTAAAAACAAATGCAAAAAATAGAACAAGCCAACAAGCATGGTGGGGCTCTGAAGCTAAACTTTTACTGAACAAGATTCTGAGACAATCACTGCAATAAGGTGTTTCTGTAATGCTCAAAAAGACTTTTACACCTGTTTACAGGTGTTTTGGTCCACATTTCACAGGAAAGCAAGTCTCTAATGTGTCTGGGCCAGTTTTTTTTTTTGTTGTTGTTCTTTTTATTATTTCTAACCACAATTCAAAAGCAATATTTCATTTCACTAAATTATATTTTTGTAATTTTTTATATGTTATTAATTCTCTTTAGTTTCTTGTTCTTTGAATTATTATAGTCAATTTAGCATTTTCTTTAATTGGAGGGTGTCAGTAATCGTGAGCATGACTGTTGGCTCCAGCAGCCCCCCATGACCCTGAATTGGGCAGCGGTGCAGAAAAGGAATTAATGACAGTGAAGTCCAAAGAAAAACTGTGATTGCTTATATCAATCAAGCAGCTGACTGTGGGACAGCAGACTCCAAACTAGAGAAACAGTTCAATGAGCAATGGGAATACTGGACACAGGTTCTATAGAGGGTTGTTGCAGTGGTTACATATTTGGCTGAATGGGGACTTGATAGCTTTCAGGAGTGAACCACAGGGTTTGGAGACACCAACAATGGCAGTTATTTAAGCAGCTGGAACTAATCAGCCAGTTTGATCGTTTCTTAAAGGCTATAGTTTGATTTGTTGCTGCTTTTATTATTTATTCATTATATTTTATTATTATCTATTCATGAGATTTTAGATTATTATTATTATTATTATTATTATTTTTATTAGGGATGTCCCGATACCACTTTTTTGCTCACCAAGTACAAGTATGAGTACTTGCATTTGATTACTTGCCAATACAGAGTACTGATTTTCTTTTTTGGTTTGGTTACTTGTTTTAAATAAAGAGAGCATCCCTGCATGCTCAGGTGTGATGGGGGCTTGTTTGTTTGTTGCGGGCAAAGATTGTCCAACCCATGGCCTCCGGAGCCCGTGCGTGGGCGTCATGTCTGTGACGACACATCGCTGTGAAAGCAGCCTGCAAGCTTATTGGGCTCCATCAGTGCCTCTGAAATAAAACTGTATCATGTAATATAAAGTTAAAGTATCATCTCACTTTCCTCCTCTGATCAGGTCTGATTAACAGCTGAGACCGGCCGAGCTGAAGGTGCTGTGGTGGCCACAGACGGCAGCATCAACGAAAGAAGTTAAAAATAGTCCGCTCCTGTAGTGGGTTTACATAATTCACCCCCGAACCTAAGAGAGGTGCCCATTTCCAGGGGGACTGTTACACATTTAGTCCTTTTTTTTTCCCAAGAGTACCTAACTGCAGTTACAATGAAGGACAAGGCTGCCGCCATACATCCAATCCATACAGGAAGTCTCATGTGGAAGTTACTTAAATACCGCCAAGAGTAACTATCTGCAGCTTGCAAACAGATGCGTTTAGTGTAGTCGGGTGGTTAGGGTTAGGAGAAGGGTCAGAGTCAGGGTTAGATTTTAGTAAGTTACATGATAAAGAAACTTCCGATGGGGACTTCCGGTGTGGACTGGATATATGGCGACGTACCATGACTGCAGTTGGGTCCCTCTCTTTTTTTTGGCTGTTTTCGTGTTGTTGTGCTACGAGCCAGATGAGTAGAGAGGCTGTTCTGTTGTTACTGTTAAGCAAAGCACAAATGCCAATAAAACAGTTGACACCGTCGTTTGACACTCCGACTCCCGTCCTTGCACGCCACACTCCATCGCTTCTTGTAAAAAACTTCGATTTAACAGTAAAAAAAAGAAACCACATTGATTTCGTATTTCTTTCTTTTGTAAGTGACATGGTTTAAGCGGGACACTACCTCGTAAGAAAAAAAAAAAAATAAAAGCTTACAATAAGTCGTTAAAAGAAATAAAAGCAATAATTCATCAGAAGCTTATAAACAGCCTCCGATGCAGCTGCGGTTTGCAGTATTTCGGTATTGTAATAATTTTACATATTTAAACTCATATCAGTTGTACGTACATAAACTTGGAAAGTGTAGGAAACAGAATGAGCAGGAAACTTACCACCGACAAAATGTCCAAAACTATGGAAGCCCATTTCCGCCACTCTAATGAAAAAAAATAACATGCTGTATCTCATAATTATGACTTAGCTATCTCATTATTATGAGATACTATCTCATAATAATGAGATAGCTAAGTCATAATAATGAGATACTATCTCATAATTATGAGATAGATAAGTCATAATTATGAGATACAGCATGTTTTTTTTTTTCATCAGAGTGGCGGAAATGGGCTTCCATACAAAACTGTATGTATGTATGTGAGAAAACCGCAGGTCCGATGGGAGGGAGGGAGGAAAAAGTCCGCTCCGACTGCCGGCAACGTTTTGAAAAGTATCCCAGGTACATGATACAGGTCAGATATAATCTTTATCCTCGTGTTATAGAAAGTGTCAACTAATTTAGACAAAGATGTAAACTCAAAGCCGCCGCGCATGTTGAAGAATATTTTCTGCTGGCACGGCGACATAAACACAGCGAGTCATGTGACGTCTGGTATCGGGTGCTGTCGGGAGTGAGTATTTCACGAGAACGAGTACAGCAAAATACACCAGTATCGGAGCAAGTACCGACACCGATCGGTATCGGCACATCCCTAATTATTATTATTGTTATATTCATTCTGCTCAGGTTATTGATATGTCAATATCATGTCAAACTAAATGCAAAAAACTCAGGATAGCCTTAGATATTATTTTCTATAATGAGACTTATTAAAAAAAAAAAAAAAAAAAGCAAATTTGGACAGGACAAGGCCTACAAAACTACTCAGCCCATGGGCCTACCAGTAGACCCCCCCCCCCCCCGCCTTAAGGCAGCCCTGTGTATGAATCATTTTGAGGATGCCTGTTGATTGGTGAAGTTGAAAATAATTCAAATGTAATGTGTTTTCTGAGGATCGAGAACATGTTCTGATCTGCACTGAGTTAGGTTGAACACCACTTCATGTCACACACAGTTTATGAAGCAGATGTGACATCACTTGAAACCAGGGGCGTCTCCAGCCTTTAAGGACAACCTGGACTTAGCCCAGAGTTGAACCAGGTGTAAATTTGAAAAATTAGACAAGCTTTTCTCTGGTCTTTTGCTACAAAAATGAGTTTTAGAAGGCAACAATAGACATAATCAAGTGGATAAATTGTCATCTTAATTAAAAAAAAAAAATTAACCACAAAATCAACAATGAAATGTTGACCATTATGTTGCTAAAACACATTCGCTGCTCTTACACAGAACAGTTCATACAGTATTCACCTTTTGTCTTCTCTTTGACTCATCACTGACCCTCCTCATCATCACGTTCTCTTCTCACCTGCTTTTCTTATCTCATTATTTGCTCTTCTTTTTTCTTCCTAATTTGTTCTCTTCTCTCCTATTTGTTCTCTTCTCCTCATCACTCGTTCTCCTTTTTTCTCCTACTCATTTGTCTCCTCATTTGTTCTCATTTTCTCCTCATTTATTTATCTATAGGTTTCACAAATCAGAAACAGTACTTTAACTAACCTACAGTCCCTAAAGAACATCTGAGTCCAGGTTTGAAAAGCCTACATATTGTCGTTTTTACACAGGACCTTGTTAAATGTTGTCAGTAGGAAATTATTTGAGTGGAATTCCCTTTAAGCCAAAATCGAAACAGAAGCTGGGAAGGAGTTGCTGCTAAATCCAGCCTCGTTTTTTTATGTTGGGGAGGTTTCATGTTGACTTTTTCATATTGTTTTTAAAGGTGTCATAACCTGCCGTTTTACATACACATTCCTTCTTAAAGGCCCTGTACCTGATTTTATTTTAATCTCTTTCAGAGAAATGCTTTCTACACGGTATAATGTGTTAAAAGAGGTAATTTCATAAAAATAAATCACTCATTGATTGCGTATATGCATGAATCCAGGCCTTTTTAGTTTAGGTTTCTAAGGATGGCGTGACGCTCTCTTTATGCCAATGCGGTTCGTTCTACTTAAGTTTTGGTTTCCTATCAGCCACTTACAGCGTTTTCTAACGAGAAGCTCCCTCCTCTCTCGTGTGCACGGCAGCACTTGTAAACAGAACTGCATGGCGTCTGCCGAAGGGAAAGTGGCGATACCGCAGCAAAACAGCCTGAAAGCATCAAAACTGAGGAGGAGAGAGGCTTGAAACGCAGGAGAGACCAAAGAAGGAATAAAGTTCGTGTTCTCGGTGGATTGTATGAAGGTAGAGAGTTTTTTTTTTTTTTTTTTTTTTTTTTTTTTTTTTTTTTTTTTCAGCTGGACGCCTCGGACTTAATGTGGACTCTGAATCCGCCTGGACAGGTATTTTTTCAATAACTTTCTTCTCAGTAACATTTACGTCTTCGGGTGCTGGCGCTTCCTCTGCTGGTCTACCGTATATAATAGTGATATTTACAACATAACACGACGAAGCTTTACATCACTGCTTCTCGAAGTGGCCGCTAGAATCTTTATCAGGCTGTCATGTTGTAATGTCGCCTATAACATCATAACTCGTCATAACTGTGCATCTGTGTACATAAATGTAGTTACGGTAAACTACTGGTTATGATAGAAAATGTCATTTATCTGATCCGCAGCCATTTACTGCAACCAAAAGAGTAATTTCACTGGAAGATGCAAGTTTTCTCTGGAGAGCTTCTTTGTGCACGAGTATGAAAAGTGCATGTTATTTCATGCATGTTGAGTGGGAGGAGAGAAAAACGAGGGTAGGAGCGTTTTTCACTGGGAGAAACAGTTAGGGGCGGGGCTTGCAGTTCAAACTACACTCTTCACCTCACTCACGGTTCGCAAATGTGCAAAATCAGGTATAGCGTCTTTAAATTATCTTTAAATGATTTTTTATTTCTAGTTGGGTGGGACGAAAATTTAATGAGATCATTTTAACCTCTTTTTATCCCCAACTATTGTTTGTCGCGAGAATACGTACGAGTTGGACCTGTCTGTAAGTGCGTTCACGAGGCAAACGTCAAAGCCAAAACAAAGTCTTATCAGGACAGAAGTGAAGGAAATGATGTCCCAACAAAGAAAAACGTGATAAAAACTTAACGGTACGGTTGATAGAGAGGAGTGGACGTCTGACGTGAAGTTAACCAAACAGTGTTAGCTTCTGTAGCTACATTAGCAGCTTGTCCGCTCGTCAACCACCGTTTACTGGTCTCTGACACAAAAGATAATAACTTACACAGCAGCAACACTTACCGGCTGCACATCCTCACTGATAAATATAATCCAATGCTCCCTGGTAAAGCTGTCCCTCTTGCTAAAGCACCAAAATCTGCTGAATTTCTGCCGAGGCAACTCAGCATGGCAATCCCCCCCCCCTCCTCCTACTTGTCGCCGGCGTCCTTTCTGACAAAGCTGGTCTTCTCCGTGGCAGGTAATCAGCTGCCTTCAGGTGGTGCTAAAGAGGCTAGCTTAGCAGCTCGCTCGCAGCCTATCTAGTTCATGTCATAACATCTGATCATAACGACTCCACGGCAGGTAATCAGAGGCTAGCTTAGCAGCTAGCAGCCTCTCTCGCTCACGTCATCCGGAGAAAAAAAATCCAAACCGCGTACTGTGGTGAGCGCACACTCAAAGACGAAGTCACTTTCACTTTCCGGAGTTTCTGGCTCGTTAAAACTGAGGTTTTAACGTGAAAAAGTGGGATTTCCGTGTGATGACTCCTTTTAAGGAGAAAAAAAGAGTCAACACTGTGATATCTTACCTTTTACTTTCCTGCTGAAAAGCTGAGGGGTTGTAGCTGCTGCTTTCTCTCATATTTTCTGTCCATCTCCGCTCTCATCATCTGCTGATACTTTCATTTGACTGCTGCTCTCCTCTGCACATGCGCACACAGCTGACAAACTTACTTAAGCTTCGTCTGACATCAGATGGGGGGGCTAATCAGACCTCGGACTTCACAAACACACGCTCACGCACACACCACATTAACGGGAGCTAGGCTGGACCTTTGGACAGTCATGGTGCGTTCAAGTGCTGGTAGAAAGCTGGGTCATTTGGATTTTCATTGGGTTTTTTTCAGGAAAAGGTGGTTAAACAGTAAATTCATACTCGGGGCTAGATTCAAAACATCCGGGGCTGAAGGCCCGGGAAATTCTGCTGGCAACATCTGCTTGAAACCCTGTCATTGAAAACAGCCGATTTTAAAGATAAAGAGCTGTTTAACTGTATTTGTTGGTATTTCCACATTCCTCAAGACCCCAGAAAATGTTATCAGCTTGTGGAAAAAAAGGCATTGCACGCTGCACTTAAACAGACAAGAAAGAAAAAAAAAGATAGGCCTACAATTCTAAGTTGTTTTTCTTTTCTCCTCCTTTTTCTTTTTTCTTTTCTCAGGATATTTACAGGTGACTAGAAATCCAGTTTCGTGACTTTCAGGGATCAGATTAGGGCAGCTGGAAAGATAACAGAGTCAAATTGACATTAACATACCACAGCCTCACGTGGGAAAACAGAGAGAGGGAAAGTGCATGTCTTCCCAGAGCCTTCTGTTTAATTGCATTATTGTTAACGAAGCGCTGACGCAATGAGAAGAAAGAGGCCTTCTTTCTCTGCCTTCATGAGAGTCACGTTAGTTTCAGCCGGGTCATGAAACACTCATTCTACTCCTGCTTCTCTATTTTCAGCTGCACTCACAGCCTCTTCCCTCTGACGTTTGGCCTTTTCTGCCCTGCATGTCACCCTCCATAGCCTTCATCACCCTCCATCAAGCAGAACTGTCAGGACAGAGCAGGAACTTCTGCTGAATTTGTGTGCTCATGCTTGTGCAGACAACCCAAAGATGTGGTGATTATTTACTTCGTTTGGAGTCAGAGAAGCGGCCAAGGTGCTCGGGGAGCTTTTTATCTTCACTTCCTGGATTAAAGTAGTATAATCTTACAAAGCATGAATATTTATGAGGTGGGGGCCTGAGAGAAAGTGGAAAGCTGAAAGCCAGAAGTCGACATACAGAAACAAATGTCCTCCACAAGCACAAGTTACAGTGTTCAGACCAAATGTGATTTGGGCGTCAGGGGCGTCTGGTTTACATGAAAAGTCTATGTGACGCGTGTCATGGGGGCGTTGTGCCTTCTAGTGGCAGGTTTTGAGTGTCTGATGCACATAACGCAAGGTGGCAAAGTTGGAAAATCTGTACTTTTGCAGCCACGTGGAACGTCAACCAATCAGAGCCACTCAGTGTTATGATGCACAAACCCAATTTGTGACGGGACAGGAAATATCAACAAGAACCCGGGGAATCTCTTCATAACAAAGACAATGGAGGATAAACTGTTCATTGCATCCAGTTCAAAGACTGTAAAAAAATGGATGTAGTAGCCTATTTGGTTATGTCTGAAGAGGAGAAAGTGGAGCCAGTTGGACGTTTCCCACCGTCGCTATCTTGCCGTGTCACGTGTGTCGTCACTCCTGGAAAATACTAACATGGGTAAAGACAGGGCCGCTTCGAGCCGTGGGGCAAATGATTGACAGCCAAGCTAAAGCTAACCAGCTAATCCGAAGTGAACAAGAAGGAAGATGGACGGTTTAAAGGCTGGTTAACACGCTCAGACTCGCTGTTAACCAGCTAAAAACCACCGTTGTTCAACTCTGCTACAGACTGAAACCTTCCTCAGCAAGCAGGGAGCTAACTATTAGCCTCCAAGGCTAAAACCAGCACGCAGTCTGCCACCTGTCAACCAAAAGGACACGCCTCTAATTATGGGTAATTTCAATATGTAAACATATTTATTTCTGCTGTAACCAGGTTTATTTCTGCTTTAAACATGTGTATTTCTACTGTAAACATATTTATTTCTGCTGTAAACAGGTTTATTCTTCTGTGAAGTTGGTCTTCTTAACATGTGAGTCTATGGAGATTTACTCTGTTTTGGAGACCCTGGTGGATGAGGAAAGAACTGCACTTGTGAGTTAGTTCAAGTTCAAGTTCAAATTTATTTATAGAGCACACTTCACAACAATCAACTGATCGCCCAAGGTGCTTAACAATAGACAAACATGGCAGAAAGTGCCAAAAACACTTGAAACTCAACAGCAGAGACCAATGACAGCACAAATGATAAAATTAAGACTTTAAATTAAAAATCGTATGTTAAAAACAGGGGAAACATAGGAAAATTAATAAAATAAATTAATAAAAATTATATCGCGGAGGAAACCATAAAACGACAAACATGATAAAATAGAATTCCAAAAATTAAAAATATAAAAATATAGATAAAAATAGAATAAATAGGCAACAAATAGGAATAGAGCATAGCTCTAACTCTATAGCATAGTTACCAGGAAGTGGCTTCACTTTCTCCAGCGGAGTTTGCGCCTTGATCCAGTCCCAGGTTTCCTTAAAGCCCGGCATACACTGTGCGATTTTTGGCTGTTTTCGAGCCGATTTTCCAATCGTGCGACAAGTTCGGTGATCGGGCCGACTCTTGGCCAAATCATGTGTTGTGTGTCGTGCAGTATACTAGGGGGTCACGAGAGGCGATTGGCACCTCACAACGAGCTCACAATCAGAAATCGTGAGTCGCAAGAAAATCAAACCTGTTTGATATTTTGGTTGTGGCTCGTGAGTGAATCGTATGTTGAAGCGGCGCCACGACCAGACTGAGAACTCTTTCCTCGGAGATTTTCACATTTTGCATGCACAAAACAAAAAGTGAAGTAAACCAGAGGCAGCATGGCGATCCGGCTTGTCATTTGGATGGAGATCTCGTTGTAAAACCAGCAGATTGTACAGCCCACATCTGCTCAGACAATTCCTCGTCCACATGTGACGTCGTAGCTTTTTATTTTTGTCGAATTCTTCACAAAGAAGAGTGCAAATCGCCAAGGCAGCACAGTTTTTTTGGTGATAGCATGATGTTGCTGCTGCTGTTGTTGTTATTTTCTTCTTCTTCTTTTTCTACTCCGTTTTCTTCTTCTTCTACTACAAGCTGTATTGTCGGGATTGTCGGGATTCCCGACAATACAGTCGGGATTCTTCAGGACCCCAACGTGTCTTTGAGGACGCACGGTGTGAGTAGTCAGATCGCATCCGAGCGTCTGTTCGTGCAGTATGAGGACAGACATCGCAAGCTGTGAACTTTTGAACTCTGCGACTGATTCGCACAATTTGAGTTGGAGCTGCGAGCAACGATTGAAAAAATCGCACAGTGTATCCCAGGCTTAAGGCAGTTTTCCTGATGCAGGAACAGATTAGCCAAATGTAGCTCTGAAAGCGTCTATCGTCAGCCTGCAGCTCTAAGAGTAAACAGTGAAACTCACCAAACTCAGAAACCTCTGAACCATCTGATGAATCCAGACAGAGCCCAGTGATGCTGATGATGCCGTTCTCAGGCCTTGTGTAACAAACAAAGCCCAGCAGCTGCTCAGTTTCATCCGCCATTGTACGAAGACACAGACGAAGGAAAACAACCGGGTCCAGCACGTTGCTCTGACATGCATCTCGGGCATCAAGAGAGTTTTTGTCTCTGAATGTCAAGCG
Source organism: Atherinomorus stipes (assembly GCA_023101725.1). NCBI lineage: Eukaryota > Metazoa > Chordata > Actinopteri > Atheriniformes > Atherinidae > Atherinomorus > Atherinomorus stipes. The sequence goes on along the minus strand of JALJCO010003402.1, from coordinate 223,951 downwards.
TCAGGGCCAGCGTCCAACTTCGGGCATTAAAGGGCCGCAATCCAGCAGGTTTTCCATCTCTCCCTGCTCCAACACACCTGACTTAAATTAGATAGATCCAGTAGCCAATCAGGCTCTGCACAATGACTCATTAACTTATGTTGGAGGAAGAAGCCCTGGAAAACCTGCTGGATTGCGGTCCTTGTAGGACCAAATTGAGTAGCCTTACCTTTTACACATAAAGCCTCACAATGCTGGTTTAACAACAGTAACTGGATCATATGAAGCATATGGAGACGCTGGAGAAGATGCTGTATGTTGGAACATGACTGTTGGATTCCTAATGAGCTGATTATGCTGGACACAGTCTGGGTTTGACACAAACCGAGAACAGCGAAGAAAATGATGCAGCTGCATCACAGGAAGAGGAGCTCATATTTGTTTGCATTTGATTTTCTATGTTCGGGGCACCTGGGGTTCTAGTCAGGTTGTCATGTTTCCAGTGCGGGACCTTTCAATTATTTTTTTTATTTTTAGGGCTCTAGTGGCCTTTATACGACAGTACACAGCAACAGGAAAGGGGCAGAGAGAGTGGGGAGCGACATGCAGCAAAGGGACCCGGACCGGGAATCGAACCGGGGCTGACTGCGTTGAGGAACTGTAGCCTCTGTTCACGGGGGGGCTGCTCAACCAGCTGAGCTAATCACCGCCCCAAGTGTGGGACCTTTATCATTCTCCTGGGATTCAAAAAGAACCTCAGTGAACTCCACCAATATTGCACAGGTAAAAAACCACCCAGTAGAGGAGCAAGACTCCTCAGATTCCCCAAGAGTTTGGAGAGGTCTGATTGGTGGAACATACCTGCAGCATTCTGCACTTCCGTTCAGCATATGTGGAAAACGGCGCGGCTGCAGATGTGTCTGTTTTTGAAGAAAAGCTGGCAGAGTTGAACATAGGACACAGACATGGATCAACTGACTGCATCTCTTGGATCCTGTGTCGGGCCTTTGCCGGGTGTTTGTTCTATTTCTGAAGAACATGACTTTCAGACCCTGATCATCTGCTGGAGACGGTTATTTAGGCTGCCACTCTTTCTCATTACCTCATCAAGTTCCCTTTTTTCTCTCCCTGAATAACACAGCAGTTGAGTTATGAAAACACTTTGGCTAATACGTCTTTGAGAATCAGCCAGTGTAGGTGTGACCTAGTCCATTCCTCAAGAACCACAATCCTGCAACTTTTCAATGCTTCCCTTCTCCAACACACCTGAATCAAATGAATGGCTCATTACCAGCTTCTGCAGAGCTGGATGACATGTCCATGATGTATAACTGCAGGATCCCGATCCCCCAGCCATGAGTCGTTGTGTTCTTGGGCAAGACACTTAACCCTCCTTGCCTCCAGTGGGGGCACTGCTGGTGTATGAATGTGTGTGAATGGTTCTGGTGGTGGTCGGAGGGGCCGTAGGTGCAAAATGGCAGCCATGCTTCCGTCAGTCTGCCCCAGGGCAGCTGTGGCTACATATGTAGTTTACCATCACCAAGTAAGACTGAGGAGTCAAAGAATAATGGATCTACTGTAAAGCACTTTGAGTGCCTTGAAAAGCGCTATAGAAATCTAATCCATTATTATTATTATTACTTGTGGCTTGACATCAACAGCGACCACCTGTGGCTTGGTGGGCAATTACAGTTGGGGAGGAAAACCCATCAGCTCTCAAAGACATGGGTTACAATGAGGTCATTCGGGTGTGTTGAGGAAGAGCTGGACTGGCCACTCCTGAATAGGTGCAAAACTAGTATTTTATGTTGTGCAGCTGTGTTTTCTTTTGCATGTTTTGAAAATGCAGCTTAAGAAAATTGAAAACCGTAGATAATTCACACATAAATGCATAATTCCAGTTTGTCTGCTTCACCTTTTGCAGTGTAAGATGGTTCTGTAACAATTCCTGATTCTATAGTTTGGGAGGATCATTGAGATATCTCCAGAAACAGACCAGCTCACACACTCTTCCCTTGCAGAATTACATTTCTCCGAGAGATAACAAATCACTATGATTATCACCAATCTAGTTATCCTCCAGCAGACACTTTCCCAAGCCAGATCTAATATTCAGAGCAGCACATTCTTCTCTGTTTGAGCTGAATCTTATTTTTTTTTCTGCGGTTTTGATGATTTGCTCCACTTGCGTTGATGTTTGATCTTTGTCAGTTTGGGTGCTGAGGGAACAGAGGCTGTTATTACGAGGTTTTGGGAGGGAAGCTGTGGAGACTCTGTACAGACTAAAACTCTGAAGACTGAGTCGTCACGGTTTTGGATTTATTAAATTTGTCCATTTTTCTTAGTATGAAAACTGTCACATACAGAGAGTGACAGAAGTTGTGGTCTCTATTAAGACCAGGTTTTTACTGGAAGGTCTGCTGATGTACTTCCCAGTGTTTGCTGGAAGCCACCTGGACAGCCATCGACTGAAGGATGTAAACATGTAAGATGAATACCGATCTCACTGGGTCGGTGTTTATTCTTAGTCGGTCGTTTCAAACAGAAAAGCTGGCGACACGAGGGATGCCATCTGGTTGTAGTTGAGAAGACAGGAAAAGAAAGAAAGACCACATGAGACAGAGAGGACAACAACAATGTCCCCATGCTGGATAATTTAAATGCTGTTGGGGTGAGGTTTAGAAGGAAGGACTAGACACTGCTGGCCTGTGATTTCACCAGAAAATGCCTCTGGTTTTCTCTCCTTTTTAATGAAAACAACTTTGCATTCTTCGCTGACTTCCTCACCTTTATCTCCAGGACTCCAGATGTTTGCACTCACCCTTTTAACCCAAATGATTAAAACTCAGTTTAGTGGGTATAAATAAAATCATACTAGACACTGTGGCAGGTGATGAATCAGTGATGTGTTTTTGTGGTGAAAGAGAGAAGCCGACTCCTGCCAAGGAGAGCTGAGGCTTCAGCCTCTGCAGCTCAGCAGGCAGGGGTGGGACTGGTTTGACGAGCACCAGTAGCCCATGACATGCAAGGACACCCAGGAACATACAAGAGATCCTGTTCGTAATATACAAGTATGCATAAACCAGTGGTGAACCGTGAGCTCCACAGCTGAGCCTTCACCTCAGCCATCAGCCCAAAAAAACCTAAAACAAGACACATACTCAACATTACCGCCAGAAAACTGAATATCATTTAGGTTTCATAGATGATCCAATAAACGTGCTCTGCAAAGCCAAAATCTGTAAATATAAAACGAGCTCACCCAGAAAAACATATCTGACAATATTTTCATCCAGTGAAGCTGACGCTGCTGACACTAGTGTTGCCCCATCTAGATTACTATATGATTCGATTTGATTAAGATTATTGGACTCATGATTTTTTGATTATGGTGATTTATAATGTGTCGATTCGATTATTGTGATTTTTAATGTGTTTTTTTTTTTGCATATAAAGTTGTTTTTTTTTTTCTTCATTTGATGCTACATTTGTAAATAAATTCGATTTAATAATTCAAGGACACACGGTTCTTCCGCTCAAGTTTTCCACTGCTGTTCCAACAACCAAGAAATGTGCACATCTTTCCAGATTTCCTCCATACTATTAAGAAAATAGCCCAAATTTCATCTGTTCTAATTACACACATACAGAAATGCCACCCTAAGCAACGGCGGTCTACTGACGGCGTTTGCCCAGATTAGTCTATAAAAGCTTGGAGTTGAAGTGACGATGTAGCCTACACGACATTGTACATAATATTAAAAACAAAGTTAGGAAAATAACAATGGTGGCTTTGCTTTTCTATTACGTTTAACTGATACAGACCCTCTAAGTACAGAAAACTTAACGACATGACAAGATAACAGAGACCTAACTCGCACAAACAAATAGCCAACAAATATTTACCTTCTCTTTAGCATTGTTGTAGATTTTTGGGACCTCCTTCATTACAAAATAGGTGCGATGCGGGCATTTGTAATGTTGCAGTATTTTACGGAAAGCCTTGTTGTTCGCCACTGAATAAGGCTGCAAATCCGTGCCAATGAATAGACCTATTACATGCATGATCCGACGGGCTTTCTCCGAATTCCTGGGAAGTTTAGTGATAGTAACAAAGATGGTGGCAAAACTACAGTATTGCAGGCTCTTTAGCTGGAGCAGTGAGCTGCATGGGGGTAGCCATTCTTGTTGTGTGTCACGCGTTAAACTGTCCAGGCGGCGGCATGGTTCCTTCTACTTTTTTTGTGATTTTGTTTTCCGTGGAAAAGCATCACAGCAAATTAATCGATGCCGAATCGTCACATGACCCATCATGATGCATCGCTGGATCGATGAATTGCAAGCAACGCTAGCTGACAGCATCATCACCATGGACAGCGCTCTGAAATCATGACGCAAAGTTTTACTAAATACACATATAACAGCAAATCTACGTCTTAATTTACGGTTACATGTTCCACAACACCTTCTAAATTCTCTACACAGTAAGGACAGAGGGAAAATAAAAACCTTTAGAAAAAAATCGCACATTTAACAAGAGGCAGTTTGTGCTGGACGTTTTACCAACGACCTCCACAATAAAGACGAATAAGCCAAAAGTTTCCTCGGCCATAACATTAATCCATGTGGATAACAGCTGGTTTATAACACAGGCCTACCTTACTAGATGAAAATCAAATCCATCTGCCAGTCTTTCTTTGTAAAGTGGGCGATGTCTGCGTCTTAATTACAGTTTATCCTTTGGTTTGAAATCCATAATACGTCCTTTCTCCTTTTTCTTTCTATTTCTGGAGTAAGTGGTCCATTTTATATTATTTGCTGCTTTTCAGCAAAAGGCTGCCTTGAAAAGAGTGTTTTTAGCAGCTAGCCACAACACCGTTCTCGTTCACCGGCGTTCATCTCTCACGGTTTTACTGACCTGCATCTGCCCGAACCCGAACTGAGACCCACTAACCGCGGCTCTCCCTGTCAAACCTGACCTGCACATCAACACATGAAGTTACTAAATTCACAGTAGTCTCTGTCATTTTGCCACTTAGGGACTTCATTTATTAGATTCAGAGATTCTTGCATAAACAAGAAATCATCATCTCTGGTTTTAACTTTGTTCTCCGTTCCTGCTTCTCATCACCAGCAGTGTCTCTGCCTGTGCTGGAAATGATCCCGGTGCCCGATATTTAATACACGTCATGTCCACAAATGAAAAACAAACTTATTCTCACCGCCACCCGCCCAAACTACATAAATAGGCTATCCGCCCACACCTGAACCATGATTTGTCATTCCTATCTGCTAAACAGCATTTTGGCGGGTTACCCGTTGCGTATCTGAACTGTTGCAGGACTGTCGCGCACATATGCACAACACGCCTGCGGTCAGACACGCAGGTGAGGCAGCATCAACCAGCTTCTTTATTGCTTTGGTCAGAAACAATGAAATGATTATACACACACTTTCAATAGCCTATAATCCATTAGAAAAACAAAACAAAAAAAAACAGAATGCATTGTAGGCTATATTATTAACATAAGAAAATAATAAGGTTCATTGTTTTATGAATTTGGCGTGATAGAGCCCTTAACTTTGATTCCAATTTCCAATACTTACTGACCTAAATTATTTTTTTCTTTTTTTTTTTAAAACAATATAGCCTAACTGACTAGAACTAGACTAAAACATTTTTTAATTTAGTCAACCAAAACTATCAGATACAGAAATGACTAAAATGTGACTAAAACTAATAAGCATTTTTGTCAGAAAGACTAAGACTAAAACTCAGATAGCTGCCAATGACAACACTGATTGTGAATACATCTTTGTAGATGTCTAATTTGTCTTTTTTAAACGTTTCAATCTGGTCAGCTATGAAAAAACAGGTTTTATCCCACTGTGCCCAAAGATACTGGCCCAAATCTCTTATGTGGATCCAGACCAGCACTTGTGTGGGATCTGGGCCGAATCCTGGCCGATCTGGATAAATTACTTGGTAGAATATTGGTCTCGTTGTTATAATTGTTATTCTAAACCCCCAAAATGGCTAATGGAAATCCTGATTGGCTGCTAATCTTAAGAATCTCCCAGATAGATAGATAGATAGATAGATAGATAGATAGATAGATAGATAGATAGATAGATAGACAGACAGACAGACAGACAGACAGACTGGTCCATCTTGCTGGCTTTTCTCAGCAGCTGCTACGTTTCCTAGCTCATCTCCATCCGTGTGCTAACAGCTGCAGATGGAATCTCCTCGTGAATGTAAACCTCATCTGTGGTCACACATCCAGGTCTGCTAGGAATGTGTTTGTGTTTGTCTGAGGTTCTGGTGCCTCTTCCTTCATTTGTTCCTCAAAATTTCTCCCTCTTTTTTTTCCAGTCCCACAGCTGTCTCCGAGACACGCATATATCTTGAAGAGTGCAAGATAAACACAAGTTCACGGTTCTGCAGGGAAAAGAAATGTTCCTGCGTTTTAAATTCCGTCTCTTGGTGTCTCAGGGGTTTATAGAAGGCTGGGGAGGGCTTGCATGTCAGCGACCGAGGCCTGGGTGGGTATTTATATACCTCCTCTATGAGTCACGGCAGGGGAATCACATTAGCCATGGCTGTACTGTCACCATCGGACTCCTGTACGAGATCCTCTCTCTCTCTCTCCCCTCTGCTCCTCTACCTCGCTCTCTCCATCTATGTATTTAAACCTCACCAGCCCCCCTTATTTTAATCTGTAGAGGTCCTGAGAGAAGTCACGGAATATTTTCAGCTCCAGATGTCTCAAAATAAGTGTTATGGCATGGCGGGCTGCTTAATGGTGTGTCATATCTTGCCAAGGCTAGGCAGCCTGTGTAAGCACTTGAGGGGGTTGGGGGCCAAGGGGGGCCATTTGGGGACTGGCTGATGATAGTAGTGGAACAGTATTAACCCTTAAGGACTGAGAAATGGCTTCTGTGATGCTGCTGGCAGACTAAACCCTGAATTCAGAGAGAAAATAACGATATGTTTTAATAGAAAAGCATTTCACTTTAGTTATAAAGTCACTTAACAACTAAATCGATCTCAAGGTCTTTTTACATTATTGTAGTCTGTGTTGTTGACTAAAAAGTATGGATCTGTCTTCAGCATTTTCTTCTAGATGAAAATCGCAGCCCACAATTCCAGTAAATCCAGTATGCCAACGCTGAGAGAGACGTGGGAACTCCTGTTTGCCTCCCTTTTTTACCCTCAGATAGCCTCTAGATGCGACTCCTGCATGACTGCTTCCATCTATCTTCTATTTAACAGTCTTAGAAAAGCTATGAAAGATAAAGCCCACATCCTGGCTAAGAACAGAAAACTACAGAGCCCTATCCTCTGAGGCGGTCGCTCTCTCTATACAGATAATGAAAAGTTGAAAGCTAAATTGATTGTTTGTTTAGTTTTGCAGCTGCATCATTATCCCGGTAACGCATAGCCACAAAGCATTTTCGTCTGGTCTGATGAGGAGTTTTCCCATGTTAGCTTCTTCAAGAGAAAATCAATAATGTTGCTTTCCATTCAAGTGTCGACTCTCAGCCCCCAGATAACCCGAGTGCTAATATCACGGCCTGCTTAGCAGAACACGCTCACGCACACATGCAGTGATGAGGCTCTTTCTGAGCCGCTGGTCAGAAAGGTGCTGCTGCTTTATTATCTGCTTGGCTTCGTCTACTGGAAGCCGGTTTATATTCAGAGCCCTGGCGTGTTTCCCTGCCTGCACCACTGTCTGACTCAACCAAATTAACACAAATGTTTGTTCCTGAGAGCAAACAAAAGCATTTGTGGGCAGCAAATTATAGTCTGTACTGGTGGGAATACGATGCCATGTTTTGAAGGAAAATGATCCAGAATGCTCAGAAACAAACAAGCCTCTACGTTTCTATACCACAGGTTTGTTTAGCCGAGAGATGTGGCAGCCAGTAATCCAGAAATAAGGATGTTTTCATGTGACGTTATTACAGGGTGAACTGTGATGTGAAGGGTTTGCCCAACCTTCTCTGATTATTACTAGCTAACCTTCACCTGGTTGTTTGACTTGTGTATAATAGTGAAAAGTGAAACAAATGGTGCAGAAAGGAGAAACAAAAGGGGGAGAAACAAAAAAAAATCATGTTTAAGTGAGTGGAAAGCAACAGCAGTGGTCAGGATTGGATCTGAAGTTTCCCACATGGCAGCTGTGTCGCATCGTCCTCCAACATGAAGTGCAAGTCACAATATGAGTAGTGTTGTTTAGAATTGTTTGAATTTTAATGACTCCGGTTCTGATTTCGACTCCAGACGATTCTCAATTCTGATTCTTTTAAAGTGACTAGGGGCAGGAATTGTGAAAGAATACATATGCATGTCCAGTTTTTTAATGCTAATGGGTGATGAAGTGTTAAAAACCAAAAAGAATGAGCCCACCTACGTCTTTATCTGTTGCCTTTAACAGGCCGTGTGCTGCACAATGTGCTGCGATTCGGTGGCCAAATTTCCCGCGCAGTCCTACAGATGTGACATCAGTTGATGCTGCATCCGCATCTCCGACAGCTTTAACACAGGAAGAACACGGTCGCGGTAAATTCAAACACTGTAATGGATAGTTATGGATTCTTCTGCCATTAGCAAACGATCCAGATCAACTAAACGACACTAAAAAGTGGAACTACGAAGAAAAACTTTATCAGCATAGTAAACAACGTTATAGCATCAGTTTGTGCTCACTCCCGTGTCGGCTTGGTTGGTGGCTGCAGATACCTGCAGCGCCAGTCACGTCACTCGCGAGTCTCATTTCTTAATCCCGACCGTAGATCCTTTAAAAAGCTGGGCGTTGCAGCTGTCAGTATGCCCCAATAAAGATGCTGTTACAGGCTGTGATAGTTTCCTGGTAGACAGCTCCGCTATGAGTGCGCACGGAGATGAAGTAGTCGTGTGAGTGCATGTGTGTCAGCGTCGTCCGTCGCGAGAACTCGTTCATTCTGTTAACCCTCTATCTTTTTAAAAATTTTATTGTGCAAAAAGACAATACAGTGACACGGACATACAGACAAACTGTGAACGACAACAAACAACGAGATAACTTCCGTGATATTGTGTGTGTGTGTGTGTGTGTGTGTGTGTATATATGGGTGGGCGCGTTTATGCTACATTAAGGAGACCATTTCCCATATTTTACCATCACCGTGAGGATGTTTTGCCCTCGTGGGGACATTTTCCCGGTCCCCACCGGTCCAAACTCCGTTTTGAAGGTCAAGATAGGTTTTAGAGATTAAATTACAATTAGGTTTAGGTTCGGATTAGGACAAGGTTTAGGTTTAGGCAATCAGTTATGGGCATTAGGTTTAGGGTAAGGGGCTAGGGAATTCATTATATCAATGGATGTACCCCACAGGGATAGCAAACCAGACGTGTGTGTGTGTTTGTGTGTGTGTTTGAGAGTATGTAAGAAAAAACAACAACAGAAATTAAGTAGACCAGAGATAAACAGCAAAATAAACTTAGTTTTCTCCCAAAATCAAATAACCATATAATAATAATAATAATTATTATTATTATTATTATTATTATTATTGTTGTTGTTAATAATAATAATAACAGCAATAATAAATATTGATAGTACAGTAGTAATAATAAAAGTATTGAGGGAGTATGGAGGAAGGGGGGGGGGTGGAAGAGGTATATCTCATATGAAATTGAGGTTTATCTATTTAGTGTTTTTTTCTTGTTTTTATTTTTCTATTTATTTATTGTTTGTAATTTAAAGGGCGCCTTACCAACCCGTGGGGGACCATCCCGCAGCCACCAGCTCCCCTAGCCATCCCTTTCCTCCCAGGAGCTCCAGGTAGCATGCAGCACAACACCCTGTACAATTTCTATACGTTTTATTATTATTATTATTTTTATTTATTTATTTGTTGTTCTTTTTTCTTTGTTCTGTTCTTTTTTTTAAAAAAAAAAAAAAAACCTGAAGTGTACGTTTTACATTAAAACATGGTGGGGGTGATGGCATGAACTATAATTTGACTGTTTTATGTTTCCCCCTTTCCTTCCCCAAAGTTATATGTTGTGCATAAAAAAAGGCTGATGTGCCGCATGTTACCATGTTACCCTGTTACCTCTGTTAACCCTCTCTGGTGCAGGTTTCCCCTGCCACGACGCGCCGGCTGTCTTAAGTTTTGATGCATCTTGAGGACAACAAACCACCGAACGGACATATACTGATGCTGAAGAATGATTCGTTCAGTGACTGTATCTCTCGGCATGGGTTATTTTTTGAGTATTGAGGAAGTTTTTTGTTTTTTTTCGCTCTCTTTACAAATGTGATCATTTGCCTCCTCTACCTTAGATTTGATACATTGATTGTTGCATAAATATCACAACTTTGACATACTGTCTTACCAAAGTTTATGCAATGAATAACTTGTGAAAAATGACTGTTCAATTTCTGTATTATACATGTTTAATGTTCCCTATTGTCTACATTCATTCTGTACATTGATGCTACCAGTTAAAGTACAGTACAGAAGTCAGTGCTTTATTTGAATGTCGCACCCTTTAAGGTACAGTTGACTTCCTGCAAAGGATGGATTATAAAAATCGTATGCAATTTTATCCTGAATCTTTTGTGAGTTTTTATCATAAAGTGAAATATGTGAGATGTAGACCCCTAAATACTGAATCTAACCTCTGTGGCAATGAACAAACAGCAGTATGGAACTACAGTATTAACACTATCTGTACTGTAAGGCATGTTTTGCTGCAGTCATTTTCCCCTTTGTTCCATGCCTTTTTAAAAACACAGTGTGTTCAATAAATGAAGGTGTTTAAACTGTCACTGTGGTGTTGGTTTCATGTTTTCTAACATTCTTGGCTGATTATAATTGTGCAGTGGGCCAGAATCAGCATTTGTTTAGAATGAATTTTGAATGCTTTTCCCCCAGGTTATGAGTTGAAGTATATTGGAAAATTTTTAATAGGGTTTCCAACATTTTGAGTTGATAGGTTTTGAACATTTTGACTGCATTCCCACGTTTTGAGTTGAAGAATATTACAAAAATTAAGTTGATTAATCCCTAATTATAAGTTGTGGAATGTTAATATTTATAACAAAACATTGAGATAATTTGAGCTGAAGAATATTGAAAAAAAATAAGTTTATTAATCCCTGGTTATAAGTTGAGGAATATCAATATAAGTTAAGACTGAGATAATTTAAGGCAACTACACAAATCCTTTTTTTTTTTAGTTTTAGATAAACTTAATACTTTTATAACATCACAAAAAATGCTTTGTAATCAGGTATACAATGATTTTTGAGTTCTGTGAACTTATTCGGGTTTACAGTGTACATCATTCATCACATTTATATGCACCAGGCTGATTATGCAAATCAGAGGATGAGGTCACTTCTAGCATTTTTTAGGAAACTTAGATTTTCCTTCCTACTGGGTGGGATTAACTACGCTCATGCTGGAGGTTGTGTACATGAACGTGCATTTAAAAAGCAAGTTTGTAGCGTTAGGGATCAATATTGTGCTTAATAACACACCCACACAACAACAAAAACAAACAAATACCAGCAGAAATTGTGTCAAAAAGGAGCCCAAGTTAAAGGTACGTAACTTTATCCAGATATTGTGAATATGCAGGATTTTTGCTGACAACAGAAACATACAAGACGTCTGATCATTCTCCTCATCTCATTATTGATGCAGTGATGAGATTGCGGCAGCTTAGATTTCTCTTTTAACTATTTTCTTTGCATATGCACATGAAAAGAAACAAAAGAAACCCAAATGAACTTTAAATGCAGTGTTCAGCCTGCTGCAGCACAGCCACCCGTGGAACTCTGTAATCACATATAAAATCATAAATATTCACAGCTGATTAAAAGATTAGAAAATTAATCTCTGAAGTGTGCTAACCACTAATCTTGAACCCTGAGGAGTAAACAAACTCCTGCTCAGCACTGATCAATGAATTCCTCTGATACACACACACACACACACACACATCTGACACACACAGCCGAACCCTCTGATTGCTGTTCCGGAAATGTTGCACATATTTGAGAATTTCTGAGGGAATTTTTGTGGCATTTATCGTTTGGAGATGTTATGAGAACATGAAGCCAGTGACAGGTAGGAAATGGGATGAATGGTTACGAAAACAAAACTGGGGACAGTAGATTTCCTGCAGTTTAAGGTCATGATGATGCCTTCTGTTTTGTCGCTGTGCTACGAATGAACCAGTGTGTCAGCTCTGCATCTACAGTATGCATGTCTGTTTCTGTCAAATGACTATGTTGAATCATAGTTCATTAAGATGCTTGGCTAGCCTTTGTGCTGATGGCCTCATAAACGGATGACAAACGGCTGTCCTTCACCATGGCTGTCTTCCATCTTGACAGTGTGACACACATTCCCCTGTGCTTTCATCAGGCTACAGAGAGCTTTTAACATTCTGCTACATGAGCCTGAAAACTGTGGCAGAGCAGAATGAAGTGCAACAGTGGTGCATGTTTGACTTATAGAGGCGTGGGCTGGAGAGCCAGGATGCTCAAACCTGCTCATTCTGTCAAACAAGCACTGGTGAGTTTACTGTCTGTGCATCTTCACCCATTGTTAACGTCTTCAGGTGTATCTGGAAATGTGATGAAACTAAAGTTAGTAAAGGATGCCAGCAGAGGTAAAAGAAAAATGATCAGAGGTAAAAACACATCAGTTTGGTTCTCTAGCAAGGAGGTTTTCAAACATTTTGAGCCACAACCACCAAAATATATACTTCTGTGTTCGTGACCCTCCTCCCCCAAATGAGTGGTTAACTGTGTAATACATCTACTGGGTCATCATGTGTACATATTCTTCATATTAGGCTAGAAACTGTCCGAATCTTCATTAATAAGGAGGATAAAGTGGATTTGGGTGGATTATGTTAACAGGTGTGGAAAATAACACCCAAATGCCCAAATTAAGCTTCTCTTACCAAAATAGGACCGAATGTGGATTTTTAGAACAGCAGCTGTAATAACTTTGTTTCTGGACTCGATGATAAAAATTCGAGCGCAGACCTCCGCCAAAAAGCAGCTCGACTCCCTTGTCTTTGTGCATTCTGGATCATAGTATCCGGAATTTTCTCTGGATCCGGATCAACTTTCAAAACATTCTAGAACTCAATGAGATCCTTTCTTGCAATTTTTTACCAAACACTCGGGCCATTTGTATGGAGTTATATGGAAAAATTCCAAAAATTTGGCCTATTAGGGTGATGTTGATGTAAGACTGTTTAGGCGTTGGTAAGGAGGGTTGATGTTCACCATGGGGTGTCGATCAGAACACACAGGACTCGCTTGTACAGTTAACTGTCTTTAATGGTCACTCTTAATAACAACATCGCAGTAATGCAACAAATGACAGGCGTACAGGTGAGGAATTCCAGGTTAGTTAAGGTGAATGCTGGATGGAAGTGAGTGTGGTCTATAAACACAGAAATATAAAGCCACGAGGAACATTCTTTCAGCAAATAAACATTCAAAGTATTAATTATTACTAAAAAATCCCTTACAGTTAGGACTAAACATGCATATGTGTTCAAGGCTAACAGTTACAGTACCTGGCATGTAACAGGTCAGCTAGCTTAATAGCATAAAAAGGCACATGGTGACTGGAGGAACACTTCTGAATAAGCAAATCAGCTAAAGAACATTAAAGGCTAAATAAACATCCTGTTCAGGCAAAAATGCAGCTGGTTACTTCCAGTTCTTCACAGACGCACACAGTTCACCATATTCACCTGCTAGAAGTCTGTCCAACAGTCTTCTCTCCTCGTGCTCACTGCTGCTCATAAGTTTCATTTCTGCATCCTGACATCATGTGTTCAGTAGCTCAGCCGCACACTTCTGCCACAAGGGGGCACTCACGCCTCATAAACAGCCTTTCCAACATGGCCGATCTCACAGTGATAAAGAATCCTTCAAAACATTCCTGGATCCAGAAGGTGATCCGGATCACCACCAAAATGCAATGGGTTCATCCTTGGACTGAGGCACATGACTGGTGAAAATTTCAGGTCAATCCGTCCAGAACTTTTTCAGTAAAGTTGCTGAAAGACAGACAGACAGACAGACCAACGTTACTGAAAACATTACCTCCTTGGCGGAGGTAATAAGGAGGATCAATGTTTTCTGGTGGATTTGATTCATTGCTGACAAGACACCTGCATGCCCAAAATTAGCTTCTCATAATGCAGATTTTTAACGTGGTATATAACTTAGAAATGTGTTAATTTCACAGATTTCTCTCATCGTAATAATGTGTTAGTATTGATAACCCCAAAAATCCCATTTATTTGATAAATGTTGATAAATATAGACTCTATTTCATTTTATTTTTTAACAATAACGGGGCAACCCCTTGAAATTATCATGCGACCCACATGGGGGGCCAGACCCCCAGCTCTAGAGCAGCCATCCCTACATATGACCAGAACCAGAACCAGTCACACCAACAGGAGAATCACACAGATTCACACATGACTTCATGCATGAAAAGCATGAATAAATTCATGTGTGACCTCAGGACAGACATAAATCAGCAACATGTAATACACCCCTTAATGCATGAAATCACATGAATTTATTAATTCAACATCTGAAGCACTTTAATCGTCATGTTTTATTTATCATGCTCATGTCGCCCTCACAGTCCGGTCGAGATTTGATGAGCTGAAAAAGAAATGAAACAGGGAAATAAATATAATTCCCTTGAAATTGTCAAATATCAGCCGGGTTCGTTTGTCCAAGATTGTTCAATTTATTTGATCCAGTTAAAACAAACCCATTATATGAACCGCATTCGTCTAATTTACAATAACTGTTCTCCTTCCAACTTTCTACCGAGCCGAGGAAACCAAAGAATTGGATCAAAGCTTCTCTTTGATTCCAGCCTCCATCCTGACCTGCACGAGGAGACAGTGGAGAGGAAAACCTCTATCAGAACCAGCAAGAACAGCTGTTTGGATGGATCTGTTGGGGGTGAAGAAGGTAGGAAAAAAAGGATTAACAAGGTTAACAAGCGCCATAACTGAAAGCCAGGGAGAAAAGAGAAACACAAATCACTGACAACAACACCATATATTCACATAAATACTGATGAACATAAAGAGTGAAGAGAAACATGTTTGCAAATCAAACATGACTGATGTGGAGGCTGGACCGCTCGTTGCTGCTTTCATTTGCACATTAAAAGGAATAAAAAAAGATGAATATGGAAGAACACAAATACATTGTCATTAGCATATTTCTGCAATGGGCCTTCCCCTCAGGATACTGTGACCAAAGAGGAAAGAACGCCGTGGAAATGAAGTGAGAAGCTTAACTGGCACAACAGGGTGGAGAGGAGACATGGATTACTGTATGAAACTGGGAGCAGACGGTGTGCACATGAAACCAGATGACTTGTTGAACAGACCAGTTTAAATTGACTTTTTTTTTTTCTTCTAAATTTTCATGTATATTGAACATTGAACAGTTAGTTAATTTTGGGGGCCATTTTCAGGTTTAGGTTTATTCACACACACACACAAACACACAAAGTATAAAGAAATGCATCACTTAAAGTGTAAATTCTTTCACGTGGATAAGGGTGTGAAACAGTTCTCCCCATGGAAGCTACCTTAAAGGTGCCATGACGTCAAATTTCACTTTTCTGGGGTTTTGGAGGTATAATATGATCTGTTGTGCACTGATGAGGCCATGTGAATGTCCAGAGTGAGAATCAAAGTTCCTGTTTATGGTCTGTCAGCTTTGGTTCTTTGTTCAAAAACGGTTGAATCAGACAGCAGCTTATCATTCTACGTAATTCAATTGCTCCAATCAGAGCACTCTATCAAGCAAACAGACCCCCCCCCCCCCCCCCCCCCCACTCCTCTCTTCTCCCCACCCCCGCTCCGCTCACTCCCTCAGCTGATTCAATTGCGTCAGTGGAGCTGAGTAGGCTAACTGCTAAGCAGTCAGGTCTGGGTTTTCAAACAAATGGATTTAAAAGAAAACTTCTGCAGCAACACTGAGGGAGGCGGCCACAACCTTGTCATTACCTGTAAGTTTATTTATTTTCTAAATTCTGTCTTGTCTGATAAACGTAGCTCACTGTTTGAAATGTTGCAAACAGATAGCCTTTAGCAAACTCCGATTGCAGCTTGACCTACTTTCTCTAAATAAGGTTATAGCCAAAGAAGGTGTAGCCAATCAAAATGAAGTCGACTTGGTCTCCGGGTAAAGCTGCATATCATTACCGCACCCAACTCTTTTACTGAGTAAAGGGAGGTCTAGCATGCCAAAACAACCCCCGCTGTAAAAAGTGCCATTTATTTTCTTTGGAGTATTTACATATGCAGTGATGTCAACTCCACGAACCATTTTTTATGTCATCACTCCTTTAAACTTATATTGGGGGCTCCAGTCTTCTGCAAAGCTAAATATTGAACAGACAAGAAATAAAGAGACTTATACTCCATTTACAGCATGTAACAAGTTAACGTACAGCAAGTGTGCAGAAAGTAGTCCCAGCATTCTCGATAGTAATGTCTAGATATGGTTAAATAATGCAACACAGTGATAATAAAAAGAATAAAAAATTTAGACACGACCGTAGCAGATGTGAGGAATTAAGTGTATGATGAGAACAGTTGCATTTTTAAGGTTTTTTTTAGAAAGAGAGGGAGTGGGGCAGTGATTAGCTCAGTTGGTTGAGCAGCCGCCCTATGAACAGAGGCTACGGTTCCTCAGCGCAGTCGGCCCCGGTTCGATTCCCGGTCCAGGTCCCTTTGCTGCATGTCGCTCCCCACTCTCTCTGCCCCTTTCCTGTTGCTATACTGTCTTATAGAGGCCACTAGTGCCCAAAAAAATCCTTTAAAAAAAAAAAAAGATGGAGAGGGAGTTGGTCCCCCACACGGTGCCGAGGCTAGCACTTTTAGCTTTTGTTTTTTTTCTCTGCAATTTGATTTTTATTCTTTGTGTGTGTGGGAAGACAGACTGGAATGAGATCAGAATCTATGGTTAAGTTGAAACCATGAAGTTAAAAGACTTACTGGCTCCTTACCTGCAAAGGTTTTATTGCTTGTTTTGTATTGATTAGTAGGCTATAACCTACTAGGTCAGGGGTTGGCAACCCAAAATGTTCAAAGAGCCATATTTGACCAAAAATACAAAAAAGCAAATCTGTCTGGAGCCAGAAAAATTTAGAAGTCTTATAAGAGCTGGTCAGCAACCTTTACCAGTCAAATTGCCATTTGGACCCATTTTCTATCATAAAAAAATTGCTGGCAGCTACAACTGACTTCTGACATTTAAAATTAAATAGAACTTCGACATCTTTCCTTTGCCTTTATGTTAAATGTGTTGCATTTATGAACAAAATGACATTTCTCCATGCAGCAAAAACATTTTAAACTAAAAAAAAGATGTCGGGTTGAAGGTTACTATCAAAAAAATGTCTTTTTAGTCGTATTTACGGAGGGTGAAAAAAGGATGCAGCTTAAATCATCCACCGGCAGCAAACCAAACATGCCGTCCTGTCTGTGTGCCGTCATCCTTTTACGAGCACATGCAGTCAGACGTCTACCTGAAAAATAAAACGACTTTCACAAAATAAGAACATAGCTACGCAAAATTATCTGGTCAGCAGTGAAAGTAGCTAAATGAATCTGCCCACGCAGCGCTGAATGCTCCGTTTTCATCAGACACTTTTCTTCTTTACCCACTGGGAAATGATAAAGCGCAGCACATGACGGTTGGACTGGCTAAATAACCTTTTGCTTGTTTATTCTCCACTTTAAATGCTGTAACCGCAGCAACAGCGCGATGTTGTGATCCTTGTGTTGACTGCACTGAGGATACAACCACAACAGAGATGCTCCGCTCTGAGACGTTTGTGGGACAGGGCGCCAGGAGTAAAGTTCGGCGCTCTGTGGCATGTCCACACCAAAAGGTCCACGCTCAGTGATATTCCTTGTTTACAATTAATTCAGTTTTAAATGTTTAATTCGATGATTGCTGATTTGACAGGGCTGTATCATGCTATGCTGCACAACAGCAGCACGTGAGCATGAAGTGCAGTTATTAACACTGATTGGCTGCATAAAGATGTGTGACACACATCGTATCATATGCTAGACAGTTACTCGCTGTTTTACTGCAGTTACCTGCTTGTTGCACCTGTCACTCTATTGGCTGCTTTTCAAACTGGTCAATATAAATTTTGCCTTTAATTTAATGGTCGAGTTGGATTTTATTTCACGTGCTGCATTTGCTGTGCTAGGAGAAGACGGGAAAAGTGCAGCACTGTACACGAACTGCTCAGATGGATCATCATAATTTTCAAATTTAGAATAGCATAAGAAAGACTTTATTGTCTCACAAGGGGAAATTTTATTGGGTTTTAGAATCACATTATTAAAGTGGGCCAACCAAAATAAAATACACTTTAATAAAATAGTCATTTATTAATTTTCAAATGCCAGGGAGCTGCATCAGAGGGACAAATGAGCCGCATGCGGCTCCGGGGCCGTGGGTTGCCGACCCCTGTGCTAGGCTATATTTGCATTGAAATATAGCTCAACTAGTTCTGCTGCTAAGTTTCCACAGTTTCTGCTGCAGCTTCGAAAAGTTGATGTAGTCAAAGTTACAAAGTTATGCTACTCACATTATCAGACTTCACGGTCATGATGCAAAAACTGATCTTCAAACGGACCAGTAATACTCAAGTTGATGTAAAGATCAAATTAACTCTCAAATTTCCAAATTTTGAAACACAATGATCCCTGAGAGCTGCACATTATAAAAGATCCAAAACCAGAGGAATGACAGAGGCCATGAGTGGAAGACAAGCAAGTAAAAATGGGGCAAAAGGAGAGAAAGGAATAAAATGATGGATGAAAAGAGTGTGGAGGAGGTGGAGGAAGAAACCTGACAGGGGAGGACTTGGAGCACAGGCAAGACAGAGTGACAGACACGAGAGAAGAAGAAGAAAGAGACAGAAGTCAGAGGAAAGAGCAATGAAAGTGACTGCAGAGAGAAAGCAGAGATGCTTGACTGCTTGCGTCTTTGTGCCTGGCCCGATGGCCCTCGGGCGGATGGCATGATGGGCACATGAATCACAGGCTGTCTGCCAGAAAAAAGGTTAGGAAAAAAGAAAAAAAAAAAGAACGACCCGTTGATTGTTTCTCAAAAAGCCTGCACTCTGAGAGAGAGAGAGAGAGAGAGAGAGAGAGAGAGAGAGAGAGAGAGGCTTTGAAAGAAAGAATGAACAGAAAACAAGAGAGACGAAAAATACTGTCGACCCAGATGACAAAACACAGAAGATCAAAACACATCATTGTGACGGAGGAGAGAGAGGGACACAGAGGAGAAGAGGAGGATGGGAAGAGGGAGAGGATGAGAGGAGCAAGCTCAAGAAAAAGAGGGATGAAAAGAAGACAAGAGGAACTGCAAAAAGAATAGAAGATGTCTTTGGGTGTTCGGAACAGACGTCTCTGCAGCATGACAACAGAAGTAAAAACTGATGGATGGATGGAAGGAAGAAACGAGAGAAATGTGGGGATAATGATGTCAGCAGATGACGGGCTGCTACAGCTGTGATGCGTTGCATCCTCATTTTCATTCATTTTCCTGGTAAATGCAGCACACTTTTACAGTTTTTTTAAAAAAAAGACTTGTGTCTGTTTGGCTTCTTTATGTGAAGTCAGATCAGTTTCAGTGAGAAAGCTTCACTACGACTCAAAAGCGCTCATTCTGGTTGGCAAACTGGTCTCTGCTGACACTGATTTAATGCATTATCAACATTTCAAGTGTTTAATGAGTGGTGGAGAACCGTGTTCGTTGTGGTCAAACACGAGGTCTGCCTCCTCCCTCTGTACGAGTGAAAGCCAGCATGGCCTTCCCTGCACCAGGAGCTGGCAGGGACACGGGTCACATACAAGCTGGGTTCCATTACACAGAACAAAAGCCATACTTCTTAACTTTTAAAAAAGTACTATTGTGATATGCAGGTGTTTCCATTGAATGGTGTTCAGTGCATCAGCTGAAATTTTCCCATAAAATCCCATCCCACGAGTCTCAACTTTGAGGAGGATGGAGATATAAACATTTTGGGCCGGATCTATGAAAGCTTTGCGTGTATAAAAACGTAAGCTATCTCACTGCACACGCTAAAAAATGTAAAAACTGATCTATCAACAGCGTGCTAAAAGGGTTCGGTCTTTAAAACGTGCTAAATAGCGCCTCTTAGTACTTTTTCTGCAATGAATATGCAATATGGGGCGTTTACACGCAAAAGTGTGCGTAATGGGAGGAGAAAATGTAAATATATTTATTTAGCACTGCAAGGTGGTTTATCATCCATGAGGCGCATTGCCTTGCTGGTGTTTTGCGTGTATTTTAGTACGCCTGAAAAGCAGGTGGAACTTGCAGCTTTATACACAAAAGGCTGCAACTTCTGAGAGGGACAATCCTGCATTAAGTGTGTACTTTTTACCCCCAATGCCAGTGTCACGTTTTAACTTGGATTTTAGCACCCTGACAGGACCACAGGATCACCTGGCAGCGCGAGCCTCTGAAGCCGTTGGCATTGTGCCAAAGTGCACGCCTTCTGCGTAATAGAGACCATGTCAGAGCTGTAAACACTTTCATTTGTTCAGCAACTCCTGATCCATTTCCCAGTGGAAATTACGACTTGAGTGGGTGTTCAAGTGCAATTTTGATGTCGGACTTTGGTATTTACCATAAATACGATACCACATGAAGGCAGCATAAGAAAGAATAACTGGTTTTTACCCCCCTACCTGATGGAGTGAAAATGTGAACAGTGTTTACATTACACTTTTGCAAAAAAAACTGCTACTGTATATTGAAACATCTGAAAAAACCTCCTCATGAGAGCATTAAAACTTTTTTGTGATATTTGGGTTTAAGTTGTTTGTTTTTTGTTGTTGTTGTTTTTTTTCTAGCAATAAAGGTGTTTCCATTACCAGAAAGAAAGTTAATTCACAATAGCAATTCATAAAACTATAAACTGAAAAAAGTAATAATAAATAAATAGATAAAAAATACTAAACTATAATTCAGTAAAACAAAACACTGATTTTGAATTGTGGTTTAAAAAAATAGTAAAAGTAAACAAACAAAACTGTCCCAGAAAAATTACAGCACCTTGTAAGTTTATTCCTATATACATATATCTGTAAAGCACATTCAGTCATTTATTGCTTCATACATAGAAATATAGTTAATTTAGTTATTATCACATCTTTAATTTATTATTCTTATTGTTTATATATTGTGTGTATATATACATACATACAGTATATAGTATATTTCCGCTTTCATTCTATACTATTAATATAAATATACATATATTTATTTGTATCTTTTATATTTTTATGTTTCTATTCCAACCACGACAGCCTTAGATGGTGCTGCGTACCCCCCATTTTTCTCTTTCTTATGTATTTATTTTCTCCTATTCCTTTGCTATGCGACTAGTGTCTGGAACCTCAATTTCCCCGAAGGAACTTCCTAACAGGATAAATAAAGTTTTCTGAAGTCTGAAGTCTTACCCATGAACAGTGGACCCACATACCTGTCAGCAGGTGCAGACGTCTAATTGGACGTTACAGAAAACACCTGATTGCAGCGATTGGCTCAAAGTGTTGATCAAAACCATTTCAGTTCAGGAGCCCCATCATGCTTGTTCACTTGTTTATTTTTTACTTGTTCTTAATATTTCTGTTAAACCACATTTTAAAATCAATGTCATGACTTTCATAGAATTTTTATTTATTATAACTTTTGTCAATTTCAACTTATTTCACTGGCAGCCATTTTGTTCTGTCTGGAGAGTGTTCAAACTTGTGCACCGTACTGATTAGATGTTAACCAGTGGATTCTCTTAGGTGGGTGAAGTTTAAGGTTATGGAGAGTCTGTGCTGAGACTAGGGAGGCTGTTTGGTGAGAATGGTTGTCACAGTTGGGCATCATAGCGTAACAGTAATATGATAATCAAGCAGGTGACTGTGCCAAAGCATATAGAGTGTATTTAGAAGAGAAGCTGTCCCACTGAGCCTCGTGTAATGATGTGGAGAGATGATGAAAAGCTGTCCTTGCTTTATACCTTTAAAAGTGATAAGCGGTAGATGCACTGTACTTATAGAGTGCTTGTCACATTCACCCAATCACGCGCACACACACACACACACGCACATACATGTATAAAGCACGTCTATTGTTTCTACCAAGTGCTCATCTTTCACACACATGTATACCTGCTAGAGACATCAGGAGGCAGCACGAGGTTCAGTCTTCTGTTTAAGGACACTTAACCTTCTGGTTGATGCTCAAGACTTTATAAAAAGTTTTGGTGTGTTAATGTGTTTGCACCTGTAGTTTCCTAATACAACTGCAACTAGATTAAGGCAATGGAATATACTGACACTGTCTCCTGTGATGAATAGTACCCTGGCTAACTAGCAAATGAGGCCCCTGCAGTTTTGCTTGAAAGTTTGCATCCCCTCCCATTAAAGCAGTGGTTCTCAAACTGTGGGACGGGCCCCCTAGGGGGGGCTCAGGGCTCTGTCAGGGGGGCCCAAGCAGGCCTAGTTTTTGTACTTCTAACAAAAAATGGGCATATTCTTTAAAGTACTAATGAACAAGTGATAATGACTCAATAGGCATTGCCCCCCAATAGGCATTGCCCCCCACCTCAAATGTACTTCCTTTTTTTAAAATGTATTTCATGATAAATGTTTGGGTATATGTGGTAGTGGTGGTGGGATGGAGGGGCTTGACATTATTATTTCCAGTGAAAGGGGGGCCCTGCAAAAAAAGTTTGAGAACCACTGCAATAAAGAAAATAGTACATTTACCATAGTTATTCAAGTAACAAGAAACTGAAAAAATAATAAATAAAAATTGACTAAATTCTAAAAAGTAAAAGAAAATAATGATTTTGAATTGTGGTTTTAATATACATACACACACACACACACACACACACACATATATATATATATATGTATATAAAAAACTGTGTCAGACAAATTAGAGCATCTTGCTCATCTAGAGTGGACCAACAAGCACACTTGTATGTCAAAAACTGAACTACCCCTTTAAGTGTCTTTAAAAAGGGAATGCAGATAGAGCTAGCTCCTGGCAAAGTATTCCAGCTTGTGCTTCCTTGAAAAAAAAAAAAAAAATCTGTGCAAAAATGGATTTTCTGAATCATTCGTTCCCAGTGGGTAGGTTATTTTTTTGTTTGTTTTTATAAATGCTTCTGTAAGCTCTTTCTCAGTGTTTTATTGGCCCTCAAAACACTCCCTCCCTTTCTGGTCCTACCATCTAATCTGTTCGCCCAAGCTATGTCATCTCCCAACCCTTGAGCTGCTTCCAATTGGTTTCAGAAGAAGAAGAAGAAGACACTCGCCGCACTCATCATGAGCGGAAAAATGGCAGCTTGGGCAGGACATCAATTTGCCGTTGCTGATTTCAGCGTAAGGCTTTACGAAGGATGTGCACATTTTCGTGATGAGAAATAGCACTCAAAAGTGAAAAGCACTGGTAGAAGACGGCGGCAGTGCGCTGTGGCTGTGAGCCGGTCAAAAATTTCCGGGTTAGAAGAAGAAGTCGACATTGCACTTTCATTTCCGGTGAGTACTCCGCATGGGAGTATACGATTTGGGACAGCACTGTGAACTCAGAAATCAGCCATTGACGACATGGTATGGATGGTGTATTCAATTTGGGATTTTAAGTATTAAGTATGGCAGTAGGGGATTTGGGACACAGCACCTGTCTTAAGTCCCTTGAAAACCTCTGTTATCACTCTCCAATCTGGTTTCATCCCCCGTCTTAAAAAATAGCCATGATCAAACCGCTTCTTAAAAAAACTCACCCTCGACCCAGAAGTCCTCTCTAACTCCAGGCCCATCTTCACCCTTCCCTTAATTTCCAAAATACTTGAGAAAGCAGTTGCCATTCATCTTCAAAATCATCTAAAACAAAACAACCTCCATGAAAACTTCCAGTCCTCCACTGCCTACAGGACAGAAACCGCTGTGATCAGAGCAACAGACAACCTCCTGTTGTCATGCTGGTTCCCCCTTTCTCCTCATCCTCCTGGACCTGTCTGCTGCTTTCAGCACTGTCAACCATGACATTGTATGAAACCAGCTCCATTTCACCACCGGACACGTTCACACTGCCCTCACTTGGTTCCAGTCCGACCTCAAAAACTGGACAGAATACGCCCAATAATTTGGGTCCGTCTATGTCCTATCCCGATACAGTAACCTAAGGTGTTCCTCAGGGGTCAGGTCTTGGCCCTGGTTTACCTCACTCTACTTGGACACGTCATCAGCCGCCACAGTCTCTCATTCCATAGTTACGTTGAAAACGCGCAACTTCATGTCAATACATGCTACAACCCCACGCTCATTGTTTCCTTCATCTCCATCAACCCGATCACCTGCATCATCTCCAACACTCCATCACCTCCAACATCTCCATAACCCCCATCATCTCCATATCCTCCATCATCTCCATCAACCTGATCACCTGCATCATCTCCATCACCTCCAACATCTCCATAACCTCCATCATCTACATAACCCCCATCATCTCCATAACCTCCATCATCTCCATCAACCCGATCACCTGCATCATCTCCATCACCTCCAACATCTCCATAACCCCCATCATCTCCATAACCTCTATTGTCTCCATCATCACCATCACCTCCATAATCTCCATAATCTCTATCATCTCCATCACTTCGATCATCTCCATCACCTCTATTGTCTCCATCATCTTCATCACCTCTACCACTCCATCACCTCCATCATCTCCATAACCTCCATTGTCTCCATCACCTCCAATTATCTCCATCACCTCCATCACCTTCACAATCTCCATACTCTCCATCATCTCCATATCCACCATCATCTCTATCAACTCCATTACCTCCATCATTTCCTCCATCTTCTTTTTCATCTCCATCACCTTCACAATCTCTATTCTCTCCATCAACTCCATTACCTCCATCATCTCCATCATTTCCTCCATCTTCTCCATCATCTCCATCACCTTCACAATCTCCATACTCTCCATCTCCATAACCTCCATCATCTCTATCAACTCCAGTATCTCCAACATCTCAATCATCTCCTCCATTGTCTCCATAATCTCCACAATCTCCATCACCTCCATCACCTACATCACCTCCATCATTTTGATCATCTCCATCACCTCTTTCACCTCCATCACCTCCATTATCTCCATCATCTGCATCATCTCCATCACCTCTATCATTTCCATTGTCTCATCACCTCCATCACCACCATCATCCCCATCACCTCCATTATCTGCATCACCGCCTTCATCACCTCCATCATCTTCATCATCTTCATCACTTCCATCATCTTCATCTCCTCTATCATGTTTTTTTTTTTTTTTTTTATTTTTTTTTTTTTTTTTTTATTTTTTTTTTTTTTTTTTTTTTTTTTTTTTTTTTTTTTTTTTTTTTTTTTTTTTTTTTTTTTTTCTTTTTTTTTTTTTTTTTTTTTTTTCTTAATTATTTATTTCTTTATTTTTATTTTTATCCTTCCTACACTCCTTCAATCACCTCTCTAACACTTCCCCCTCCCCCCCTCTTCTCCCCTCCCCTCCTCCCCCATTTAAATTATTTCTTTTTTGATTTTTTTTTTGTAGATTTTTTTTTTTCTTTACTTTTTTTTCCTGCCTCTATTAACACAACCTTTCATATCTTTTCTATCTTATATAACCCCTAATTTTATTTAATTTATTCCTCTCTTTCACCCCCTTATATACACTCTTTTCTTTTCAATTTTTTTGATTTTCTTTTCCCCTATTTTCTTCTCTCCTATATTTCTCCCCCCTTTTTTTAAATTTCTTCACAAATATTTCTCTACATCATCTCCATCACCTCCATCATCTTCATCACCTCTATCTAATCCATCATAACCATCACCTCCATTGTCTGCATCACCCCCTTCATCACCCCTATCTCTTCATCACCTCCATCCCCCCATCATTTCCATCATCTCCATAACCTCCATCTTTTCCATTAATTTCATCATCTTCGTCACCTCCATCATCTCCATTATCTCCATTATCTCCATGACCTCCATTGCCTTCATCACCTCCATCACCTCTATCATCTCTATCTCCACCACCTCCATCATCTCCATCACCTCCATCTTCTCAATCATCTCCACCATCTCCACCACCTTCATCATCTCCATCACCTCCATCGTCTCGCCATCACCTCCATCGCCTCCATCATCTCCTTCACCTTCATTGTCTCCATCATCTCCAACACCTCCATCATCTTCATCACCTCCATCATCTCCATAACCTCCACCACTTCTATCAATTCCACCATCTCCATCAGCTTCTTCATCTACATCACGTCCATAAACTCCATTGTGTTCATGACCTTCATCACATCTATCATCTCCATCATCCCCATCATCCATCACCTCCACCGTCTCATCACCTCCATCGCCTCAATTGTCTCAATCGCCTCCACAATCTCCATCTTCTCCAACACCTCCATCATCTCAATTACCTCCATCACCGCCATCAACTCCATCATTTCCATCAGCTCCATCATTTCCATCATCTCCATCATTTTTATCACCTCCAATATCTCCATCATCTCCATTCCCTTCATCATGTCCATCATGTCCATTGTCTCCATCACCTCCATCTTCTCCTCTAACGTCTCCATCATCTCCATCACCTGCATAGTCTCCATAATCTCTATCATCTCCATCACCTCTATCATCTCCATCATCTGCATCACCTCCATCACAACTCACTACTTGTCTGGAGGAAAAAAAGGCATGGATTGAGCACAACTTAAAGGCTGAATATGGAATACAAACAGAACAATGACATCATATGTGTCTAGGTTCTATTTGCAACGGCAGAAAAACCAAGTCCAGCCGCTGGGATGCCAGGCTCACTGCCATCACGGCAAGTGACCAGCAGCCTGCACCATGTCCAACAAGTAATGCAGAGGAGTTTATAACTGACAGCTAACATTGGCCAGTTAGCAAGTGAGCTAGCTTACCGATACGGGAGAAAAGTCGCCATTTCCATGTTTTGATGCCGTGGAAAATCTTTATGTGGGTCCATCTAGTGTTGTCTTCACCAACATTTTCTCCAGTTTTTGCTCTTCTCAGGTCACTCCTCTTCAAAGATGGACAACAATATCTCAGGGCTTTAAAGCAGCTGCTTGACTTGCAGACGCCATCATTTTTCCTAGTTCCAATCTGTTTTTTATTGTTTTTATTGTTTTTACTATATATATATATATATATATATATTATATATATATAATTTATAATATATATATATTTTTTTTTACTGTTTATCTGTCTTTTTAATTTGTGTTATTGTTTGATCTGTAGCCATTTATGATCTTGAATGAAAATCGCACTAAAACCAAAATTTGTTGGTATTATTTTTACTCAAGATAAGCAACAAAAGCATCTGAATCTGCAACTCAAAATTATTCTGAAAATTTCCAAAACAAATTGCTTTTAAGCCCACAGTTTCTCTTGTTAATACACCAATGATCAAATGTAGGCATATTTTCTGTCTTTCATCTAAAGTTACCATATTTTTGATAGGTCTTATGTCTTTTTTCAAATCTTCTCAGAGTGGGTGGCCCCACTACTGGCTCTATCAACTTCTAATATATTTTCTGCTCAGATCTTTTCCCCTTGTCATGATGAGAGGACTGGTTTGAACTTGTCATAAAACTACACAGCAGAACCATGAATGATAAAACTAACATGAGTTGGCAGACCCTGCTCTGCTTGTGGTTTCAGATTGCTTTTGTTCTGACATTTGGTTTGCACAGAACAAAGTATATATTGTAATACAGTATGTACTGACATTGTAGTAAATTTATATAAAAAAAAAAACTGTATATGATATTCATTCCTAACCCCACTTCTTTTGACATTTCTCCCATTTTCCCCTCACAGTACATGTCCTAGCCAATAGAATAATCCAATGGGTGTTTTGTGTGTTACACCAACTTTTGGCACCGCCATTGCTTATGGCTCTAGTCCTGATTACCTCGTATCTGCAAACATGGAAAGCAGCGTGAATATCTGGAATTACAATGAACAATCATCTAAGGTAATGATAATCTATATGTTATCTCGAGATCTCTAAGTTTTCCTTACATAGGCTTTTATTTTTACATAGGTGCATTAATGTAAACTATGACTCATTTCCAGAAATTGACAGAAATTTTATTGACAAGCCACACTGGAATATAAAACACAAATCTCATTATACACAAATCTCATTATAGCTTATCAAAGTTGGTAAAGAAATACTTCAAAACTTTTGACAAGGTAGTTACTTTTCGATTTTGTCATATATTTGACTTTTGGAATTGTTTAAGGACTGTACAGATCACGTAGCCTTCACATGTCCTGCAGATGAAACTCAAGGCTGCAGGACACTGCCTTTGTGACCCGTTTGTGTTTTTGACTGAACTGTTTTTATTTTCTGGTCCCAACATTTTCCTGATCAGAGTGAAAACGTTATGTTCCACAATATCTCCCAGATTAGTCATTAACTCTCAGCAGCACCACAACTGTCTCTGTTAGCATTAGCTAGCATAATAATGTTATGGGGTGCGTCATTTTCAGGAGCATAGATACATGAATTAAAGTGTCAGAATAATGAGTGTTCACCAACATTTACCATGTTTTTGTTGTTGGGATTAAATCCAGTGTTTTCTCTGCCGTGACAGCATCGTTCCTCCTCTGCTCTCTGATTGTCCGGTATTCCTCCCCGATACGAACATCAGTGGACTGAGCAGCACGTCCCTTCATCACAGACAGCAGAAATCTTCATGAAATAAATGTCCGTGATCTTCTCATTCACTTTTTACCACATTAAAGTTTTCCGCTGATGTTTCAACAACCAGGAATGTGACAGTCCTTTCAGTTGCCTCAGTATTGTTAAAAAAAAAAGTCTGTCTAGTTGCTGCGTTTCGCTGGATCAGTCTATACTTATGTGTAACTGAGCAAGCAGTAGCTGCATTGGCATCTTTTGAAATTTCTTAGCTTCCTAGTTTGGTTTCTATCAACCAAATCTATGACTTCACTAAACAGTCTACAAATTTTATTTGTCAGTTGTTTTGCTGAAGACAGCTTCCTTATGTAAAAACAATGCAACCCCAAGACGGCTCCCAGAGCATCAATGACAGTTTGACTTTTTAAATCTTCAAACGTGACATTTACTGTACAACACAATGACCAGTTTTAGGCAGACGCATGTCAAAATGCTTGGTCACATGTCTTGTGACTCAGATGTGAGTGGGACTGTGAATAATGACCATGAATACAATAAATATCTGTGTTTTCTACCTTGAAAGCCTCTTCCGCCTTCTTAGCATTCAGCATCCACTAATAAAGCACTCATTCCCCATTCATTCCCCAAACCTACTGGTTAGGGGGACCACAATCAGGGTTTTGTTTTGCTTACCATGCTGCTGATAAAAACACAAGGGTTAACAGCAAGAACCTTTTTTTCATTTTTGCATGTTGCATATCCTGTGCTCCGGTGGTCGCTGATTTAACCGTGGTGCTGTAAACAGCACCTTTGATTTTAGTTGTATTTACTTGTGAAATGACTGATGAAGTTACTAGTCATGTCCAGCTCTCAGCCCGTGTCAGCAGAATTGACTGCTGCCTCAGCAGAAACACAGCTGTGGGAGTAAAAATCTGGACATGTGTGGCTGTGGTCACCCTCTTTAGCAACACATAAGAATTTCTTCAACAAGTCACAAGACTTTCTGCTGCTTAACCTGAAAAATACAGCTGTGAAATGTCAGTATAAGGAGGAAGGAGTCCTTGAGGTGACATACTGACTAACTCTGCAGAAAAAACACTTAATGCAGCATTAAATTCTAATGATATGATAAATAGTATATTATTTATATGTCTGGACGATAAAAAGAATCTATCATTTCATATGAAGTTATATTGTTTATGCTGTGATAGGTGCTTTATTGCGGTGTTTCAGACCCGTTTCAGACCAGGAATATTATTTCTAAACAAGATAATGAAGAGTTTGTCTCTAAGGGGATTCAACTTCTGTCACATATGTGGTTTGGTTATAAAAAGGCCGACGCAGACCACACAACAGTTGTTTGTAAACTATACCAACTCCTGGGGGTGTTTTTCTGCACAAAACCAGGTGTGGTGTTGAAAAATGCCCCCTGGGACCTGGCGTAAGTCCAGATCTGTCTTTTTTAATATCCATACCACATCCATTCGACAGAAGTTGTCCCTCTTTTAGGTACAAGCTCCTCGGTTTGGGATGGCTGGTCATGTTGTTCCCCCCCACGTCTTCCTCCATGTTCGTTCAGCTATTGCAGCATGTGTGGGCACACAGCACATCTTGATGTGAAATACTGCAGTAAATCGGCTAACCACAATGTAAATGAGAATCGCAGGTTCGGACACAACCAACATGTCTTGCTTGGGGGGAAAAAAAGCAAAATAAAAGTACCTACGACCTTTATTGACTACCAACCCCCTTCCCAACAACAACATTGCTATATCATTATGTATATCATTATTACCTCCGTCAAAGAGGTTAGTTTTTGGTAGCGTTGGTTTGTCTGTCTGTCTGTCAGCAACTTTACAGAAAAGGTTCTGAACTGATTGACCTAAAATTTTCACCAGCCGTGTCCGTCAGTCCAAGGATGAACCCATTAAATTTTTGTGGTCATCTGGATCACCTTCTGGATCAAGGAATTTTTGGAAGGATTCTTAACCATTGTGAGATAGGCCAAATTTAGAAAATTTTGCATATAACTCCATACAAATGCCAGAGTGTTTGGCAAAAATTACAAGAAAAGAACTCAATGAGTTCTATAATGTTTCAAAAGTTGATCCAGATCCAGAGAAAATTCCAGACACTATCCAGAACACACAAAAATAAGGGAGTTGTTGGAATTTTCACTACTGAAAGGTAACAAATGAAGACACAGACATGCAACTAACACCAATTTGTAGCCAAGACTCTGCTGAATCGGGAGTGTGTCAATGGAACTGACACATCTTCAATAGCAATGGAACTTGATGCAGAAGAAAACCGCCATTATGGAAATATCGATTTTTTGAAATAACTATTGAAGTAATATTGATACAAGAATGATTCCAGATGCTGTTGGTATGTTTTCATGGTCAAGGAATTCAATGATGCAGATTAAATGAATGCAGGAGTATAAGTTTCTGTTGTAAATCATAATATGAGTTGCTTGGTGGAGGTCTGTGCTCTCTGAGTGCTTTTCTATTTGGGATATAAAATGAGCTATATGGATGTGACATTTTGGTCATATCGCCCAGCCCTATATGTATATGTCATATTAAAAGATCATCAATTTGCCAAATAGTACTTTTGAATGTTTCCCGAGCTAAATTTAATAAAACAGTGTTTTCCTCTTACCATGTACCGCGGTTAAGTTAAAGTGACTCATATCCAGCAATGACTCCACGAGCATGGTAAAGAATGCAGGGAGAGAGGGATGTCATTGCTTCGATTGAAAAGATACTGTATGATACTGCCATTTGTTTGTCTGTGTTTCATATGTGTTTTATTTGATTTTCAATGGGTGCTGTTTTGGTAGGTGTCCCTTGCAAAAAATATATTTTTAAATTATTTTCACTGGGACTATCTGGCAGAGATGGGACTTATGGAGTCAACAAGTCTTTTCCATGTCATGTATTTGTTCTGTCCAGCCACTGAACCAGGTGAGTCCAATCAGCACAGTTTAATTTTTTGGGCAAATTGGGCTGATTGGACTCACCCGGTTCAGTAGTTGGGCAGAACAAATACATAACATGGAAAAGACTTGTTGACTTGTTGACAATTCCCATCTCTGCTATCTCGTTAAAAGGAGGTAAAAGAGAAATAAAGGAAAACAGAGAAGTTTCTAAGTAGACAGTTGCCTTCTCAACCACTCTTGAGTTTGGCTCTGCTGGACGTTTCTTCCAGTTTGAAAAATAAACACACAAACCTGACTTACTCCTGCTATTGTTTTTTTTTAAGAAACATCTGGAATCTAAAGGAAAATGAGAAATATACCCAGGAAGGGGGCTATTTTTTTAGAGCGCTGTTTTTGTCTGGTGAGTGTTTTCAGGGGAACTCATCTGCTTTCCAGGGTTGCCAGGTTCCCCATGGTGCCCCCATAATTTAAAGCATGCCTGCACCTGTTAAAATGAGTTTATTGAAAAATAAATATTAGGGCTGAGGAAGTGAGGGGCAACATGATCTGTAACGTTGCACATTTAGCAGACAGAGATGTCCTGCAGTAATAGGGGATTATCACGCTTACCGGAAGTTCCCGGATTTTGACACTTCCTCTTCCGGGCCATGTTAACGACAGCCTGTTATCCTGCTTTGTTATACTGTTTAAATCGGATAATCTCCAAACATACTCAAGTTTTCATTCTAGACTGAAATGATACTAAGGAAGAAGTGGATCAAAGCGATTGATTCGCCGCAGTGAAGGGCTGAACTTTAAAATAAAACACACGTTTGTTTGTCGCCGGTGGGGCACAACACCGGCACTTCACAGCATGCTAGCATTAGCCAGCTAGCGTTTACTGACGTGCTTAACTTTGTGCGTCTTAAAACACACAAACATCTGAAAATCTGGTCTGTACCTCCCCGTTTCCAGTGGAACTGGTGACTGCCAAGAAAGGAGACGCTTTCAGATGCTTGTGTGTTTTCAGCCGCACAAAGTTAGGCACGTTATCGAGCTGGCTAATGCTAACCTGCTAACACGACTGCGCAGTCTGCCGGCCACAAACAAACGTGTGTCGTTTTATTATAAAGTTCGGTCCTTCACCGCGGCGAATCGGTCGTTTTGATCCACTTCTTCCTTGGCATCACTTCAGTCTGGAATGAAAACTTGGCATTGGCGTTTATCCGATTTACAAAGTTTAACAGAGTAGTAGCTGACGGACTACTGTTAGCAGGTTAGCATTAGCCAGCTTGATGACGTGCCTAATTTTGTGTGGCTGAAAACACACAAGCATCTGAAAACATCTCCTTTCTTGGCAGTCCCCAGTTGTTCCACTGGAAACAGGGGGGTACAGACCCGATTTTCAGATGTTTGTGTGTTTTAAGACGCACAATGTAAGCACGTCAGTAAACGCTAGCTGGCTAATGCTAGCATGCTGTGAAGTGCCGGTGTTGTGCCCCACCGGCGACAAACAAACGTGTGTTTTATTATAAAGTTCGGCCCTTCACCCGGCAAATCGATCGCTTTGATCCAGCTTTTGATCCAGTATCACTTCAGTCTAAATAAAACTCAAGATGTTTGGAGTTTATCCGATTTAAACAGTATAACAGAGCAGGAACGCGTCGTTAACATGGCCTAAGAGGAAGTGTCAAAATCCGGGACTCCGGAGCGAGATAATCCCCTATCGTGGATGGAGATGACTCATCGTGCTGGTCCTTTTACAGTGGGATTTGAGGTCCTGCTGTAAAAAACACATTTTAATGAAAACATTTTTTTTTTTTTACTTAAAGTTATACCATGCAACTTTAGGCTACTATGGGCACTAAACCTGTAACTTTCCACAGGCGCCACAACTGTCTCAAAATTAAACAGTCTCAGTCTGTGTTTTGGAAAAGTGTTGCAGACCACTTTGAAAACCTGATTTTTAAGTCATCAAGCCATAAATCAAAGCGCTCCACGTTACATGATCAAATGAGAGACGGTCCTGCTCCTGAGAAGTTACAATGCCTGGTTTTTGAGAATGGCACCCCCTTGGAGCAACAACATGCGTCAAGTGCTCTATATTGACCGCAGAAATCAGCTATAGTTACTTATATTAATAATAATGTTAGCATATAATGTATCATATATGCTAACATTGGATTCAAGAGTTACACGGTATCACTTTAATTTAAAAGTGGCCAAGATTGTTTTACTTGCAATAAGCCCCCCCCCAAAAAAAAAAAAAAAAAAAAAAGATTCTGCCAATGGAACAAGCCAAATTTTCTTGATAAGATGCATTGCCTTAAAACAAGATCTTATGTCTTACTGAAATGTTCTCTTTAAGTAATTTTGTCTTATTTTGAGTGTGATGAGATATTTTGACTAGAAATTTGAAAACTACAAGTACTATAAAAAAAATTTAGAATATCCTGAAAAGTTCATGTATTTCTGTAATTCAACATGAAAGGTGCAATTTATATATTGTTTAGACAAATAATGTGTATCAATATATTTCAAGCTTTTGTTTGTTTGGATGTTCCTGATTAGGACTTCCAGGTTAAGAAAACCTCAAATTCAAAAACTCCAAAAATCAGAATACTGTGAAAAGCTCCAGTATTGTAGCTCAGACTGTCACATTCTACTCAGGAAAGTAATCCAAAACACCTCCATAAGTGCTCTGAGCCTTTAAAAAGTCCCTGTTTTGGTTTAGAATAATTCACAATCATGGGGAAGATGCTGATCTGACAGTTGTGCAGAAAGCCATCATTGACTCCCTGCACAAGGAAGGAAAGACACAAAAAGTGATAGAAAAGAAGCTGGATGTTCTCAGAGTGCTGTCTCAAAGCACATTAATGGACAGTTAAGTGGAAGGAAGAAGTGTGGAAGAAAACGGTGTACAAGCAGGAGGGCTGACAGCAGCCTGGAGAAGATGGTCAGGAAAGGGCCTTTCAAAAGTGTGGAGGACTTCATGGACCTGTGAGCTTCATTAAGTCCAGCATAAATGCAGCCGTCTACCAGGACATTTTGGAGCACTTCATGCTTGCTTCAGCAGACCAGCTGTATGGGGATGCAGACTTCATCTTCCAGCAGGACTTGGCACCTGCCCACATTGCCAAAACTACAAAATTTTGGTTCAACAACCATGGATCACCATGCTGGATTGGCCCGCAAACTCACCTGAGCTGAACCCCATTTAAAATCAGTGGGGCATTGTGAAGAGGAAGCTGAACGGGAAGAGACCAAACAATAAAGAAGAGCTCAGGGCTGTGATGGAAGCATGTTTTTCTTCCATAACACCTGAGATATGCCAGAAGCTGGTAGCATCCATGCCACGCCGGGTTAAGGCAGTCATTCAAGCAAAAGGGGCCCCAACCAAGTACTAAGTACAGATGCAAGATTTTACTTTAGGAGGCCTGACTTTTTTGTAGTTAAAGTCCTTTTTAAATTGATTTCATGCAATATTCAAATTTTTTGAGTTTTAGAATTTGAGGGTTTTCTTAAGCTGCAAGTCCTAATCAGCAACATTCAAACAAATAAAAGCTTGAAAGATATTGATTTACATATTATTTATCTGTACAATATGTAAATTGCACCTTTTAAGTTGAATTATAGTAATACATGAAGTTTTTCACAATATTCTAATTTTTTGGGTAGAACGTGTGTGTGTGTGTGTGGGGGTGTGTGGGCGTGTGTGTATATATATATATATATATATATATATATATATATGTATATATATATGTACTGCTTGCTGACTCAAAAGTCACAGAACTATGATAGTTGTGTCAAAATGTCGAAAACAGAACAAAGATGAGATAAAATTTTTTTTGGGGGGTGTAACTTGGCTTCTTTCCATGTGGGCATTCTTTTCTCTTGCTGCCAGTTTTTCATCAGCTCCTCCTGTTATGAAGCCGTCTGTCACTTCAACCATGATACTTCAGTAGAATACAAAAAGCCTCATCAGTCACCAAAGTCTGGGGAGAAACAATCCCAGCTCCTCTCTCAGCTCTCCTCCTCCACATCAACCCCCCCCCCCCCCCCCCCCCCCCCCCACACTCTTTCTGTCTGTGTGTACTCCATGTCTCACAGTCTGTCCAAATCAGACTAATGTGGCACTCTGGCCTCATTCCAGCACTGTCTCAGTGGAACAGCTGGTTTCAATTAGGTCCCCTTTTAGGTCCCTCTGTGCACGCTCTGAGACACACTTGCATGTACAGTCGCAAACCGAGTGGAGCAGCCTGCTTTCTTTGGCTCACTGCTCAGTCAACGCAGTTATGGAGTCATTTGACCAAAATATTGGTGGTGCAGTGAAGCATCCGCTGCTCTGTGTCTTTCCATTAGAACTGGCTGGTCAGGCAGTCACTGAGCCTCCACAACAGGAATGTGCCGTGCTAATGCAATGTGGACATGAAGCGTGTAGTCGCACTAGGATTTGATATGGATGGATTTTTATAGCTCTGACTGGTATGTTATAATCTGCAGTTAATCTGGGGTTTTACTAACAATTCTTTGAGGGTGAGAGAAACCAAGCTAACCTTCTTTTTCACTCTTTAACTTAATTCTTACAAGAGTGTGAGCTCACGTTTGTGTGACCAAACAAAGTGAAACAAAAATAATCAAACAAACAAAGAAGAGGAAGTGTTGCTAGTTGCGGCTGTCCAGCATATAATTCATGTATTTATTTAGTTTCTTTGGTGGGTAAAACAGGAGGAAGGTTGAAGAAAAGCTACACCATCAAACTCTGCCATATGTCAGGAACCCAGCTCAGCTCAGAGGGACACAGAAATGCTTCTGTGAAGAAGACTATGAAAACTCATTGTCTGAGATGAAGAGGAGCGTTATTTTTATTAAACTCTTCTTCTATCACTTGAAAAACAAAAGCTACTTTTCTGAATTAAAAACATCATTTAAAGGTGTCATAATCTGGCACTCTACACACACAATCCTTCTGAAATTATCTTCAAACCAGAAAAGCACTGAGAGTGCAGACCTCCACCAAGCAGCTCAACTCTTATTTTTGTGTGTTCTGTATCATAGTATTCAGAATTTTCTCTGGATCTGGATCAACTTTTGAAACATTATAGAACTCAGTGAGATCCTTTCTTGTAATTTTTTTTACCAAACACTCGGGCCATTTGTATGGAGTTATATGGAACAATTAAAAAAAATTGGCCTATAAGGGTGATGTTGATGTAAGACTGTTTAGGCATTGGTAAGGAGGTTTGATGTTTACCATGGGGTGTTGGTCAGAACACACAGGACTCGCATGTACAATTAATCGTCTTTATGGTCACTCTTAATCACAACAGCACAGTAATGCAACAAACAACAGGCTTACAGGTGAGGAATTCCAGGCTACTTAAGGTGAATGCCTGGATGGAAGTGATTGTGGTCTATAAACACAGAAATATAAAGCCATGAGGAACATTCATTCAGCAATTAAACACATTCAAGGTTTTATTACTAATAAATCCCTTACAGTTTGGACTAATCATGTATGTGTGTTCAAGGCTAACAGTTACAGTAACTGGCATGTAACAAGTCAGCTAGCTTAATAGCATAAAAAGGCACATGGTGACTGGAGGAACACTACTGAATAAGCAAATCAGCTAAATAACATTAAAGGCTAAATAAACATCCTGTTTAGGCAGAAAAACTAGTTACTTCCAGTTCTTCACAGACACACACAGTTCACAATATTCACCTGCTAGAAGTCTGTCCAACAGCCTTCTCTCCTCGTGCTCACTGCTGCTCAGAAGTTTCATTTCTGCATCCTGACATCATGTGCTCAGTAGCGCAGCCGCACACTTCTGCCACAAGGGGGCACTCACACCTCATCAACAGCCTTTCCAACATGGCCGATCTCACAATGATAAAGAATCCTTCAAAACATTCCTGGATCCAGAAGGTGATCCGGATCACCACCAAAATGTATTGGGTTTGTCCTTGGACTGAGACACACGGCTGGTGAAAATTTCAGGTCAATCCGTCCAGCACTTTTTCCGAAAAGTTGCTTACTGACAGACGGACAGACAGACAGACAGACAGACGGATGGACAAACCAATGCTACCGAAAACATTACCTACTTGGTGGAGGTAATGAATCTTTAAACATAGTTGGGAGGGAGGGAAATTTAATTGGCTCATTTTTACCTCTTTTCATCTCCCACTTTTTTCTGGCAAGAGAAAGCAGGAGAATTAGACCTGTTTGTAAGCGCGATCACAAGCAAACATCACAAATCAAAGTTTACTCGGGATGGACGAGTGAAGGAAAATGTTGTCCCACCAGAGAAAAACCTGATAAAAATGTAACAGTACAATTGATAGAGAGCATGCGCGGAGTAAAAGGGCTGGACTGATGAGTATAAGGAGCGGACGTCCGATGTGAAGTTACTCCAACAACAAGAATGAAGCTTGTTTAGCAGCTTCAGGGGGACACCTGAAGAGCTGAAGAGGCGAGCTTATGTTAACAGCCCTCCAAGGAGGATGTCAACCCGGGTGGAGAAACAAAATCGCAAACTGTGGAGTGGTGATCTTGTGGCTGATTCTGGTGTGCAGAAAGAGCCCACACTCAAAAACGAAGCCACTTTCACACTCTGGAGTTTCCGGCATGCTTTAACCGAGGTCTTAGACCAACAAATGTTTTGAGGACAGGGTA
Source organism: Atherinomorus stipes (assembly GCA_023101725.1). NCBI lineage: Eukaryota > Metazoa > Chordata > Actinopteri > Atheriniformes > Atherinidae > Atherinomorus > Atherinomorus stipes. The sequence goes on along the minus strand of JALJCO010003402.1, from coordinate 185,490 downwards.
GGGGATTCTGGAAGAACGATTTGAGCAAGCTACAATTAAAAAAATACACCCGCCCAAAGCCATGCCTCCAGCGCGCAGGAACATCATCCCCGATGGTTGCTGAAGACAACCGAAAACAGCAGAGTGTCTAGCTTGCTAGGTAGTAAACAGATGAGGAACCTTGTTTCTAAAAGCATTCATTCGTTCACCTCCAACTCCTTCTGCAGCGTATAACATCCACATTGCAAACATCAACACCTCCATGACTTGATTCCCTTGTTTTTTTCTTTTTGGTGGATTTTAAGAGCAAACAGCTGCACAGATGAGAAGAGAGGGAGTCACAAATGGCAGTTTAGTTCGATGGACATCATCATTCAATCATTAAGAAAGGGCCGTTCAACGCGATTAGATGGGGTTTTCAGTCCTGTCCGTTTCACAGGTGACTACATATTTTAATTTTTGTGTCAGAGCATTTAATTAATTGGCTGCAATTGAGGTGTGAAGAAGATTTTAAGCAGTAGGCCTATAGTAAAAAATGCTCCTGGAAAACATCATCCACCATGCGTTTAACATGAAAAAGTGGGATTTCCGGGTGATTAAAAAATACAGTAGGTATGTCTGTGTGTGTAGATATATAGATCTATCTATCTATGTTAGATATTTCAGCCAGTTCATGAACGAAACTTCCTGAACTTTAGTTGCAGATTCTCCTCCTCAGCCTTCCTCATCATCTTCCTCAGCTGCTCCAGCTTTTCTTACAGATGTAACACTAATTGTTTTCTTCATTTTACTTTTGTTCTTTTCCCCTTCTTCCATATTTTCCTCCTGCTTTGCTACTCATGTTCTATCTCCATCTTTGTGCCTGTTTAATATTCTCTACTCCGAGCTTTCTGCAACAGATGTGATAACAACTGATTTTCCCCTTTATTTAGCCATTTTTCTTTATCTCTCTCAGTCTTAATTCACTTCTTTCTTTGTCTTTCCCTCCACCGATGGTTCTTTTTTTGTATCGAATGTGCTGATTTCCAGCCGAGGAGGCAGAGAGGGGGTGCAGATTGAATTGCAGGAGGCTAATAATTGCACTACACTGATTGCAATTTTACATTCAGTTTTCCGGAACAATCAGATTAGAGAAAATATGTGCGTGTGCATGTGTGTGTGAGCCTGTGGGCGAATGTGAGTGCACCACCCTGAGATAGTGCAGATGTCGGCAGAAAAATGCAGATCTGCAGAAGCGATCTCATCTCTGTTATCGGTGTGAAAGGATTGTGCTGCAGCTGACTTTGCATAAACAATGAGAGGGGGTGAAACGAGACTTTTCTTCCCTCTGCTTCCTAAATCAAATTTGCACAACGCAAGTTTCTTGTATTTAAATGAAGTATTATCCAACAGACATGCATCCAATCCCTTATCCTGTTAATGTCAAAGTCACATGTGGAGTTATGTGGGAGTTTGCTTCTAATAAATCTGCTCCACAGGTGCTGGAAAATGCAACAGGGAATAAATCAGTGTTGTAAAAACATGAGCACATATGTCAGGAGTGATAAATCATTGATGCTAATGTGATATTAACGTATGCAGCTGCTTTTGAGGAGCGTGAAAAAGGCTTTGACTAATATGAATGAGTTTGTAGAGACAAACCAAAGAAACATTTTCATTCAATTGTTCTCACTGAGATTAATAATTTAAAATAAATAAATAAATAAAAAACTATGGAGAGTTGATTATTTGCTTTTATAAATTCCCTTCAGGCAATAACAGTTTGAAATTTTTTTTTTATTTGTCTTAAATATTTGCAAAGATGTTGCAGCATGGTAAATGTTGATAAATGAAAATAAAAACAGAATTTAAGCAAACTTTTTAAAAAGTGAGCAGAAATAGCCAAACCCACGTCTACATTAAAACAACAGAAACAGTTTTGACTGGATGGCAGCCGTATCCTGAACATATGAAAACTCTCTGGCTGCTCTGTAGCAAAAGACCCCAGTTTTCCTAACATTTATAAAATCATCAAATCAAATCAAACTGATTTAGGTTGCTGCATAGCAGCAACCTAAATTGAGACTCGTCCAAGTCAAAACACCCCTCCCCTCCACTGAGGAGGCGATAAATAATCTCCATAATCCTTTAAAACCAACTCCCCTCCAAAAATAAAATTTTTTGTTTAAAAAAATATTTTTATTTACAGAAAAATATTCCCGCCAAAAAAAATATTTATTTTTACAGAAAAATATTCATTCTCACAAAAAAATAATTTTTTTTACAGACACAATACATCTCCTCACAGAAAAAAATATTTTTTTCACAAAAAAATTAATCTCCTCACAGCAAGAATATTTATGTTTACAGAAATAATAATATTTTTTACTAATATAATTATCCTCCTCACAGAAAAAAAAATTTTTTTTACATATACAATACATCTCCTCACAGAAAAAAATATTATTTTTACATAAAAATCTCCTCTTCACACAAAAATAAATATTTTTTACACAAAAATAAAAAATTTCCACACAAGAATAAATTTTTCAAAAAAAAAATAAAATTTTTTACAAAAAAAATACATTTTCACACCAAAAAAAAATATATTTACACAAAAAAAAAAAATATTTACACAAAAAAAACATATTTTCACCAGAAAAAAACATGTACACCCTGGTTTAAAACATCATTTTAGGGTTTACAGGGCAAAGTTTCCCCTTTCCCCCCTGGGGGGGGGGGGGGGGGGTTATAACTCATCTGTTTAGATGTTATTTAATCTTGAAATTACACATAATAAGGGGCATGTCCTTGTGACTGACAGGTTGCACACTGGTTACTGGTGTTACCTGTGGTGGCTAGGAGCTAGCTCTCTGTTTTCTCCCAGGAAGGCCTCAGCCTGTAGGAGAGTACAACGGCAATCTTTAGCCAGCTAACAGCAGGTCCGAGTGTGCCTTACTTTTAGCCCGCCCACTTTGTTAGCTCCTGTCACTCCAGTTAGCTTATTAGCTCTTAACTCAGAGCCGTCAAGTTATGTGGCCGTGAGTCATTTGCCCCCAGGCCTCTCTTTGCCAATTTTTGTATTTTACAGGAGTGATGACCTACATGACCCTGCTAAAATGGAGTACTAATGAATGAAAAATAATGAAATAAAATTAAATGAAATGCAAAAGAAAAAAAGTATTTTATTTATCCCGGAAGGGAAATTCAACATTGTAAAACAGCTCACTCTTTTTTTTCCCTTTTTTTTTTTTTTCTTTTTTTTAACAATATAACATTAATATGAAATAATAACATAACAATAATAAGTCAGTCAGTCAGTCTTGTTTTTTAGGCTGATGGTTGCTGGTAGGAATTCAATTTCTGTATCTCTGTTGATTTTTCACTGTGTTGTGGAGAAGGTGGGAAGAATCCTCCATCATCTTCATCAGCTTGTGCAGCATTTTTTTCTGAACGATCAGCTCCAGCTCCAACATAGTAAAAATCGTAGTGTTCCTACAATTTTGTTGAGACTAGACAGAATGTCCGTCAAATGAAAAAAACAATGGATTGTATACATAAACTGAATAGATAATGTGAAAATAAAGTGTATATTTCTAGCTAAAAAAAAGTGATCAAAACAATGGTAGAGTCACAATATTTTAAAATATAGCAATTTCCACCCGAAACTGAAGGGATATCTGCCATGTTCTCTTGGGAGAAACTCGGCAGTCACATGACCTACAGAAATGAATGGGAAGATCAAACGTAGATAATCTAAAATTTCAGAGGCCAATTTGTGAAATAGGTACATGTTGTGCTGTAGACCAATGTAGGACTGTCACATTTTGGAGTGAGACTGGGTTGTCAGTGAGCATGATTTTACACCCAAGTGTTGTGTTTCAGTTGATACTGGAGCCAATATTAGTAACATGATGACAGACTGACTTGAGGCCAGATGTTGGCAGGCTGTTAGATTTTTGGTTAATATAAAACAGGCTTTATTCATTTAGTTTTCATGGTAAATTCATCACAGTTAAGTTTTGAACTCCACAGACACATCTACATCCAGGAAGTGTGTCTGCATATTCCTGTTTTCCTGTTCATCATGTAGAAGTATCCATCGCTGTTTGGACTAAAATAATAACTTTTCATTTTGCAGAATTTATCCAGTGTTCAACTGTCAAACTTAATTAAAAGTTTGACAACATCAATGAAAGTAGGACAGTAATGAAAAAAAGAACACAATGAAAACAGATTTAAAAATTGGGATGATATAAACCTACGGAGACTAAACTCAGACTCAGAAAGTAAAAGGTTGGTTTAAAACACGGGAGTTACATAAATACAAACCTAAAATAAAATATTTTTTAAAAGCTAAATTTTAAACTGAAAACACAACCGTTAGCAGAAGTTTGGTCAATATAAAGTAACTAATGATTAAATACAGTAACATGTAGGTTTATAAGAGCGTTTAAATGAGGACATTAATGAGTTTCTAACCTTTCTAACATTATCTGGGTCTCTTTCTCAGGATACATTGGTGTTAAACATCTCATAAAAGAATCATTTCCCAAATAGAAAGATGGCGAGCATTAAAACACATGTATTTCCCGTATGGCGTGGGTTAAAGCCAGACATTTCTCTGTCATACGCTCTCACTCAGCCATATAAACTATATATAGTGGCAGCTTGCTTGAAGGATTGGTGCAATCATCCAGTTCGGAGGCTGAGCCTGTTGGAGCCAAAGCAAACACGATGGACTGGCCTCCGTCCAGCAAGCAGAAAAGAGGAACTGCAATGTTTTTAATTGCACCTAAAAATAAAAAGAGAACAAAAATAAAAACAAGATGCTGATTCAAAAGCCTGCAATTCGGTGCCCCAGCTCTGAGGATCTTTATTTGGGAATTAAAAACAGCTCAGTTCCCTTTGTGAGACTGAAACGTGGGAGCTGTCTATGTTTCTGCTGATGGAGACCAGAGGTATGGACAGCCAGCCATGGTTTGATTTTCTTAAGTTTTTCTTTGGCCCTAGATTCTTTTTATGCTTTGGAGAGTAGGTGGACATGCAGCAAAAGGGGCAGGGCCAGGACCATATTTATAGGGAAGTCTGTCCAGGCAGGTCTGAGTTTTCTGTCATAAACAGGAGAAGCATCTTTTCATCGGACGGTTGCGTCTCGAGGACTTATCATGTACTTGTTTAACGTCTCTGTTCAAATGGAGACCACATCGTCTCCATATTAGTTCTCTTTTTCTTTTGCCTGTTGGTTTCCTCCTCCTCTCATTCCTCAGAGGTCAAAGCTCTCGTCTTTCTCCAAACAGAGGAATGTTGGAAGGGAAGCAGACGGGAAGGAATGGGAAACATGTGAGCAAAACCGTGTGCACGGCAGCAACATGTGTATATCCCTTATTTTTCAGCTGTCCTCGGACCAAACACTCGTTTAGTTTAGATGCACACACACACCCTGACATGGAGCATGTGAGCTGGGAGGCCCGTGGAGAGGGTCAGGGTCAGTTTGACAGCCTGGCTGGGAGCTCTGAGAGCACTGCAGGGGAACCCAGGCTGCCCTGGGGAGGATGCTCCGGGTAATTCACAGCAACATAAACCAGTACATTACACTGGCTGATGGTTTCCAGCTTAACCCTTTTATTGTGTTCGGGTCGTTTTTGATCCTTTTTTAATTTTAGGTATGTGTAAAGTGCCATTTTTCTTTTCTATAAGATCTATGAAGGGCTCCCAGATTATGAAAATAAGATTTTCTGGTCTGATGAGACCAAGATTGAACTTTTTGGAGTAAATTCTTAGCAGTATGCGTGTAGAAAACCAGGCACTGCTCATCACCTGCCCAATACCAACGCAACAGTAAAACATGGTGGTGGCAGCATAATGCTATGGGGGTGTTTTTCAGCTGCAGGGACAGGACTCTGGGACCATTCTTGACTGGCCCAGCCAGAGCCCTGACTTAAACCCAACTGAGCATCTCTGGAGAGACCTGAAGATGTCTGTCCACCACCGTTCACCATCCAACCTGACAGAACTGGAGAGGATCTGCAAGAAGAACGCAGAAGATCCCAAATCCAGGTGTGGAACACTGTTGCATCATTCCCAAGAAGACTAATGGCTGTACGAGCTCAGAAGGTGCTTCTACTCAGTACTGAGCAAAGTACTGAATACTTATGACCATCTGATATTTCAGTTTTTCTTTTTTAAAAGATTTGCAAAAATTTCTACATTTCTGTTTTTTTCTGTCAAGATGGGGTGCTGTGTGTACATTAGTGAGAAATAAAATAAGTAAACAGGTCAGATTCCTTTTCGTACCCACTGCATGACCAAATACTGAGATTCATGCATGTAAACACACACAGCCAAAATAATTGTTAATATACTGTTAATTTTAAATTTGCACTTCCTATTCTGAGTAAATTGACATTGGGTTTTATTAAAAGACAGGACTTTTATCCTTTTTCCTCAAAATAAATCTATACAGGTCATTTTTGACTCGTAACACCACAAATCTCACTATAGTTAATAATTTTACATTAAGAAAAAGAATCAAACTATTTTGGGGGTAGCGGTCCTCTAATAATAGTCTAGTAGACTCAGATAATGATCTTAACCATTCGTATCCCCAAAGGAAATATAATGAGTGAATTTGAATTGTTTTTCAATGAAAGGAAGGTAGGAGATCTTGGAAAACAGTGTGAACAAGCTACATTTGAAAAAATATACACCCCCCGAAACCACGCCTCCACGGCACAGGAAAGTGTCGTGTGCGCTCTTCTTGACGAAGATAACCGAGAACAGCCGAGTGGCTAGCTTGTTAGCTTCCACGTAAACAACAGAGGAACCACGTTTCTAAAAGTAATAATTATCTCACCTCCACTTCTTCTGCAGTGTAAAACATCCTCACTGCAAACACCAACACCTCCATGACTTAATCCACATCCGTTTTTTCTTTTTATGAGCAAACAGCGGCATAGATAAGAGCAGCGACCAGCCATGTTTATTTCGGTTCGTCTGTACTGAGATGGTCACGGCAAGTCGCGAGCGCACACACGCACGCAAGGACGGTTGGTGCGCGACAGAGAGCAGTCAAATTTAATGGACATAAAAATCATTCAATCAATCAGAACGGGCCGCTCAAACCTCCATCCAAAATGAAATTCATTTCATTGGAAGGGGTTTTTCCAGTGCTGTACGTTCCACAGGTGATTATTTTTTTTTATCTTTGTGTCAGAATATTTAATTAATTGTCTGTAATCAGGGAGTGAAGAAGACTTTAAGCAATATTGCAAAAAATGCTCCTGGAAAACATCATCCACCTTGCCTTTAAAACAAGAGTTTTTTCTTTTTTTTTTAAATGAACATTTTAAACAATATTTAGGTGGACATGCAGACATACTGAGCTCACTATGAGGTGAAAAACAATAATGGATTATAACTATTGTTCTTTGAGTATTTTAGGTAAAGTCAGGGTGCATTCACAAAGCTTTTTTGATTTGAATCAGAGTCTGTTTGCCCGGAAAGTCCGCTTTGTTTGGGGGAGTTGTGAATGCACAAACAGACTCTGATCTGGAACAAACAAGCGGACTCAGTCCGCCTACAAACACAGGTCTCGGTCCAATTCAAGTGGACCAAATACAGAAGTGGACTAGAAGTTGCATTGGCACCGTGGGTAAATGCTATGACAACAAACACACTTGTGGAACCGCAGTACTTTTAAAAATGGCTTGTGGTCAGACGTGGATGGAAAAAGAAGTAAAAGCTTTAATCGATATTTGGTCTGATGAAAGCATATCCAGCTCCTCGTAAGTACGCACAAAAATAATGTTGTTTTGTTGAGGAAACAGAAGTTTTGAGAACCTTCTTGTTCTTTGTATGTCTTGTCCTTGCCTACGGTGAATCCAAATGCAGCGCCACCTTTGGGAACATTATTCAAAAGGTTTGGCCCGTTTGGCTATGGTGCAACGTGAACGTGATCTCGGTCCGGGAGATGGTACATGGTATAAGTAATAACTTTATTTTTTATGCAATAATTAAGAAATAAATGTGATAATTTCACAGATTAATCTCTTTGCAATAATGTGTTAATATTGATAGCCTCAAAAAGCCCAAATTTATTTGATAAATGTAGCCCCTATCTTTCTTCACAATTATCTGGCGACCCCCTGAAATGATCAAGCGACCCACATGGGGGTCCCAACTCCCAGGATAAAAACCACTGGTCTATGCTACAAACAGTTCTTACATCTATGTTTTTTTTTTTTTTTTTTTTTTTTTTTTTTTTTTTTTTTTTTTTTTTCTTTTTTTTTTTTTTTTTTTTTTTTTTTTTTTTTTTTTTTTTTTTTTTTTTTTTTTTTTTTTTTTTTTTTTTTTTTTTTTTTCTTTTTTTTTTTTTTTTTTTTTTTTTTTTTTTTTTTTTTTTTTTTTTTCTCCTTTCTTTTTTTTTTTTTTTTTTTTTTTTTTTTTTTTTTTTTTTTTTTTTTTTTTTTTTTTTTTTTTTTTTTTTTTTTTTTTTCCCCCATAGGCCCATGACACCATTCTTCACACATTTAATCCGACATGCCTTCTTTCACCTTCAACTGGGGAGTGGGTAGTGTAGTTGGTAATGTTGTGGCCTGCGGCGTGGTATATAGACCCGGGTTTGAGTCCCCGATGCGACACTCAGATGAACCACTGTGGACCCGGTCGCTCTTACTAGCAGCTCACTGCTCTCAGGTTCAACGTGAGATGGGTTAAACGCAGAAAATGAATTTCCAAATTGGCACACGAACTGGGATTAATAGAGTATCTCTTTTTTTCTTTAACTTTGCGTGCTTTTATATATATATATATATATATATATATATATATATATATATATATATATATATATATATATATATATATATATATATATATATATATATATATATATATATATATATATATTTATACATATATATACTTAGGTTGCTAGTTCAATTCAATTCCAAGCTGAGGAGGGGGTTCAAACAATTCCAACAGTGGCCTTCCTGTATAGAGTTTGCATGTTGTCCCTGTGTATGCGTGGGTTCTCTCCGGGTACTCCAGCTTCCTCCCACCATCCAAAGGCATGCATGTTAGGTCAACTGATCACTCTAAATTGCCCCTAGGAATGAATGTGAGTGTGTGGTTGTCTGTCTCTCTGTGTTGGCCCTGCGACAGACTGGCGACCTGTCCAGGGTGTGCCCCGCCTCTCGCCTGATAATAGCTGGGATGGGCTCCAGCAAACCTGCAACCCTGAACTGGATAAGCGGTACAGAAAATGATGATGACTGATATCAATGGATGTAGCACCATAAAGACCAACCAAAAGACGATAATATGGTATGTATTACCAAATAATGGAAATATTTAAATATTAATACTTTTCCTTTAGGTACTTTTTCATATTGACATTTATTTATGCTACTATTATTAAATCACTGTGCATCAGGAAGGTCTTCTTGGCTTTATTCCAGCCACAGAGGACCATTATTTTTCTTGTTTTCAGACATGAATAGAACTGCACACTTGTTGATCTTTGGCTGTACATTGCAGTTAATTTAAGCTCTCTGATTGGTGTAAATTTTGACAGGAAGTGGCTTCATCATAATTTTCAGGTCATATAAATAAATGGATAAAAGAAGGGACAAACTACCAAGCCCCTTTCTAGACATGAAGCTGTGCAAGCTGTCATGTGGCAGCTCCTCCTGGATCATCAGCACGGCATGAGCTCAAAGTCACGCTCCTAATGACTTAATTTATTTTCTCTTGTGACCTGAAGCAAACAAATGATAATGTGCATTATTAATCTAGGCTATAACTGGACATCCTAAATGATGAAAAACCAACAGGCATGGAAACAAGATGAATAAAGATGATCTCATTGGGATGTTACTGGTGAATAATCATCGAGTGGCTGCTGGTTTCAGGAAGGAATCAATCCTGATGTCCACACATGCCCCAGCAGGCCCCTGTCCTCTCCTGACTGATGGCCCCTTTGCTTTCCAGGGATGTAAAGCAAAGGAGCGAAGAGCCACTCTACAGAGCCTCAGAAATTGGGTTATATTGACTACAATGTTGGGTTATTTCAATCCAGAAGTTGGATCAACAACCCAAATGTCTGGGTTGAAATAACCCAGAAATGAGTTGGTCCCTTTTTAACCCAGCACTTTGACCCAGGACTTTTTAGTGTGTGATTAGGAACCTCCTGGTTGCCTCCCCGGGAGGGTTGTTTCAAACCTATACCACCAAGAGGAGATGGCTGGGGGGGGGTCTGGGAAGTTTTGTCCAGACCGTCACCCCTGAAAACCAGTCCTGAATAAAAGCTTTTATAACATTACAGCTCAATGACAGTTAAATTTGATTTAATGTCAAGCATTTTCACAAAAAGATACAATAAAAACAGGATTATATCAGTTGAAATCCGCTGTACATGTATATTAGTCAGAGGTGTGGATGTGTTTGGTTTTATTGTGTACACACACATCAAAGCATGTCGGTCTCTTCAGAGGAGGGATCCCTCCTCTGCAGCTCCTCTTTCATTTTTACCCCATTAAAGGGAGTTTTTCTGATCTGAACTGAGGGCCTCGGGAGCAGATGATATATGTCTAAAGTTTCTTCAAACAAATTTGAGTTTTGATATTGACATTAATGATGTTATTGATATGGTTTAGCTTTTCTGCAGTATGCTGGTTTGACAGTCAGTTCAACTTTGTGTTTTGACCTAAAATGATGTGCAGACATAACTGCAAACACTTCTCTGGAAATCGGTTTCTTGGAAATAAGAAGAGACAGTTGAAAGCGGTGCATTATCCTGCTGGAAGTAGCATCAGAAGATGCTCCACTGTGGTCATAAAGGGATGGACATGGTCAGCAACAATACTCAGGTAGGCTGTGGTGGTTATGTTGGTACTTAGGGGGTGGGCCAAGAAAATCTCCCCCACACCATTACACCAGCAGCAGCCTGAAGCCTTGATCCAAGGCAGCATGGACCCATGCGTTCATGATGATTCCAGCAAATTCTGAACCTAGCATCTGAATGTGGAGTTGAAATGGACACTCATCAGACCACAACATTTCTCCATCTTGTCCAATTTTGGTGAGTCTGTGTGAATTGTAGGATCAGTTTCCTGTTCTTAGCTAACAGGAGTGTGGTCTTTTGCTGGAAACTGATTGTTTCTAGGTAGGATTACTTTTGGATAATATATTATCAGCAGCGAAGAAAGCAAAATTTTTTCTGTATATTTTTCCCTCCCCTTTTTTAATTTCTTTTATTTTTTTATATTTTTATTACAAATGTGAAAAAAAAAATTGCTAGTTTTGTAATGCTACATAGATCTGCCCATGTCTTAAACGTATGTTAACGTTAAAGCTTGAGTCGAAGGTGTTTTCTTTTCCTTTCATTTTTACGTCTTTTGGCCCAAAGCTGAAAAAATAATCCAGTTGCCCAGGAAAAGGAGATTATTGCTGTTGCAGACGGCATTGCAAACTCTTCCGGAAACAGCCGTGATATCAGTTTACTGCACCACGGACAACTGTTGGTAAAGCATGAGGATTTTAAAGGGTCGTCTCATTTCTTCAGGGAATAATTCCATATCAAGCACCTGAAACAGGAGAAGGGGTAGGGGTATGGATGAAAATAGGAATTTTAATAGAGCCAAAGTCACTTACATCCTTTCCTTCCTTGCTCTGATGCTCAGTTTGAACTTTTTCATGTCATCTTGACCATGACTTCATGCACTGAGTTGCTGTCATGCACTTGGCTTATTAGATACATGTGTTAAGAAGCAGGTGAACAAGTGAAGCTGATAAAGTGGAGGGTGAGGTGCCTTGAATAAAACCTAGAAAAGTGTGAAAGTTTGCTCAGATCGAACAGCCAGATTTATGGAGGAACTGGACTCAGACATGTCTGGAATATCTGCATGCTTCGGTCCTTTTCTGCGGAGGATGTGTTCAGACCAGAACTCTAAAAAGAAATGTTTGAGGCTTTGTTAACATGCAATTAAAACGTAAAGCTTGACAGCCTGTACTCTGCTGTGATGTCTCACATCCTGTGTAGCTTTTCCACATCAACAGCAGGGCTACACATTTCACTGTGAAAGAGACAACAGATATATACAGGTATATCTTATATATACAGTGGAGCAAAAAAGTATTTAGTCAGCCACCAACTGCACAAGTTCTCCCACTTACAAAGATGAGAGAGGCCTGTAATTGTCATCATAGGTATACCTCAACTGTGAGAGACAGAATGAGAAAAAAAAAAACATCCAGAAAAACATAGTCTGATTTTTAAAGAATTTTTTTGCAGATTATGGTGGAAAATAAGTATTTGGTCACCTACAAACAAGCAAGATTTCTGGCTCTCACAGAGCTGTAACTTCTTCTTTAAGAGGCTCCTCTGTCCTCCACTCATTACCTGTATTAATTGCACCAGTTTGAACTCATCAGTATAAAAGACACCTGCCCACAACCTCAAACAGTCACACTCCAAACTCCACTATGGCCAAGACCAAAGAGCTGTCAAAGGACACCAGAAACAAAATTGTAGACCTGCACCAGGCTGGGAAGACTGAATCTGCAATAGGTAAGCAGCTTGGTGTGAAGAAATCAACTGTGGGAGCAATTATTAGAAAATGGAAAACTTACAAGACCACTGAGAATCTCCCTCGATCTGGGGCTCCACGCTAGATCTCACCCCGTGGGGTCAAAATGATCACAAGAACGGTGAGCAAAAATCCCAGAACCACATGGGGGGACCTAGTGAATGACCTGCAGAGAGCTGGGACCAAAGTAACAAAGGCTACTCTCAGTAACACACGACGCCGCCAGGGACTCAAATCTTGCAGTGCCAGATGTGTCCCCCTGCTTAAGCCAGTACACATCCAGGCCCATCTGAAGTTTGCTAGAGAGGCATTTGGATGATCCAGAAGAGGACTGGGAGAATGGAATATGGTCAGATGAAACCAAAATAGAACTTTTTGGTAGAAACACAACTTCTCGTGTTTGGAGGAGAAAGAATGCTGAATTGCATCCAAAGAACACCATACCTACTGTCAAGCATGGGGGTGGAAACATCATGCTTTGGGGCTGTTTTTCTGCAAGGGGACCAGGACGACTGATCCGTGTAAAGGAAAGAATGAATGGGGCAATGTATCGTGAGATTTTGAGTAAAAACCTCCTTCCATCAGCAAGGGCATTGAAGATGAAACGTGGCTGAGTCTTTCATCATGACAATGATCCCAAACACACTGCCCGGGCAACAAAGGACTGGCTTCGTAAGAAGCATTTCAAGGTCCTGGAGTGGCCTAGCCAGTCTCCAGATCTCAACCCCATAGAAAATCTTTGGAGGGAGTTGAAAGTCCGTGTTGCCCAACGACAGCCCCAAAACATCACTGCTCTAGAGCAGATCTGCATGGATCCTCAAGGAGGATCAGAAGAAATGGACAACATATAAGTTAAATATGCGTGTCACTGCAAACGGTCTGAATACTTTGACCATGTGATATTTCAGTTTTTCTTTTTTCATAAATTTGCAAAAATTTCTACATTTCAGTTTTTTTCTGTGAAGATGGTGTGCTGAGTGTACTGTACATTAATGAGAAGCAAAATGAACTTCTTTGATTATGGCAAATGGCTGCAATAAAACAACAAGTGAAAAGTTTAAAGGAGTCTGAATACTTTCCATACCCATTGTATTTGTATATATATTCACCACCACTTATCATTCTGGGTGACTTTTCCATGAAGTCCAGTCAGATAATAATCCCCAACTTTTGAGTGGTGGTGTGCAGTTATAAAAGCAAGAGTTAATTTTCATATGATTTGATATCGTTGTTTAAATTCTAGTAAAATAAGAATGATGTGGAAAAACTGCTCTACAGGCTACACGGTAAAACATTAGAACACTTTTACAGTCGTAAAAAGTTCTATGACAACAGATTTATGAAAACAAAGCTGTAATCTGGCTCATTTTCCTCGGTGGTGTTACGAAGGAGTTTCCTCCTCGGGAACATCCAGGCTGTGGCTGTGGGGAGGCAGCGCTGATTAGCTCTCTCTCTGTTTGGGTTCAGAGTGGAGCATAAATTGGAGCACTCCTCTAAAAATAGGACGTATTATTTACCCCTCCCAACATCCAGGTCCCTGAGTATGTGTGTGCAGGCATTCACAACAACTCATTCATGCACATAATACACATGCAGAGAGGCTCCATTTCCTTCCAGAGACCTCAGGATTCGGTGTTGTTCCCTGCTTTTGAAGATGATGCTCATGTTTTGTGCAGTGCCGTCAGAGAACCTCCCTGCTGTCACCTGCTCATGGGTTGGTTTCTATGAACAACCTTTTCTCCTGTCATACACACTCATTATTGAACTGGTTTACATCACTGTTGTGGGATTTTCAAGAGCTCTCTGGACAGACTTGTTAAATTTGTCATGTAGATTTTCAGAAAGGATTTTAAGATGATCATTAGTGTCTCAGGAACGATGTTGTGCAACTCTGGGGTGAATTGTGATGGATAGTTTACCCTTTATGTGATCTATGAAGGTTTTCCAGGAACTTACTGTATATCTCATACAGGAAGGTTACAATCCAGCCAAAATGTGGTGTGTTATGGAACTATCTAGTAAATCCACAATGATCCATGATAACACCATTACCTGTATTTATCCCATTTACATCATAAAAACATCCCTATTACTACTATGTTGCTAAGAGAACTCTATTTAGACCTGTAAATGATGGTGAAGACACTTCTCTGGGAACTGGGACTGATGCTGGGAACTGGGACTAATGCTGGGAGCTAGGACTGATGCTGGGTACTCATGCTCAGCATCATATGTACTCCATAACGTATTCGTGCTAGGTACATATGGATTAAATATGGGCATATGAGGGACCCAGGTGGGTTTTTACACGGTTTCAATGCTGGCCCTACCTGTGTTTGCCCATGTGGGTTTCCACATATGGGGCCCATGTAACTGAAACTACATGAGATCTGCAAATTTGCCCAGTTCAAGCCCATGCCCATACAAATACTTATAGGCTATATTGGCAAACACAGGTGGAGCCACCATGGAAACCATGGAGAACCCCACTTGGGTCCCTCATACAAATATGCAGCCGAAGTTAAACCGTTATGGGTCCCACATGGACATGCTGGCTGGGCTGGGACTGATCCTGGGAACTGAGACTGATGCTGGGAGCTGGGACTCATGCTGGGAACTGGGACTGATAGTGGGAACTGATGCTGACTGAGCACCACTGCTTATAAAGGCACGTTTCCACCAGCGGGTCTGGGTCGGGTCCAGCCGGATCGGTCCACGTTTTTTTGCATTTCCACAGATTAAAACTGGGATGGGTACCCTCATATCCGACCCAACCCGGCCTACTTTTTTAGTACCCTTTGGTAGGGGTACTGATCTAACCGATCCGGACCAAAGAGGTGGCGCTAATACACAGCAAGCCGTTGATTTGTTAAAAAATCCATCACTTCCCGCGTGACCCGGTGTAAAAATCAAAGCAGGGACGACCCCTTTGTATCTGTCACGTGTGGTGTGGCGCTTTAAAAGGAAATGCACGGCGATGATGTCAGGCGATCACATAGCAGCACTGTCCAGTTAATACTCCGCCTCCAGGGTAAGAGGACAGTTTGGTGTGGGGACGCAACGTGAACTCAACACATCCGTACCTAAACCCACTCGATCCAGCCTGGCCCGACCCGACCCGACCCAGACCAGGGCTTAAATAACACCCTCTCTCATGTCTGCAAAAGTCTCCATCAGACCAGAACATGTAGACCAGAACTTTTTCAGTAGTCACTTTTTTTTTGTGTGTGTGTGTGTGTGGTGGGGGGGGTTGCTAGGAGGGTCAGAAAATTCACCAAATATAGCAACAAAATTTATATTTTGACTCATGCATCAGTATAAATGGTGTAACTGGAAATTGACACTGACAAACTTTGACAAATTAATTATGATTAATATAGTCCCACCTCTAGTTAAGGCTGGGTGATTAATAACATTTGAATCTCAATTATATATATATATATATATATATATATATATATATATATATTTATATATTATATATATATATATATATATATATATAAATCTTTATTTATATTTACATTAAGCACACACTGGCATGGTGCTGCTTAGCACCAAGCATGCCACCAAGCACAGTGGCATGGTGGTTAGCACTGCAGCCTCACGGTAAGAAGGTCACTGGTTTGATTCCCGGCTGGGGAGGGGTTCGAACAATTCCAACCGTGGCCTTCCTGTGTGGAGTTTGCATGTTCTCCCCGTGTATGCGTGGGTTCTCTCCGGGTACTCCGGCTTCCTCCCACCATCCAAAGACATGCATGTTAGGTTCATTGATCACTGTAAATTGCCCCTAGAATGGTTGTCTGTCTCTCTGTGTTGGCCCTGCGACAGACTGGCGACCTGTCCAGGCTGTTTTTTAAAAAAGGTCTCAAAGACCTTGGAGTCAGATCTGCTTCAGATTGGGAAAACACCTGACATGGGAGAGGAGAGGAGTTCACAGAGTCACTAAAACAGCTGTGATCAAACCTCTGCTAAAAGGATAATCTAGACAAGACACAGATGAGCAGCTACAGGCCGATCTCCAATCTTCCATTTTTAAGTAAGATCATTGAAAAAGCAGCCTTTCACCAGCTAAATGACTTTTTAAGAGAAAACAACCGTTATGATGTCTTCCAGTCAGGTTTTAGACAGCACCACAGCACCGAGACTGCTCTGACCAAAGTCATGAATGACATATGTCTGAATACTGACACTGGAAAAATGTCAGTGTTGGTTTTACTGGATCTCAGTGCTGCATTTGATACAGTTGACCACATTATATTACTCCAACGACTGGAGAAGTGGGTGGGTCTCTCTAGTTCTGTACTAAACTGGTTCAAAACATATTTAGAGAACAGGAAATATTTTGTGTCAGTAGGCAATTTTACATCTGAGCAGACAAAAATTACCTGTGGAGTTCCCCAGGGCTCTATCCTGGGGCCTCTTCTGTTTAACATCTACATGCTCCCACTGGCTCAGGTTATAAAGAACAACAATATTAGTTACCATAGCTACGCAGATGACACACAGCTATATATTACAGTATCACCAGGAGACCGGGGCCCTGTACAGGCTCTTGGTAAATGTATTGATGAGATTAATGACTGGATGTGCCTCAACTTTCTTCAGCTGAACAAAAACAAAGCTGAGGTGATTGTTTTTGGAGCCAAAGAGAAACGACAGCAGGTTGTCACAGAACTTCAGTCCATCCACCTAAAAACCACCAATCAGGCCAGAAATCTGGGTGTAGTGATGGACTCAGACCTAAACTTTGAAAAACACATCAAAGCGACCACTAAATCAGCCTACTCTCACCTGAAGAACATCTCAAGGATCAAAGATCTGATGTTTCAGGAAAATCTGGAAAAACTAGTCCATCATTCATCTTCAGTCGGCTTGACTACTGTAACAGCGTCTTTACTGGTCTACCTAAAAAATCAGTTAGCCTCTTAACTCCCACCTTTTTAAGTAATCCTCGCCTATTTTGCATACCCAAATGGAAATGCAAATAACAGAGGAACTGTAAGGCCAAATTACTTGTGTGAGACATCATTTGAAAGCTTACACCTTCTAGTGTCTGAAAATATAAATTAGAAAAGTGTGACTAAAACACAGCCTGGGCGCCGGCGACCAGGTGGTTTTAAACAGGTTAAACAGCTGCAGCTCATTCAGAACTCTGCTGCCCGAGTTCTCACAAAGACCAGAAAAGTGGACCACATCAGTCCAGTTCTCAGGTCTTTACACTGGCTGCCGGTCCATCAGAGAATAGACTTTAGAGTTCTGCTGCTGGTCTATAAAGCTCTGAATGGTTTAGGCCCAAAATACATCAGTGACCTCTTGACCCAGTATGAACCTACTAGACCCCTCAGGTCATCTGGATCCGGCCTTTTATCAGTTTCCAGAGTCAGAACCAGACATGGAGAAGCTGCGTTCAGCTTCTATGCTCCACATGTCTGGAACAAACTCCCAGAACGTCTCAGATCAGCTGAAACACTTAGTTTATTTAAATCCAGGCTGAAGACCCACCTTTTCTCCGCTGCATTTACGTAGATTTTATTCAAAAGTTAAAATCCGCACGTCTCTGTATTCTCTCTCTTTAATCTTAAATGCTTTTAATTTTGAATCATGCTTCTAATTGTTTTTTTCTCTCCCTTTTGCTTATAATGTTTTATGTAAAGCACTTTGAATTGTTCTGTACATGAAATGTGCTTTACAAATAAACTTGCCTTGCCTTGCCTTAATAATAATAATTTATATCACGCTTTTCAAGGCACTCACAGTAGGTCCATTATTCTTTAACTCCTCATTCATACTTGGTGATGGTAAGTTACATATGTGGCCACAGCTGCCCTGGGGCAGACTGACGGAAGCATGGCAGCCATTTCACGCCTACAGTCCTTCAGACCACCACCAAAATATTCACACACATTCATATACCAGTGGTGCCCCCACTGGAGACAAGGAGAGTTAAGTGTCTTGCCCAAGGACACAACAACACATGGCTGAGGGAATCGGGATTCAACCGCCGATCCTTCGATCATGGCCGACCTGCTGAGCCACAGTCGCCCTACATTATAGGCATATGCCACCCCTGGGTGAAATTGAACCTCTCCCCACGGTCCCCTGAGTTGGACACGTGGGCAGAAGCATTTTCTAGTCAAACCAGTCATTCTCTGAATCTGGCAGCACTGACTGTAGCTTAGGTAAGCATAGTAATCTGGTGTTTCCAACTAGCACTACTTGGCGAAAGTGAACCAATCAAGTAATTGGGATTTTTTTCCCAATTTCGTTAGGTGAACCGTACATTCTGAGCAAGTACAAATGACCAGCCAATTTTACATCAAAGGACTGACTAGGCGGCATTCAATAGAGGAACTACAATATATGCTGCGGAAGTACAGGCAAATAACATCAGGGATAATAGCAACCCTGTTTACAGAAGCTGGGGATGCTGCGTGCTGCCTTTGCTACTATCTGTTGTGCTTTGCCTGTGATTCGCCTGTACTTCCGTGGCAGGGAGACCTGTAAGGACAGGGTTCCAGTAGAGTCTACTAAAGATAAATTCAGAAATTCTGCTGAGAACCTTTAATCCTCCAGATGTTCATTTCATGACTGACTGGCTGACTTCACAACTGTCTTAAAGGCGTTATAGAACATGTTTCGGCATTTCAGAAAGCAGAGCCTGTTAGCAAGTTTTTGAATAATGGGCATGCGCAAGACCAACCTGCTGGATTCACAGCTCCCTCCTTCGACCACAGAATAACACGCACAAGCCACTCCAGTGTTTAGCAGACAGCAGGTATCATGTCACAAACGCAAGTAAACAGATGTTGTTGTCTGAGTATTACTGTTACCAATCAATCACTCTCATTGATCAGTCTCGCCCATTACCCCTTCTTACTACGGTAGTAAAAGTGATTGACGAGCCAGTAGACAAATGATAAAGCTAAGGAATGCAAGATGATTGGCAGATTTTCAGCCCCATGACTTTCACAGCTGAGGTATGATAATATTTATGTATTAAAAGCATTTAATTAATCATAGCATATGGGGTAGTGAACCCAATTTTACCAAATATTGCAAAAATTGTTGAAAGAAACATCTTCTATAACGCCTTTAATGTGAGTCTGAATTTCAGGTCTGAATTCAGGACTAGTCCAGGTTTCTGGCTTGGTTTTTAGCCTTTTACTTGTAAAATAAAAGTATATGGTGCTCTTGTGTCTTGGACAGTTTTTTTTTTTTGTTGTTTGTTTTGTTTTATGTAATTATCATTTCCAACCACAATTCAAAAGTAATAATTTATTTTTACTGAATTATAATTTTATAAATTTTAATTTATTATTAGTTTCTTTATTTTATTGTTTGAATTATCTTGTGAATTTAGCCTTTTAAATAGGAGAGTATGAATAATTTTGCAGATGACTGAGAAGATTTTTTTCAACTTATTGACAGGAATCATTGCTGTATTATGTTTTATTTTGTTCCTATTAGAGACCCCATTGTAAACAAAAGGCACGTGAGCACTAAGAATTGAGTTAAGTATATAATCAATATTCCTGAATCCATCAGAGGATAACCACAGTATTTAGTTGACCACAGTTTAGTTTTTTTATTGTTCATATTCAACTGCTAGAGGACAAAATTTAAACACTGTGACATTGATGAGGTTTTCTAAACTGTCTCAAACATTAAGCTTGTAACTAAAACTACAAAGCCTGCAAGTCATTTTCCAACAGCAGTTAAGCAGATCTGTTGATTTGAGAGGCTTAAGTCACAAAGTCGACGATAAACTTTGACCAATCTGTGTGTATCAGAAAACCTGTGTGCACACAAAAAATGATCAGATTTCCAATTTTGTTTATTTGTGGTTTATAAATACTTTTTGCACAGGTTGGGATGCCTGAGTTCTGCTGTTGGTCCTCAGCTAAACAAATGGACGCACAAAGATAAACACGTTTTGCTAATAATAAGTTTGGATGTTTCCCTCCATATTTGAGCAGCATTTCCGTTCCTTCAGAGGCGTGCTCATGCATACAGCAGGCAGGCAGACCTCTGACCGACACTTTGACCTGTGGCGGCCCGCCTGCATTTGGTGGTGAAAAGGGCATCTGTCATGTGCTCCTCCGCTACCGTCTGTCTCAGCGCTGCCAACACATTCTGATGTCACACACCCCCACCATCACACACTGACAGTGTGTATATGCTGCAGTGGGAAGTTGGCTGCAGGCTCTGACCTCATGATGCTTTGTGGTTTGAGCAGCATTGTGTGGTCGCCTGGGGATTAGGAACGGGAGAAGGAGACAGATTAATCACTCACTGAATTTGTATTTTCCGCTTCCATGTTCACATAAAGCTATTGTATATATTTACATTAACCTTTTACAGTTTTATCAGAACCTTGACTGGGTAAAGTGGGCGAATCCTGAAGAGTGTGAAGAGTAAAATACACACAGTGTGTGAGAGATCTGCTGCTGACAGCAGAGGCCACAAACAAATGAAGGAAAGAACAGTTAACTAAGTCACAGCACAGAATTACAAACCTGCTTTTGTTAAAGATGTAAGAGCTAAAGAAACGCTGGCGGCAGCATTAACCTCATGTTTCTGATTACAATAAAGCTTATCCTTCATCTAAGACTTGTTCTGGTTACTCCTAGATAGAAACATTAAAACTCAGCAAACTGGATCGAGAGCTTTTCCGTTTAAACCATGTGTCTATCTTTTAGGTCTCTGATTAAAAACTGTGTCCCCATAATGAGATGAGTAGATCTCTGCAACCATAAGAAATCCTTTTGGATTCATAGTAAAAACTTTTTATTTATATTATTAAACTATTATTACTGGTATTCATTATTGTTGAGAGTGATGCTGCCATTAGCCCGAGGGGTGGGGCTCTCAGTGTGAATAGTGTTTACCCACAGACACAGGGAAGAACTCCAGACTCTACCTTTATTAAAGAAAACTAAACTCAAAAGGAAGGCTTAGATGTGTTAATATGTGTAAATATCATCCATCCATTTTCTACACCCTCTTTTTCCAGTTCAGCCTATCCCAGCAACTAGCAGGCGAAAGGCAGGGTACATTCTGGGCAGGCTGCCACTGGTCAAACAATCCATCACTGCCAGGAAGAATTTAGAGTGATAAGTGCATATTTGGTGTTAACATGCATGTCTTTGAACTGTGGGAGGAAGTCAGTACCTGGACAGAGCATCCCAACTCCATACAGAATGACCCACTATTGCCAACTCTTCTTGGAGAGAAGTTGTTATTGGCTGGCCCAAAAGTCGCCAGAAGTCGTTAAATGATGTCACAGGACCAAACAATTGATTTTGCGCATGTGCAGTACCATATACCGGTATCCCGTATATTTATTCTTGACATGCTACAATGTTCATTTACAAGAGTACTGAAGGGGTGACATACACGTTTGAGTCATATACAAAAAAGACCCAGATGCCACAAGGCATCATGGGAAATAATCTGGATGAGGAGGCGTGGTCATCTCACAGCAGCTCAGCAGGGCTGCAGTCTGCAGAGGGACAGCATGAGCAGTGAGTGAGTGCCGGGAAATGGGGGGGGACTGACGGGAGGCAGCTCCCGATTAACAGGTGGAGCGATATAAACTTTATCTGTCTCCATGATCACCAGGAAAAGTCGCTAGATTTGTCGCTAGACGCTTTTTTGAAAGTAAGTCGCTAGAGGGGGGGGGGGGGGGGATTTGGTAATTTTTATTTTTTTTTTTTTTTCTTTTTTTTTTTTTTCTCTTTTTTTCTTTTTTTTTTTTTTTCTTTTTTTTTTTTCTTTTTTTTTTTTTTTTTTTTTTTTTTTTTTTTTTTTTTCTTTTTTTTTTTTTCTTTTTTTTTTATTTTCTAAACTTCTTCTTCTTCTAGGTCTGAAGAGTCGCTAAATATAGCGACAAAGTTGCTAAGTTGGCAACAATGGAATGCTTCAACACAGGTTATTTTTAACCACCCAACACATTGCATTTACTTCCGGGCATACGCCTCCAACCCCCACCCACACTCTTAACCCTGATTTTGTTTGAATATAAATGATTTTAGTGGAGTTTAGTTATCATTTCATGTTAACAGTGTCTCATTGCTAAATCAAATAAGTTGTTTTGTGGAACTTTTCAACATTGTGCAATGCAATAATTATAACTAGCAAAGATAGTTGAACATGGTATGTTATTGTTATAGAGGGTGGGGCTATTTTCAAAACTCAACCTGTTTGGACCACAAAGGCTCATGGAAAATGCAAATTCAGCAGTAATTTAACCTTTTATTGATGTTATGCCATTGAGTTGCTGCCTTAAGTGGCTGTGGCTCGGGTGGTAAAGCAGGTCAGCCAATGATTGAAGGATCGGTGGTTCGAATCCCCATCTCCCATCCATGTGTCGTTGTATCTTTGGGCAAGACGCTTAACCCTCCTTCCCTAGAGTAGGGGCACCACTGTTGTGTGAATGATCCGGTGGTGGTCGGAGGGGACATGGGCACAAAATGGCAGCCACGCTTCCGTCGGTCTTTCCCAGGGCAGCTGTGGTTACATACATAGCTTACCATCACCAAGTATGAATAGGGAGTGAATGAATAATGGATATACTGTGAGCGCTTAGAGTGCCTTGACAAAAAGTCCAATATAAATCTAATCAATTATTATTACTGTAGGTATGTCCACATTTACCCAAAGTTGTTGAAAAAAATCTGTTCAGTTTGACTGTTAAGGAGTGTCAAGAAGATGAACTCATCACCATAAACAACACTTAAGTACCTGTCAGGGATTAAATTCACATTAGTCACTGGCTACTCAAGATATATAAAAAAAAGATATACTTTATTAATCCCAATTAGTGTGCCAATTAGGAAATTCTTTCTCTGCATTTTACCCATCTCAGGTTAAACCTGAGAGCAGTGGGCTGCTATTTAAAGGGATATTGTGTAAGTTCTCCTGTTATTCATTCACAAAAATTGATTATTTGGTTCAATAATCACTCCCATCAACAAACTGAAGTGCTCCTCTAAGCTCTGAATTTGCTGTTCATATCATTTATATTCACATCGAACAGGTCGGCTCGGTGGTGGCTACCATGTCACCATGTTTTTTTTTTTTTTTTTTATGGATGTATTTGTTTTTTTTTTAAAAATTTTTAAAATAAATAAATAAATATTTCTTTCTTTTTTTTTTAATAAATAAATAAATTTTTTTAAATAAATTTAATTTAATTAAGGGGGGTTGGGTGGTGTGTGTGTGTTTGTGTGTTTGTGTGTGTGGGGGTGGGGGGCATGCAGTGTTCCACAATGGAGAATTGTCCCTCTCTCCTTCTCTGACATTAGGCTAGATAACATTTGCTAGTCAGAGAAGATGACGATGATATTGAAATAAACTTTACTCCCCCGAGTTGAACTATTATGACAGATGCGCGAACTGGCGAGTGTGTTTGTTCCTTACCTCTCATTCAAGTCTTCCCGCATGGAGAATCTCTTCTTCTTCACCTCAAAACCGAAACATGTCAAGGCTGCCGGTAAATGTGACGTGCTGCGGCGTGATGTGTAATGCTACAGGTTAGGAGGAGACCATATGTAAAAACACAACTCATTTTTTTCATTTATTGTTTTTTCTACAGTATAAACACAACTCCTGATTCTCAGCTACAATATAGCAGTTAATATAATGTGCAATCTTTCTATAAATTAGATTTTCTTTTCTCTTTTTTTTTTTTTTTTTTGGTAAAATGAATATTTTTTTTAAATAAAAAAATCCCAGGAAATATACAGGTATTTACCTCGGGTACCTCATAGCTAGTTACAGCCTTGATTTATATATATATAAATCGCACAAGATCTGGTTTATATTTATATTCTTCTTTTTCAACAAAAGTGGAGATGCTTTGCAGGTTTGCTACTGTCAATACACAATCTAAATGCTATGCAGTATGTAAAGCTATACAATTGTTTAATTGCATCAAATAGTACTGTGCAGCCCCTAAAACTGGCATTTTCAGACAGCCCATTCATCTGGAAATTCACCGGGTTAAGCAAGTCTGAACATAAGAATGCCACTTTCCTCAATACGTATGCATTCACTCTAATGGCAGCTTGGTCTGTTCCAAGATGGCTGCTCTGTCGGCATGCCTCAAACCCATGGACTCCGGGTCTATCAATGTCGATGCCCATCGTGGCTCACCTAAGCACTGTATCAAGGACTTGAAGCAGAGTTTTCTGGTCCACAGCTTGTGGCATCAACCGCTAGGCTCTCCACACTCTGAGTGCCACGGTAGCCTGGCAGCCCAGCATTGTGAAATGCAGCCTAGTGGGCAGCCCGAGAGGTAAAACATTGTTCTCACTCATGGTAAAGAGTACATTTGAGAACGTTTTGCTGAGTGTCTTTACACTTTGCAGTTATTTGTTCACAGATAAGGTACTGTAAGTGGGGGGTTGGAGCAGAGTTAGACGGAGGTGACCGTGCACAACAGCAAACCTTTCAGGAGAAGGAGCTTCTCCCCCGTTTAATGTCCTCCAAGTGGGGGACCTCAGGTTGAAAGATGAAGGTTTCCCCAAACATCTACTGTAGGTTGAGGTCCGAAACCAAGCTGTAATGTCCATATGTCATTGTTCTCAGTGTCGGGTATAGATGACTTTAATTAATTCAGTAGTAAAAGTATGAGAACATCTGAGCAGACATACAGGTCAAATTCACTGACTACACTGCTCTCTTGATGAGCCTCCAGCTCCCGGCTAAGGAGACCCATTACTGACTCTCAGGTCTCATTGCTGTGTTGATTTGCCAAGGGCTTGATTTCCCAACGGCCTCACAGCAGCCATTACTAATGACAATTCTTGTGTTTAGTGAGTCAGAGATTGTCCTCCTGGTCTGATTTACTGCTATGGTCTACAATCTGAGTGTATTTGAGTTCAAGACAGTACATGTTAGATACATTTTAGATTTTTGGTTGATCATACAAGTGAGTGAACATGTCCCTACATGTCAACAAAATGATTCATTGGGTCAACTAATTAAATTTTTCCATCCAAGAAATATATGTAGGGTGAACTTAAACTATGTCCGTTGATGCAAGGTAATGAGTTAGTCCAACACATTTTTATTTAATTGCTGGGAAAAAAAAAAAATCACATTTAATAAATGTAAATGATTTATGTTATTTCAACACAAAATAATATAGTTCAGTGGAGTTGAATTACCTACACTGACTTATTAGAAGTGTTTTATGTTCAGCTGACTCAATTAAAAATATATTTTTGGGGATAGAGGTTGGAATGATGCAATCAGATCAGGTCATGGTTTAAGCAAGCTGTTAAAATGATAATGGTTTGTCATTAGACACCCCCTTTGCTAAGTCCTTTAAACCGCTGATGTAGATATGCTAAACCGCAATTATTTAGGGCAAGGTGTGCATTACCAATGCTTGGACATGATATGTCCCATAGACTGGGAGAGACTGATGGAATTGCATGGATATTTAACTCCCATGCAGAAAAAAACAGAGTATTGCAATGCATGATGGGAAATATGTAAATAAGTCAATCAAACTCATTTAATTTGAGCTGAATGTTTATTTATGAAATTATTTTACTTAATGTCCATTAAAAATAAATATAGAGGTACAGTACTACCCAAAAAATTAGAATATCCTGAAAAAATTCACGTATATCCGTAATATAACTTAAAAGGTGCAATTTACATATTGTATAGACAAATAATATGTGAATCAATATATTTCAAGCTTTTATTTCTTTGGATGTTGCTGAATGAAGTTGCAGCTTAAAGGGACACTGTGTAATCGGGAGCAGCTCCCTCGTACTTTTCATGCTGCGTTCGCGTGAAACTGGGCAGACCGACTACAGCCGATGCATGTAAAGTTATCACCAGCCTCTATGTGAAGATGTGGTCCGTCAGTTACAGTGACATCAGTCTACATCTGATTTGTTGTCATGGCGATGTCGTATTGTTTTCCCTGACCCATGTTTTACCGTCTTTCGCTCGGCTTCATTGATTAAAATGACATCTGGTTTGTTACCAACGGCCGTCTGCCCGACTGCACGTGAACCAGTGAGACGCTAGTCTCTCCCCTCTGCAGCGCGGTGACTTTTCAAAGACATTACCTCGAACTGAGCTGAAAACTCCGGTGTGTCCGGTGAGTTTCTGTGTTTTCCTACTGTCACGCTTCTCCTGAACGCAAAAACATGGCGATACGACATGGCAGCCTCCACCAAGCCGACCCGCTCGATGTGTAAATGAATGATACGAACGGCAAATTTAGAACTTAGAGGAGCACATCAGTTTGTTGATGGGAGTGATTACTGATTAATGAAAAAACACTTTTGAACCAAATAATCAGTTTTTGTGAATAAATTACAGGAGAACTTACACAATATCCCTTTAAGAAAACCTTGAAATCAAAAACTCAAAAAATTAGAATACTGTGAATAGCTCCAGTATTGTAGGCCCAGATTGTCACATTCTAATCAGGTAAGTAATCCAAAACATCTGCAAAAGTGCCTCGAGCCTTTAAAAAGTCTCTGTCTTGGTTTAGAAGAATTCACAATCATGGGGAAGACTGCTGATCTGACAGTTGTGCAGAAAACCGTCATTGACTCCCTGCACAAGGTGGGAAAGACACAAAAAGTGATAGCAAAAGAAACTGGATGTTCTCAGAGTGCTGTCTCAAAGCACATTAATGGACAGTTAATTGGAAGGAAGAAGTGTGGAAGAAAACGGTGTACAAGCCGGAGGGCTGATCACAGCCTGGAGAAGATGGTCAGGAAAGGGCCATTCAAAAGTGTGGGGGAACTTCATAAGGAATGGACTGAGGCTGGAGTTACTGCTTCAAGAGAAACAACACACAGACGGATGCTGGACATGGGTTTCAAATGTCGAATTACTGTTGTCAAGCCACTCCTCAACAGCAAGCAACCCCAGAAGCACCTTAGCTGGGCTGGAGACAAGAAGGACTGATCTGTTGCCCAGTGGTCAGAAGTCCTCTTTTCTGATGAGAGCAAGTTTTGCATCTTATTTGGAAACAAAGATCCCAGAGTCTGGAAGAAGACTGGAGAGGCATGAGATAGAAGATGCATGAAGTCCAGTGTTACGTTTCCCCAGTCTGTGATGACCTGGGGATCCATGACAGCTGCTGGTGCTGGTCCACTGCGGTTTATCAAGTCGAGCATAAATGCAGCCGTCTACCAGGACATTTTGAAGAACGTCATGCTTGCTTCAGTGGACCAGCTGTATGGGGATGCAGACTTCATCTTCCAGCAGCACTTGGCACCTGCCCACACTGCCAAAACTACAAAGTCCTCGTTCAACAACCATGGGATTACCATGCTTGATTTGCCCGCAAACTCACCTGACCTGAACCCCATTGAAAATATGTGGGGCATTGTCAAGAAAAAGCTGAACAGGACGAGACCAAACAATAGAGAAGAGCTCAGGGCTGTGATTGAAGCATGCTGGTCTTCCATAACACCTGAGATATGCCACAAGCTGGTAGCATCCATGCCACGCCAGGTTAAGGCAGTCATTCATGCAAAAGGGCCCCACCAAGTACTAGATGTAAGATTTTACTTTTGGAGGCCTAATATTTTTGTATTTAAAACCCTTCTCTGATGGATTTTATGCAGTATTTGAATTACTTGAGTTTTTGAATTTGGGGTTTTCTTAAGCTGCAACTTCTAATCAGCAACATCCAAAAAAATAAAAGCTTGAAATACTGTATATCGATTCACATATTATTTGTCTATACAATCTGTAAATTACACCTTTTAAGTTGAATTATGGAAATACCTGAACTTTTTCAGGATATTCAAATTTTTTGGGTAGTACCTGTAGTTATATTTAATTGCTAAATTTGTGTAAGATAAATTAAATCTCAATGTGTCACCTTTAAGAGGAACTTAAACCAATTGTCCCTGTGATGGACTGGTGACCTGTCTAGGACATCCCCTGCCTCTAACCCTGTTCTAGCTGGTATATGCTGGGACAAAGAGGGCATAGAAATGGATGGAGGAATGGGTGGACGGTTTTAAGGAACACAGATCAGTTTTTATTTATTCATCATAAATGAGATGTATGCAATCCCTTGAGGTTACTGTTCTCTTTTCTGTGCACCAGCTTCCTCTGATACTTCTGGGTCAGTGAGTCCCTTTTAAATATATGAATGGAGTTGTTGTATTTCAACATCCAAACGCATTATCTGAGTTCTATTCTGACTTTGACATATGTGATGTAGTACATTTTCAACTGGACTTGCATGTTTATACTTGGACTAATATGTGCAATTGCTCAGAGTTTTAAAAGTCAAGTTTCATCTCTTCCTGGCAAGGCCTATTTTTCTGCCTCCTATCAATGATGACTTCCCCAAAGAAAATTGAGGATATATTCACAACTATAAGGGCTGTATGTACTGTATAGTGTTGCTCTCAAAAGGAAGCTAAGACATGTGAAATTGCTACAGAGGTGTCAGAATCAATATATACTGTATGTGACAAAGTAAATTCACCTGGAAAACAGTAGAAAATGTAAATAGGTATGTCCTCCTAAAAGAAAATCACCTTACCTTCAGTGGAAACCAGACGATAGCCGCCCATTTCATCTAGAAATTAGTAAAGTAGTCCTAGGAATGAAGGAGGAGGTGTTATGCAGGTAAATATGTCAGGAAGCCGTTGGCCAATATTGATGATTGACATCTTGATCAATGGTCAGGAGTCAGGGGAACAGAGCAATACCCCCCTCATTCACCTTAGAAACATCATGAGGGTCCTGAGAAAAGTGAAGCCTAGATATATGATAGGAAGACAATACTTCACTATCGAACCTCCTTCATCTCCATGGAAACCAGCAGGACCTTCATGATTCATTTCAAACAAAGGCAGAGTCATAGGGGACACATTAGCAGAGTTTGTTATCATTATTGTCATATTTGTTAAATCTCAGGTGGGAAATTCAGTTTCTGCATATTGCCCATCTCTGGATTGACCAGAGAGCAGTGGGCTGCCACGTGTCGGCACTCGGGGAGCGGGTTGGTGGGGGTTAAGGACCATGCTGTAGGGGTCCACAGTAGCTATGTTAACATGGACAAATGATTCATCTATCCGATTGAAATCTTTCCGATCGGAGCTTCCAGTTGACATGTTTACATGGACAGTGGAAAAGTGATCCGATCAGTTGTATTTACTTGATGGACAGATATTTTTTTAATGCTTTTGACATGCGCAATGGCTCCTGGGTCGTAAGAAGAGGAGTTTTCTTTTTAATTGCATAATCTTTTGACCGTTGAAATGCTCAATAATCATTAACTCTTTCAGTGGGAATTTAAAAATAACATAGCCATATAACAGGTCCGTACTGGACCCACGGCTGAAGCAAATGATCATGAATGGATCCGCTATGGATCCGGGCAAAGGTGCAGCTACAGCTTTAGGTCTGCCTTTGCTCCGCCTAACATCAGAGTTTCCAGTCAGAATGCGGATCATCAGCGGATCCATTCTGCTGTGCAAGCGGACTCCTACATGACTGTGCAAGGCAGATCCGTGGCGAACAGCACAGCTGCCGCGGATCTGCGGCGCTGTCCTTTGCTGGCCGATCAGATCAGCTAACATGTTTACATGGCGCATTTTGATTCTGATTGGCGTTTGATCGGATCAAAATTGTGCCATGTAAACGCAGCTATTGATTTAACATTTAGACTTATCTTTTTAGAGCTGGAATAAAACTTTTCACCACGAAGCAGCAAAAATAAAAGCTGATTCCTGATTGGCTGCTAGCTCCCAGATTTTTTGTCCCACAGTGATGAGACAGATATCTCTGTAACCAGCAGTCTTTGCTTTCATATGACACCTTGTTTGTGTGGTTTTCTTGCAGTGGAGAAATTAGCACAAGCTTGAAAGTGGACAGTGCTGCTGTTTTTGCTCATTCCCATATAATTAAAGGAATTGTACACCCACAGAATGATGTAACTTTATTTTCCACTTACCCTCATGGTGAGCAAGACTATGGAACCCTTTTTTATTATCTCAAATGCGGCCGGAGATCAGGGCAGCTTCTCGTTTTTCCCCAACTTTCATATAATGGAGTTCGATTGTGCCCGAGCCAAAAAGGTCCATAAAAGTCCACAAAAACTTGTCAAAATTCCTCCATGCTGCTCATCCAATGTAATCCAAGTGTCCTTAGTGAGTAGAATCCAGAATTTACTCGAAACTACATCATTTACTATATTTTTAGAGCCTAAACAGTACTACATCTTACTTCCACGAAGCGCGCATATGCGTGTTCACGAAACTACGGAAGCCTCGGCATTCAGAGCCTACTCTGACGACAATACAAGCGTAGAAGAAGAAATTATCTGTTTACATTGTGCTAAGAGTGACAGAGCTGCAGACAAACTGGGACAAACACAAGAGGGGTTGGATATTGATTTAAAACAAAGAAAAAAAGAAAAAGAGAATGCATGGTCTCGTCTGCCCCGCCTTCCATAGTTTCATGAACGCGCATCGGCGTGCTCGCAGGAGATGCGGTGTAGTACTGTTTAGGCTCTAAAACTATACTAAACGGCGTAGTTTCGAGTAAATTCTGCCATTCTGGTATATTACGAGTTTGGATTGTTGCTTCCTAATGTGTTCAAAACTGTTCTGTAGGAGGATCTCATGCTGTCCGCTGTATGAGGTCTGGTCTTCTTGACTAGACCCCTAGATCAGGAGTAGCTGATTTTAGTCCTTAAGAGCCACAATTCTGGAGATGTTTTAGATGTATCCCTTCTCCAACACACCTGAATTACGTCATGCATGTCATCCAGCTCTGCAGAAGCCTGGTAACGAGCTGATCATTTGATTCCGGTGTGTCAGAGAAGAGGAGCATCTAAAAGTTGCAGGATAGTGGCTCTTGAGGACCGGACTTGGCCACCCCTGCCCCAGATAAACACATTTGTTGTGATTTTTTTTATATCTCCATGTAAACATATTAGTGACACAAATGTCCTTAAAAACTTTTAGTAAAACTCAGACAAAATCTTAAGTCACAGCGGCCCCTTGACTGAATGTGCCAAACTTTGAAAACTTAACATGTGCAATAATCAACATTTTAATGAGTGCAGTGTTTCTTTTCCTTGTTCATATTTTCATATGAGAAAAATGTGATATAAAAATTTATACATGTAGGCCTGTTCACGGAACAGCTGTGTTTACAATTTGCGGTGGTCCAGCTGTACACACGATCAGAAGTCTGGATAAACGTGGCTTCCAAGCTGATGTACAGTTTTTCTCCATTCATTTGGCTCAATTCTCGAATCAGAAATTACATTCTCAGAACTCTGCGATCATTTGGCTGAACAGTCTTACAGTTCTCACAACACCACAGCTCACTTGCAAAAGCTCATATCTCTCCCAAAATAGTTCATTCATCCTTCAGAGCTAAATTTCTTTCCCATTAAAATAGGCAGAGCCACCAAAATGGATCCTTCTCAATCACTTTGTCTCATTTCTCTAAACAGACTGGACATTCTCACCACTCTTTGTGCTTTTGCCAAAATAACTCAGATTTTTCAACACAACAACCCCGTTCACCTGCAGAAGCTCATGTCTCTCCCAAAACAGTTCACCAATGTGTCAAAATCAAGTTTCTTTCTCAAAGAATAAGTCAGAGCACCCAAAATGCATCATCCCTGTAGTGTTGTGTAAGTACTGCAAGCCAAAATGTTTAGTTATTTTCTCATATGGCAAAGGTCCATGGAAATATTCTTCATGTCCACCTCTCAGTTTTAGCACTGTCCTTCATTGACAATGGTTTTTGTGCTGATTTTTTTTTCTTTTTGTCTAGCTAACAGAATATATTTATATTTTTTTAAACAAAAAGAAGAATAAAATGATTTTACAGTAAGAGTAGCTTCCAAAGTTTGATATCACACATTGCACTCATACTACCAAGGAAACACCATTTTATTCACACACAAAATAATTTCCATACATCACAGTAACTATAAAAAGAAAGTGTACAGCAAAATATAACTACTGTAATATGAACACATTAGGCTGCACTCGACAACCGGCCTCCGCCTTTGTGAGGCAAAGGTTGATCACATGATCTATAATTGTGCCCCGAATTTAATCTGGAACAGCATGGTGTCTTCGTACTCCTCGGCCTCTCCCCCCTATTTCACCACCAAGAATCCTTACTCCTCCTCTTCTTCTTCTTCCTCCTCTTCCTCAAGTAGGCAATTGCCCTAGTTCATTGATTTGGTCAGGTTCCTCCATGTTCAGGAATTGTACTAGTCTTGTTCAAGCTCTAAATTATATGTGTATAGCGGCATTCACAATCATTGACAGGACCTGTCAGGTAACCAAATAATTTGTTTGATTAGTCATCTGATATGTGTGAAACTCCTTCACTAGTCCAGTTCTAATTTCACCTGACTATCAATTATATAATCAGTTTGTTAAACGTTCCAACAGATTCATACATGGTTTTCATGGTCTTATGGTCTTGACTAGTTTTGACAGTTGAACAGACTATTCTGCATGTGATGACTTCTATAATGAAATGATGCTGATATGTTTTGGAGAGAACCGTTTGACTAAAAATCAACAATCAGTTTAGATCAATAAGATCCATTTACTTGGAATTTGTGCTAAACGTAGGAGAACTATGCTATCTGTGGGCTAACTGTACTCAATCATTTGCAAAGATGTCATGAAACATTGAGACATGTACAAAGACATTTGCAATTATGTTGTGAGCAATTGCCAAATGATTTGGAGGTCTGTCCATGTTGTTTGAAAAAGTAATTTCTGATTTGAAAAATGAGCCAAACCGATGGAGAAAACTGTAATAACACAATCACATCCCCGCACTTGTTGTTTGCTTTTCTTTATTTTATCTTGTTCATTTACTTATTTGAAACATCTTAATATAGTTGTAGAAATATCACTATTACTATGCTCCAGATATTTCCCTTAAGAACCTTTGAACCCTTAGGGAGATGGGGCACATTCATTCTCCCAATTTCTTCCCTGCATCCTAGGCAAGAATAGAAACTGGAACAAACAAGCTAGCTAGCTGGGGAATTACCTCACAAGTCACAGCTTTAACATATATCTGTTACAACACACTTTCTGCTATTTTTGCATAAAGAAGAGGCATGGAATCAGATTTTTAAAAAAGACTTGTATCTCATTGAAACGAGCTCCAGACAACATACAGTTTTGATTAGTTTCTGTCTCCGTCTCAGACAGTGTTGTCCTGTCCAAGGACGTCTGAGAGGAGCTGTGGCTTGACTTAAAGGAGCTAAAAGCGATTTTTTTCACCGCTAGGTGGGCTGGTGAGCACTGTTCTGAGACCAAAACAAAGCGTGCCATGATTGACAGTCTCTTACGCCCGCCCCCTCCTCCCTCACCCTCACTCTTTCCTAATCAGCAAAGGAATGTCTGCCGAAACAGGAACATTATCACAACAAAACGCCGGATGTTTTGGAAGATGACGAGTGACGAAGTGAGTAACTGCTAACTTTATAATGCTGAAAGCGATATTATTTTATTTTGGCAAGTTATAGGTTATAGTTTAATCCGTAAGTAATTATCACGGCGTTGATTTTGCCTCTTAATTAGCATCAAACGATGCTAATAGTGTTGGCAAGCAGTACACAGTAACAAATGTACAATATAACGACTGTATATAACTTTTATGGAAATAAAACCCAAGTTATTTGAAAAGTAATGTTGTGGATAGTGCAACTATCCGATTAAAAATTAGGGTTACGTCTGTACACCCACTCAGTGTCTAATTTTAGTCTATTCATAACTAATAATCACTCACAGCGTTTGCTAACGCTACTCTGTAAACACGAGCAAAGACGTGAGCTACGTGGGTTCTGCAGTTATGTTGACTCAGCCGAGAACTGGTTTTGTTTTTATCAAAACCACGTTCATCTGGCGCTAGATGACATCTTATTCTTATCCGATTACAAAGCCAGGCACCAGCGTCCTGTCTGCTGAGGCTGGCAATCGCGAGTGGAAAAGGGGAAAGTCTGGAGGTTTAGCCTGGACAGAGGGTGGAGGGAAGCTGGAGCAGCAGAGTCTGGATGTCCTGTGTGCTGCCAGGAAACAGAGGTATGAACCGTGCCTCAATGTAGGACGTCTTCTTTGTAACGGTCTGGATTAAATTTTACAAATGTCAACATGTTGTGGCTAAAACATGATTTATAGAATATTATTATACATATTTTGCAGAGGCAGCTTCAGCAGTTGTCCCTGGATGAGAGGAGAGTTTGGGTCAGGGACTCTGAGGGACAGCCTGGACTGGTTTTTGATGCTGTGATGGTGCATCAGGGTCGTCATCGTGCTCCAGCATCTGCAGGGGTTCAAGGAGCACCGTGAAACTGCAGGGAAATGCCCACAGACGTGCAGGAAGTGCTGTGGTCAGGAGCAGCAAACCAGCATCTTTGTCCCTTTCCTGCTCTGATGCTGCAACTCACGCCGGCATCATCTGGTCATGAAGAAATTCAGGCTCAGTCTTGCACAACTGAGACATCTTAAATATGTAAAAGCTTCACATTCAAGTGTTCTTTTTTGTAAATAAATAGATTAACATGATTGTGTGGATCATTTTCATTCAAGTGAAATTATAAAAACCTTCTTCCTTTTATAAGCTGTTGTTAGACAAAAGGTTTCCATGAAGAGCACAGTAAAGAGCTAAACTATATAATATAGTGGGGACAATTACACTGATTTTTTTGGGGGGGGAAACTTACAAAGCCAACAGGAGTTTGAGAAAAATCTTTATAATCTGATTTTCAGCATTTACACTACTCACAAAAAAGTAGGGATATTCATTTTTTGTTTTTTTGAGAACAGAATGATGCAGAATGATAAACATTTAACCATTGAACAATGTACATGTGCATTGAAAAGTTTAGAGAAAGTTCAATTCAGTTCACCTGGAAAGGTTGTAGTGGATTTTAGATTAATTCTGACATCATACAAAAAGCCAAATTTTCTTAACTTTTTGTGAGTAGTGTAGTTTTGTCATCTTCGTGACGAATTATTTGCTCCAAGATTTTTAAAATTTGAATTAGAGGTAAGTGATAAGTAAAACTACAATACAGTGATTTTACATCATTTTTATTTTTGTGACATTTTCATCTGACAGGTGATGAAGGTCCAGGCAGCAGTTTCTGTCTTCAAACAGCATCTGTACAGTGAGACAATGAAATTGGTCAGAGGCAATTAAAATAAATGGATTTGCAACTAACTCCAGACATATAATCACCTCTTCTGAGATGCTGCTTTGCCAGTTCAGCCGTGGTGGAATGGGTGGAAGTGGGCCAGGTCTTCTGGGGTCAAGGTGCTGTGTTCTTCTAAACGACTCCTCTCACCTGAAGCCGGTCTCTTCTCCACAGTCTTGGTCTGCAGTTCCCAGATAGATCCAGAAGTTTTGGGAGTTTAGTGCACACATCACTGCCTGGCATGTGCTTTGTAGAGCCTCTTGTATCTGGGCAAAAAACAACTGTTATTTCAAAAATACATTTGAGGTTCAGTTAGTTATAAACAACATTATGGCTGCAATGTTTCTGTTCTTTAGTATACAAAATAAAAAATTATACAATGAACTATAAATGCCATAGTGAGAAAGCACCACTCACATCTTTCTCTCCAACTTTTGATCGGTGATGGTCTCTGGAGATGAAAGTTATGATCCAAAGCAGCAAGAAGTCTGGCCTCAAACCAGAGGTGAAGAACTGCAGCGCTGCTGGCATGCATGAAAATGTGGCTCTGCTCACCTCCAGGTCAGGTGATCTGTAAGGGATGCACACATTTAGATATGTTTGTCATTTATAATAAAACATGATCATAAATCATATTACACACGATCATATATAATATCTTACATAGACCATATATAATATGATCTATGTAAGATTATATATGATCATGTATAATATGAGCATATCATATATACTGAGCATATCATACATATGTACTGAACTTATGAAATGACAAAATCTTTTGTCCTTCACATCAAGACAGTTTTATGAAGAACTGGTGCAGCTTCCAGTCAGCACTTTCCTCCGTTCAGCCTCCCAGTAAACCCAGTGTAATATTTAGAGAATTTCACATTTTCATTTTAAAAACACCGGAACAAAAAGGCGAAAAAGGCCTGAATAGCCGAGGATCTGGTAGCTGGTCGCAGCTGACTCTGCTAGAGGTGCTGACGGATCCAGGTTGAAACCTCACGATCTACTAGCATGCTAGCATTAGCTGGACTGCCTGCTACTCACATTACAACAGTAAAGAGTGACCGACTGCGGTACAAACTCCGACAGTTACCCACGCCAGGACTGTAACACTACACTGTATTGAATAAACATTGCAACATGTGCCTAACATTACTGCAACACGAACAAAAACAAACATCTGACATCATGTTGTTACCTACCTGTTCAGGAGAAGAGCAGCTCTGAGTCAAACTGAAGTCCTGTTCTGTCGCAGTGCTCTCCGCCTTGGAAATATAATCCCTGTTTTGTCTCTTTCCTTGTCCGACGACTTTTGGGGGGCAAAGACGGTTGTTTCTGTGGAGGTAATATCGGCTCCTGCTCGTCTCCAGCTGAACGCTTCTAACGGCTGGGTTCAGTCTCCGCCAATTTGCTTGTTCACTCCGCGTCATTGCGCCGCCCTGGTGGTGGCTGTTTATAAGGAAGGAGGTGCGTGTGCGCGTCCACGTACATGGACGTACATGCATGCGCGGCCGGACCGGCAATGTAAACACTGAGCTGGAGATCAACACAGGGAGGCGCTGTGTGACGTCATGCTATATTCCAGATGAAAATACATGTCTAGTTCTGTACATAAAGATTTTTTAATTTCTTAAATGTGAAAATAATGACTTTTCACTCATTGCTCCTTTAAGAAATTCTTGGTCTCTACTTCCTCACCAAGTCATTACAACAATAAGCAGCAGTGACAGAAAGATTATGCAACACACTGACTGAAGTCCTGACTTTTAAACACAGCCCAGAGCTATGAAATAAAACATCACCCATAAAATTTTCCATTAAAGTTGCACTAATCAATCTAATCATTATTCATAGATGACTGATGGATCAAAGGACTGATTCATATCGCGAAAGTTCTCAAGTATAACATTTTAATTATGGTCCATATAAATTTAGTTGAGTTATGGTCAAAATAAAAAACTTTAACCAGAAAACATAAAAAGAATCCATTCATCCATTGAAACAACCATAAAATAACCCATTTAAATGGCTCTAATCAATATATTTTTTATATCATCTATCAATCAAATGTCTAGGTGCAGGGTACAAATTGATGCTCACACTGTTAAAGCCAGAGATTTTCTGCAGTTCTGCTTATTACTACAGAACATTTTACTCAGACATGTAACGTTACTCTGGAGGTCAACGGGTTCCTTGTCTGTCTTATCACCAGAACACGACGGATTGTTTGTGTTCTGGTGATAATCTGTTTCATTTCACTGTACTCATATTTGAAACATGGAGTGGCTTTCCGACCATTCCAACTAGGGGTCTAGGGGTGGACTTTTATCATTTTTTCCACACGTGTAATCGGAAAACCGTCGTGTACACGGTAACACATCAGAGATTATTGATCTTTCGGTTGCAGATGGTGACGTCACCTACGCATCTCACTGTACTCCCGCTATCATACTGAACTCAGAGCAGAATAAACTGTAGTAGAGCCAAAGTGAGCTTATGAATATTTATCATTTTAATCCCCGAGAACTGAAACGATTTGACAAAGAAATCATTTTTATTGGGTACGATCCGAACGAAGTCTTTGCAGAAGTTTTCAAACAACTAAAACCGGCTGACGGGATTATTCCCACATACCACATCTATTAGACATTTACAAACCATCTTCATACACAGGAGAAAGAAACCTTTCACAACCAGGGATGTCTATCGATGTTTCATGGCTGGCTGGGCTGACCAGAAAATATGGCATCTCAAGGAAATTTCTTCGCTGAGAGAAGTAAGTCGTGCTCTGGATTTCAACTTTATGTAAACAGCGGCTAACACGAGCGGTCAGATCTTCAGCTAATCACATGCATTTGTTACAGTAAGTGTCTGATCGGATTCACGCTCATAACTTGATTTTCTGAAAAAATATAGTTTAAACCCAGTTAGCAACAACTTAAGCTAGCTCTCCTAAATTGCATTGAAACTCGCCCAATACGTTTCCACGGCACAGATGCAGTCAGCGTCCGATCAGCTCTCCTGATCACTAAAAGCATCTCTGACGATGTCCGTCTTCGCTAATCCATAGAAAGAAATATCTGTCACTCCCAGCTGCACAGTTTATGAATGGATCTCTGAAGGCTTGAATAGAGAGGCTACAGCACCACAAAGCAGCGCCAGTGCTCTGCTGCTGTTCGCCGCCACCGCATCCCAGAGTCAACTTGAAGTGATGCGACCGGCCATAGCTGCGTTTATTATATCTAAAAATATCAACAGAACATTGCGCCTCAGGCATTGATTATGCATGTGGATAGTTATTATCTAAAGCTTTCAGGCAACATTACTACCCCTGAAAATACAGTGTTGGTGAGAAATGAAAGAATGACGTGTATACGGGTATTGATTTTTTTCTAAACGGTTATGATTTAGGATCTGTGTACCCGTTTACATGTGTAGACGTTGACACCCCTAATTCCAACTAGCTCAAACTAAAGTAAAGAAAGGAAAAAAGAACAACAACAACAACAAAACTAAATTGCTATTTTTCCAGTTTAAAAAGATAAGGCTTCCTTTGTTTACAGAATATATTTCAGACCGACCTGAGGAGTATTCCAGGAAGAAAGTTCAAAGACTTTGAGTAAACAAAAAAACTGGTTAACTTACTCTGGACTGAGAAACTCTGAGTTTTCAGTTCTAGAAAAGCTGCTTTGAGTTGGTTCAATCAACTCTAAGTATCTTCATCAGTGTTGAAACCACAAAAAGCCATCATAAATGGAGCCCAGAAACCTGGATTCACCATGACAACCACTATCTGGATTCACCACAGAAACCACTGACAAAAACCCAGTTATTTTACCTGATTGGAGGAGGAGGGTTGGGCTCAGCTTGGGCTGCCTCTGGTACCAGAGTGACCAACACAGCTACACTGGCTGATCGGTAACAGGTAGCCTACTGGTTGGAGAATGGGCTATTAAATTCAAATCAATTCAACTTTATTTGTATAGCGTCAATTTATGACAATATCACCTCAGGGCGCTTAAAAGACAGAAATTCAAGTCAGATTAATAAACGCTTAGTTAAGGAAACCAACAGATTGGATTGAATCTTGACTTGATCCGTTCCAATCCGCTATGCTTAGCAAAAACAGAGTGGTGGTGACAGTGGGGAGGAAAACACCCTGTTAACAGGGAGGAAAAACCTCCAGCAGGACCCAGCTCATGTACAGTAGGGCGGCCATCTGCCTCGACCAGCTGGGGTGGAGAAGACAGAAAGAGAGACCAACAGAGACTACAACTTTTATCCAGCCAGACCTACTGAGAGAGGAGAACACAGTTAATGATGCAATACCGTCTCAAGTTTCTACATGGAGAACCAAAGATGAGAGGGAAAGGAAGAACCCAGTGCATCATGAACGCCCCGCAGCAGTCTAAGCCTATAGCAGCTTAACTAAGGGATAGCTAACCATCCCTAACTATAGGACTGATCAAAAAGGAAGGTTTTAAGCCTAATCGTAAAGGTAGAGAGGGTGTCTGCCTCCCCAACCTGAATTGGTGGCGAATTCCACAATAGGGGGTCTGATAGCCAAATCCTCTGCCTCCCATTCTGCTCTTAGAGACTCTTGGAACCACCAGAAGGCCTGCAGTCTGAGAGCGAAGTGGAATATATGGAACTATGAGATCTTTCATTTATAATGGAGCTTGGTCATGGAGAGCTTTATTTGTGAGAAGAATAATTTTAAATTCTATTCTGGATTTAACAGGGAGCCAATGAAGAGAAGCTAAAACTGGAGAAATATGATCTCTCCTGATGGTTCTAGTCAGAACCCTAGCTGCAGCATTCTGGATCAGCTGCAGACTACTGGAGGCTACTGTTGGTTAAATTATTGTTTCCTTACTAATGTTTCTTGTTTCAGTACAATAAACACACTATAGTCGACAGCAGAATCAGCTGTTGAATCAGAAGTTTTTCTTCAGCACAACCCATATACTCAACTCTGCTGCTCATCCCACAAACGCATGTTCCTCACAAATGTGCTTCCAGTTAAAAGAGGAATAAACAAACTTTCCAACAGTTTCCAATTCATTAACAAGAGGCATTGTTACAAAGAAGTAATCCACCAAACCCTCATTTACTCGCTTTTTGTAAATAACACATAAGGTTAGTCAGAGCAACTGAACATCCTACTGATTATTAAATGCTTCTCTGCTTTAAAGACTTAATGGCCTGAGAAGTAAATGCTTATTTTTACAAAGCCAAAGCATCTGATAACTCAAGTGCCTCTTTTCTCTGCAATGTTATCTGTTTATAGAAATGTTACATATTCTAACTTTGCCTCCATCCATAAAACAGAGGAAGATGAGAAATACAACTATACTTTCTAATGTTCTTATGTATTTTCCATAAAACCTTTTGAACATTTAAAGCAATATTGTATTTGTGTTATGACTAAGAAAAACCCTTATTTGACTCTTATACAGTCTCATTGTGTTACCAGTTCATTTTATTTATAAATGATAATCAGAAAATGATCCCAGTGGCCTGAACTCAGCACAAGTTTTAGTGGCTCGGAGGGCTTTCAGTATTATGTTGCCATGTTACAGAACATCCTAGCCTCATCCCTCTCAGTTGTAAAGACAAATTCATTTCTAACATTAGTTTTCTTTAAACTTTTAAAAAGGTTACTCTCTGAAGAATTAGACTAAAGATAAATGCTTTGAAGTTGGCAAAATGCTAATGCTCTTTCTTAAGAGACATTGTTGAACTTGTGAATGTACATTTATTTAAATCATTTCCAGTTAAACAGCCTCCAGTTCGGACAGCTCAGAAACACTCACACAAATCAAATCTCCTTTCATATATATTCATTCATTCATTTTCTCTATTCCAACTAAAATCAGGCGAGAGGCAGGTCAACATAGAGAGACAGACAACCATTCACGCTTACTCCTATTAGTGCTGGGCAAAATGACCTCAAATCAAAATCCCTATTAATTGAACATATTACCTCGATTACGATTATCAATTATTTCAGTATTGTTTTCTTTGTAGTCCTCATGGCTTACTGAAATATTTATTGCAAATGTTTGCATAACCAAAGAGCAGCAGATATTGATTTGAGGGTAATTAAAAGGAAGCACACACAGTTTAAGTACAGATGTGCTTAAAAGTTCACATCCCCTCTGTGTGAAGACAATTTTAACCCGCTTTGCTTGCCGAGTCATTTTACGCATGTCGACATCGTTAGTCCGTTCATTCATCTAAAGGTGTTTTCACACACGACCTATTTAGGTCGAGCTAATTGAGTTTTGGTACTGAACGCAGCGTTACTGGGTCCGTGTGAACACACCACTCGTGCTCGTCATAACTCACCTGCTCTCGGACCGGCTGTACAGGGTGGTTTTGGAGTGGCTTGCATCGACCTGAAATGCGGCGCAAGTGATGAGTGCACGCGCACCAACTTTAGCTCAACCTAAATTCCAGATACTCCACCTTTTTGAACTAAACAGGTATCCTTAAGCAGCTGTACTATTTGGACATCCTTCTTATTGACAGTGTTTTACCACAAATAACAGGGTTACGGCCTAACTGTAACGTTTCGTATCATCTCGTGTTTGCTAGCTACTAATGTATTTCAAATGTTAACAACAATGGAGTGTTCACAAACACTGGACAAATTACCAACAAGGGTTTAGCAGGCTAAGCATTAATGCTCATGTTTACAACTCACCGGTACCTGGCTGTTTGCCGATAATATCTGCGTATGGTTGGACTTTGCGGTTCAGCAAAATCACTCTGTGCCTTGCTCTGGTTTGTCTGGAAATCTGCCACCTCCAGTGCATGATAATATCGTTCTCCACACGAAACCGTGTCTAGTCTTCAACATGCTCCATCATTCATGTGCGTTTTGTTTACAACACAGCCAAGCTATACAGCTGCAACGTGTATACTTATGTGTGGTTGCCATGGAAACACAACGCTCCAGTCTGTAGAGTGACTGCTGGGCGTTGTGATAAAAAGCAGGTGTGAAACGGAGCCGTTTGAGTTGAAAGTTGAAACATTGTAAACTTTTCACTGCTGCAGCAGCACCTGGCTCCAGTGTTGTGGGCAACTCGTTACAAAGTAACGCGTTAGAGTCCTCTAATTAGTTTTTTCATTAAATGTGTAACTTAAAGTGTTAGTTTTGTGCTTAAGCAATCAGTAACTACGTTATTTTTTTTAAAAAGTAATCCGTTATTAATTTAGACATTTCTTTCTATAAGGAAAGGAAATCGACAGCGACCTGCTTTTTGTTAGGCAATAGGCGTGCCAGCACCTGCGGATGTATCAGTGGAGCCGAAAGCCCTTGAGACAGATGTACCCTGTGTTTTAGAACAGAGAGTACAGCGTTT
Source organism: Atherinomorus stipes (assembly GCA_023101725.1). Classification (NCBI taxonomy): domain Eukaryota; kingdom Metazoa; phylum Chordata; class Actinopteri; order Atheriniformes; family Atherinidae; genus Atherinomorus; species Atherinomorus stipes. The sequence continues at coordinate 142,360 of JALJCO010003402.1, read as the reverse complement.
GCATCGTGGAAGTACGCACATTATTTTCAGTTCATCAGCGAAAAGGAAAAGAACATAACGGTAAAATGCACGCTCTGCGTTGGTGAAAAGCTTCTGTCGACCGCAAAAAATTCCTCTTCAAATTTAAAAAAACATCTTGCATCCAAACACCACTCTACCACTCTGGTAGCGAAGCCTGCTGAAGAGGACGACGGTGGTGCACCAGCTCCAAAGCAACAGCGTTTGAGTTTTAGCTCAGCTAAAACAGTCCCTACCAGTGAAATTCACAAACTCGTGGCCGGTTATGTGGTTGAGGAGATGCTTCCAATAACAACCGTGGAGTCTCCATCTTTCCGTAAATTAATAAGTAAAATCCCAACTGCACGTAATGCAGAGGGAACAGTGCAAGACCGAAAAACATTTGCAAGCTATCTGGACAAATCCTACCTAGAAATGGAGAAAGAACTGAAAAAAACATTTGAAGAACTGGAATATGTTCCTACCACGGCAGACTTGTGGACAGCTAATAATAAGAGCTTCATGGGAATGACGGCACATTGGATACATCCATCCACTCTGAAGCGGGGGAAAGCTGCAATCGCGTGTAGGCGGGTGAGAGGACGGCACACGTATGATGTGGTTGCAGGGGAGATCGAGCAAATTCACACGTCATATGGTCTTGGTGGAAAAGTGACTGCCACAGTCACTGACAATGGATCTAATTTTGTAAAGGCGTTCAAGGTGTTTCACAAAACAGCCTCGGACTCAGAAACGGAGGAGGAGGAAGATCGGAATGAAAGTGCCACTTTCGAGGATATAAACAATGTGTTGTCCAGCTCTGATGGTGATGGCATGATCAGTCTCCCTCCACACCACAGATGCGCGTCTCATACACTGAATCTGATATCCACCACTGACATAGAAAAATGGCTGTGTTCCAACAGTGACACAAGAACAGTATACAGGAATGCTATTGCTAAGTGTTCGGCACTCTGGACCAAAGCGAGCAGGTCGGCTTTGGCATCAGAAACTGTGGAAAAATTCAGCAGGAGAAAGCTGCTGGTTCCCACGACCACCAGATGGAACCTTTTTATGAGGCTTTGTGCAGGGTCGTAGACATCCCCATCACTGACCTGCACAACTTGTGCACCCAGCTGGGCATCAGATGCGTTACTGACAGGGAGTACCAGTTTATTAAAGAGTACTGCGTGATTCTCAAACCACTGGCCATGGCGCTGGATATTCTTCAAGGGGAGGAGAACTGCTTTTATGGAACTATCCTGCTGACACTGATGGCTAAAACACTGGATTTAAAAGACAGTCTTCCCCGGGTGACATCTGGCCTGGCTGATGCCATAATTGAGGTAATTTTTTTTCTTTTTACCTCACGTCTTACCAACCTTTACAAAAAAACGTAACTGCGATTTACACTGCATGCTTAAAAACTAATTTCAATATGCCTGTATCTCGCAGGCCATAAAGACACGCTTTGCATCCACGCTGGACAGCAAGGAGGCCCTGCTGGCTGCAGTCACCATTCCTAAATTCAAACTGCGCTGGATAAAAGATGAGACTAAAAAAGACGCTGCGAAGGTGCTGCTTGCTGCCGAGTGCCGTGCGCTGGGGCATCCACAGCTGGAGGAACTGCCACCTGCATCTGTCAGCGGAGGAGACGCCGAGGCCGACTTTTTTTTGTTTACAGAGGACAGACAGGTCTCAGAGTCAGTGGACACTGAAATTGCTGAGTATCTTAAATCAGGCGTCGAGATCGACATGTTGAACAAGTTCCCCAGGATCAAGACTGTGTTTCTGCGCCTCAATACCCCCCACCCTCCAGCGCACCTTGGAGAGGCTTTTCAGCCTCGGGAGTCTCGTTCTTACTCCCAGAGAAATACTTCAACAAACGTTTGGACATCTACTTCTGCTACTTTTAATCACTACTTTAAAGTAAGTGTAAATGGACAATGTTAAGTGAATTTAGGCCTTGACAAAATAATAGTTAAGCTTTTAGGTAGGCCTAATTTTCATTTGGCTTGTGCCATGAGCAATTTTATTTGGGCTGTAATGATTTTTGTTTGACACACAGATGCAGCCAGCTGTTAATTTGTTAGATCGTTGTGTGGTTGTTCTAAATGGATCTAAATCTGCTGTCTGTTTACCTCAAATGTGTTTATACTGTAAGTAAGCGCACTTTATGCACACTTAAGTTGAAAAAAAAAATCTGAGCCTATCTTATAAGATCCCCGGTTAGGAAGGTGTGAATTTTGATTCATATGTTCTGTGATAAGAAAAAGAGGCCTAATTAATAAAAAGGCAATGTGGAATCCTCTTGTTGTCGTTATCATGCATGTTAATTAGTTTGATGACTGACATTGTTGTCACAACTTCTCTGTACATTTAAAAGAGGCCGCTGCTCTTCAATTAAGCTGCAGCATGTGCGAGGTGCTGCAAATGATAACGCATAAGTACTCTAACGCATTACTTTTATAAACAGAACGTTGTAACATAACTTACTACTTTTCATTATGGAACGTTGTAACCTAATTATTTACTTTCCAAAGTAACTATACCCAACACTGCCTGGCTCCACCCAGATATTTGTGAAAACAACCTTAAAATATTGATAAAATAAAGGGGTTTTGCTGCAAATAATGCCTTATTAAGGCCCATTCATTCTGCCCCCTTCATTATATGGATATATGCGGATCGCAACTGATCTAAATATCGTCCGAAGGAGTAGAGATGTGACGTTCATGAAGAAATCGATACTTTTGAACGGCTCATTTAAATGAACGATGAGAATCGAATCTCAGTTAGGGGCCATTCATTTGAAAGCCATTGTTTAGTTTTATATCCAAATTGTCCAGACTGTCATGTGATAAGTTGTGTTCCATCATAGGAGTCTGATTGTCAACACGGTTCATTCATGTGAATGTGTCTGTGGGCAGAAAGAAAAAAAACTCAAAAAATATCAGTTCAAAAACATTATTAAAATTTGCACGGATACAGCTCAGGTTTATTCTATTTTTATTTAGATTTTTCTTGTGTTTCTGTATTTTTCCTGCATTAAAAACGCCTACATCATAGGCCTATATTTTATATAGATGCATGTTTTTTATTTGCCCTTATTCTTTTTATTCGCATATATTGTGAGACTTTTGCATTGCTAAAATGTTATTGAGTGGAAAATTTGGGGGTTGTTTTGCAAGGACATTAACTGAAGCCAGCTCAGTTTTTGTTATGCCGCAATGTTTTGGGAGATTAAAAATCAGGGACATGGAGCCACTTTATAAAATACTTACAATGAAAACAAGCCAAATCAAAATTATGACCAATAATAATTCAGAGTATTTTCCATCAAAGGATATATTGAGGGAATGTGTACATTTGAATTATTCTGGTACAAATCTTGCCTGTAATTATTTATTTGATAAAGATAAATTACTGTTAATTGGATCCTGAAATTAAAAAAAAGAATGATAAATAAGAATGAGCCAGTCTTTTGAACGACTTTTTAAAAGGAACAGCTCCTCATGATCCAGTTCCTTCCAAAGAGCCATGAATCCCATCTCTATGAAGGAGCCAGAGTGACACAGAAATGTTACCAGTGAATAAATGCACATATAAATTCATGGAAATAAGGTCCAGGTTGAAAAAAACTAAAGTTATCCTTTAAGTACAATTTGTATAATAATTTGGAACGCTGTGTTTAAAGCAGAACTCAGCAACTTCAGCTCGAGGCTCCCCCTGGTTGTGTCCTTTCACTATGGTAAAGTTCGTACCCCCCAACACCCCCACAGCACGCAGACGTCTTCTCTTCCTGTCTTTCTTCTATTTTGATCCCTGAATATATTTCTAAGCTTTTACTAGCTTGTTGATGCTACTTTGCTACGTTAGTAGCAGCTCGTCTCCCTCTGCTCAAAGCAGAGTCCTGTGTCTCCTGCAGCGGGACGTTTTACCAGTGTTTTGCGGGTAAATATGCCGTGGATTATATTTTTCTCTGGTGTTTGTGGGTAGCAGGTAGGAAAACAAACGTTCATTTACTTTTTGTGGGCGTGATTATTGAGCCGTGAGACTCGGTGATGCTCACCTGACGCCCAGGCAGCGCAAGCTACGCGAACCGGATCTTAATTCTTGTCCAGCAAAGAGTTGGTGAAATCACTCTGTAAACACTTTTTTTTTTAGCCTCACAGGGATTCTGAAAAGCATTTATTGAGGTGAAAAAGTTACTTAGTTTTGATTTAACCATCTGAGACCTGGTATTGGTCAAAACATTTAGAACACCCATATTTTTCCATCGTAAGTGATCAAGAGAAGTTGGGAGAGCTCTGGGAAATGGTAGCACCACTTTTCAAAGCTTGATCAACTTCTGTTGTTGCAGAACAGATAATCCGTTTCTCAAACCATGCACTTGCCGAAGTGCACTGGATTTCAGTGTGTAGTGTGCAATGTGCACTTTGTCTGTAGTGCACACTATTGTCGCTAACTGTTGACCTGAATAGAGCACTGCATTTACCAAAAGTGATGGACTAGCATTGCCCGCTAACGTGAATAACTCTACTGAGCCGTTAAAACCACAGCCTCAAACAAATGGCCAGATCATTACTGTCATCAGGGCGTGAACAGCTTGGTAGCATGCCACTATATACTTAGTAATTATATCTGAATGATTTTTTTTTTCTACTTGTCCTGTCCAGCATCATAGCAAGCAGAATGGAAATCTGATTGCTTTATTGTGTTGAACAGTTTTGCGTCATGACCTAAAGTTTATGATGGGAGTAAATTTACACATGTAATTTGCATATTGTGATGTCATCAGGTAGCGGCCATATTGGAATGTGTAACTTTCAGTAAAAAAACTGATTTTTGAACATATTTATACAAAGGAAAAAAAAAATATACTGTCATATCATGCTCTAAATGAAGAAACAGGAGTTTGATTGGAGTAACTTTGCTAATATAATTTGTATATCAGCAGGTAAAACTCAGTAAAACAGAATTCTGAACATATTTACACAGTAGATTTTTTTTTTCATTTTTTCACTGATCCCTTTTCATCCTCTCATCCTCAGAATAAATGAACAGAAATCTGACAGGAGTACATTTGCTAAAATAATTTATATATCAACAGGTAAAATTATATTTTTATGGGGTTTTTTCGCCCCTTTTTTGTTATTATAGATTTATAATTTGTCATAACCTAGCTGACTCCTTTTACCATCATACCAGCCATGAAATCTGGAGTTTGGCTGGAGTTGGTGTGTGTCGGTACTGGTGAGCATATCTTTCATTTGTGATGAGGTTCTAGAAATCCTCATCCGAAAACAGAGACAGAAAATCACATGCACGAGCATCTGTGAGATCCTCGTGTCCGTGATATCCCACACAGGCTCGTTAGTGTCTTTGATCCATTCATGGAAAACTTCCTCAACTCTCAAACATTCCCAGTCATCATCAATAACTCCCCTATTCTGATTATCCCGTCTTCTGCCCATACGTCCCTCTTTCTTTCTCCCATCACCGCGGCAGAGAAAACTTTCACCGTCATCAGTGTGCTTTCTGACAGTTTGTGCGGCGCGAGTGCGGCAGCGCGCGCTGCGTCAGTCATTCGTCTCTGACAACGGCTGATCTTCCCCTTCTAATCCTGATCAGCAGAGATCAGTGCAGCACCTCGTCTGCACTGTAAAGGCCTCTGGAAGTTTAGTTTTTTATTCTAAAAGTCGCGATCTGTCTCTTACTATTTCCAACAAGCTGCTGCTTTCGCCTTTTCTCTCTCTCTCCCGCGCTCCTGCAGCTTCGCGCGCATACAGCGGGTGTCGGGTTTCAAACCTTTATTTCTCTGATTTTTTCCATATAAACACAGTCAAAAATGGCGTCAGAGCTAAGGCTGTATGTCTTGGCGATGTAGTAAAACCAAGCAGTAACAGTACAAGGCTATAGATTTAAAGATAAGGTCTGTTATATTCAGTAATGTCGCCCGTATCAATATTGCGACTTTGGCGCCTAGAGAGTTAACAGAGGTAATGATAGAAAGTGGAACAGAGAGAGAGGAGTGAGGAAGGGGAAGAGAGAGCAAGAGAGAGAGAGGAGAGAAAACATGAATCCACTTACACAGTTCACTGGTACATCTGTACAGCAATCCCTAAACAACATTCCAAGGTCTCTGTCGGAAAACAAAACAAGCAATCCTCTACAGGAGGACCTGCAGGTGGCTCGATTATCCGCAGATCATACGAACACACGCAGAGAAGAGGTAAAACCTAGTTAGCGCAACGGGAAGCAGTGTCACAGTGTCAACATGCATAATAAATGGTCTCCGTGGTGATACAGTCATGCAGATGCAGCCTCGTCTCTGCAAGGAGGAGGAAGCCCGCAAGGCAGGTCAGTTGGGGGGGAGTGATCCCAGGCCAGCCCCCACCCCAATGTCCCTTCCCCACACAACTGACACCAGGGTGCCACCAGGCATCCCCTGAGCCAGCATGTTCCCCACAATGCAGCCGGCCATAACCACTAGCCACAGCCGCTACCCCCCCCCCAGTAGCGCCCGGGAGACCGGGATAGAAAAGGACCCTGTTTCCTTCTATCTGAATGATTTAATCAGCGTTGCATACATCAGTACAATACAGCCTCCGCTGCATCAGGGGTCACCACTGCTTTGTTCATCGCCATTATTCAGCTCTGAAAACAGTTCTAAAGTCCCGCCTCTTCCATTATGTCAGCAAGATTGCATCCGTTTAGTGCGATGTTTAGCGTGTTTTGTTCTGCACTGCATTTTTGACTGGTTTTAGGGCAGCATCCAGGTATTTTCAGTGCATTGAATTTTTGATGAAACCACACTTGCACTCAAAAGTAGTAGTGCAAGTGATTGAGACAGACCCATTGAAGTTGTTTACTCATTTCTTGAAATATTTCAGTTTAGGGAGACCTGGTCCTTGGCCAGCTCATCATTTACCTTTGGATCATCATCAGAATTAAACTGCTTTATCACTTTATTGCTTTATCAGGTTATTTTTTTGAGATGCAGCACTGGCCAAGTTGATATTTTGACTTGGAAAGAATAAACTGTTTTTAAGTTTGGCATGATGATTTGAACTTTTGTCCAAACCTCTGTGGGAATGGAGGTCTTTTAACGCTCCAGCTGAAGAGTCAGCATTACACACACACAAGCCTGAAAGCCAAGCACCTCAGCAGCTGGCCAGATCGTTGAGGAGTCTCTGGCACGCACCAAGAATGAAATCACTCCCCCACAGACTGAGTGTAAGCAGTCATCCTCATCCAGAGAGGGTGAGGGATCTGCGGCAGAGAGAGGAGTTGTCTTTCAGGATCCATGGTGAGGATAATACTGGGTTCTTTTCCCTCCCGCTCTTCCAACAAGGACCAGTGGGAGACGGTGCCTTGTTGCTGTGACTCGGGACGCATTGCCAAGGAGAGCCTCTGTCTCTAGAGCTGAGCTTTGGTGGTGACTCTCCTGAATGGCATGTTCCTTACATCATTCAAAACCAATATTTGACTAGCTGCAGTCCCCAAACTCTGAGGCACTCTGGTGTTTTTTTTAAAAGCAGAGAGAGGTTGCAGTTTGAGTGTCAGAGGAGCCAGAGCTCTTCCCACCGCAGGCTTCCTCCTTCCTTTTCTGTGCTGCTTTTTCTTTTATTTTTGTGCTAACTTTTCATGTCTGGCGTGTGGGGATCCCTTGGGCTTAGCGCAGTTTTCTGCTGAATATGGCACAAGACGCAAGAACTTTCTATCTATATTTCTCTCTTTCTTTTAGTACGTATGAGGATTCAAGTCTGTGGCTGGAAATGATCTGTCCAGGATGAAGAAAGACAGGAAGCAGGGGTAGCAGAGGTAGAGAGAAAGATGGGAAACTCAGAGAGGGGGAGAGAAGGAAAGAGAGGAAAGAGAATGAAAGACGGAAAGAAATCTGAGACTAATCAAACCCTGGCTGCTCTCCCAGAACACATGCGTTGCTTTCTCACTCCTTAAAACCCATCTGAAATCAGTTATGAGTTCCAATGAATGTGCAAAATTTCTTGAATAAAGAAGGGATGTAAATGATTCGTTATGGGAGCAACTCCATATGTCTGAGTGGATGTAAAACCAACACACTGGCCCCAGTTACAAAATGTTTTCTTTTTAATTCGGAATTGATTATTTCAAATTGTTTTGAATGAAATTATTCTCCTTCATGTTTGCATGGAAATAAATTAAGGTTTACATGAAAAACTCGTTTATCTAATTCTGTTTCGGATCTGGGGGTTGGGAAGGGTTCTGACAGGGGCGCGGAAATGACATATTTACGCCCATTTACGTCCATTTACGTCTACCCTAAGTACACAGTTCCTGCTCCTGTTTGTTTCAGCTAGGGATGGGCAATACCAAATTTTTTCCTGTCAATATGATGCAAGTAGTTTATGGTACTTTTTATCACTATCGATACAGATACAGATACCAATGCCAATACCAATGCTCTTGTCTCTTAAAAGAAAATCCAGATTGTACAGTTTTAATTACAAATATATGAGTAAAACCTGAGAACAGAAGTACTGGTAAGAAATGCTTTTAAAACAATAATAAATTATATTGATGAGTAAACTGAAAATAAGAATGAAAATTTCTTTTAATTATCAAATAACCTAAGTATGTGGCAGGACAAAGGAGGGCCCAGGTGGGATTTGATCCACAGACTCTCGGGGAAGAGTCACACATGCTAACCTTTCAACCAAAGGAATATCCCCTTAGCCAAGTAGCCAGGGCGCATCATCAATGTTTACAATTTTTTCTACACGTTTAATCAGGACTACTAACTGACATGTACATGGTTACACGTCAGAGACCAATGATCTTTAGGTTGCAGATGGTGACGTCACCTAAGCATCTCACTGTACCCCCGCCGTTTCATTGAACTCAGAACAAAATACATTGTAAGTAAGGATGTGGATATTTATCATTTTAATCCCAGAGAGCTGAAACGATTCAACGGACAAAATCTCTTTTAAGGGGTGCGATCAGAACGGAGTCCCTGCAGAAGTTTTCAAATAGCTGACATCGGCTGACCGGATCTATACATCTATCAGATACATAATAACCCGTCTTTATACACAGGAGAAAGAAAGCTTTCACAAGCAGGGATGTCGATCGATGTTTCACGGCTGGCTGGGCTGACCCAAAAATATGGCATCTCAAGGAAATTTCTTAGCTGAGAGAAGTTGTGTTCTGGTGATCAACTTTATGTAAACAGCAATTAGATCTTCTGCTAAACACATGCATTTGCTGCAGTAAGTTTCTGATCGGATTCATGCTTATAACTTGATTTTCTGGGGGGAGTATATCAAACCCGGTTAGCAACAACTAAAGCTAGCTCTCATAACTTGCATTGAAACTCACCCAATACGACGTTTACACTGCACAGATGCAGTCGGCGTCCAATCAGCTCTCCTGATGCTTCCACCATGTCCCCGAGTCAATTTGAGGTGATGCTGTCGCTGCGTTTATTATATATGAAAATAACAACAGAACATTGTGCCTCGGGCATTTATTATGTGTGCGGATAGTTAGTTATTACCTCCACCAAAGAGGTAATGTTTTTGGTAGCATTGGTTTGTCTGTCTGTCAGAAACTTTACAGAAAAAGTACTGGACGAATTGACCTAAACGTTTCACCAGCCATGGGCATCAGCCCAAGGAAGAATCTTTTAAATGTTGGTGGTGATCCGGATCACCTTCTGGATCCAGGAATGTTTTGAAGGATTCTTTATCATTGTGAGATCGGGCATGTTGGAAAGGCTGTTAATGAGGCGTGAGTGCCCCCTTGTGTCAGACATGCGCAGCTGCGCTACTGAGCACATGATGTTAGGATGCAGAAATGAAACTTATGAGCAGCAGTGAGCACGAGAGGAGAAGACTGTTGGACAGACTTCGAGCAGGTGAATATGGTGAACTGTGTGCGTCTGTGAAGAACTGGAAGTAACCAGCTGCATTTCTGCCTGAACAGGATGTTTATTTAGCCATTAATGTTATTTAGCTGTTTTGCTCATTCAGAAGTGTTCCTCCATTCACCATATGTCTTTTTATGCTATTAAGCTAGCTGACTGGTTACATGCCAGTTACTGTAACTGTTAGCCTTGAACACATATGCATGTTTAGTCCTAACTGGAAGGGATTTATTAGTAATAATTAATACAGAAAAAATTCAGGATACTTTGATCTAGAACACACAAAAATAAGGGATTCGAGCTGCTTGGCGGGGGTCTGTGCTCTCTGAGTGCTTTTCTAGTTATCTGAAGCTTTCAGGCTGCACTACCACCCCTAAAAATACAGTATTGGTAAGAATTGAAAGAGGAGGAGGAGGAAAAAAAATGACGTGTATACGGTTATTGATTTTTTTCTAAACGGTTATGATTTGTTATCCGTGTACCGGTTTACACATGTAGATGTTGACACCCCTAATGTATACACACGAAAACTACTTAGTTCAGTTTGAGAAATGAGGAGTTTAGTTTTGATACAACCAGTGAGTACATTAAAGTGTTTTGATCATTTCCCTTTTTTTAGATGTCCCATCAGGGAATGTTGATTTTACAAAAAAGGTTTGTCTGCTCCCCTGATGCTCAGTAGTGAAGCTAAAAACAAATTGTGATTGTTGGTTGATGCATGCCAAGAATGATCTGCTGCGTTCAAAGTTTGGATTTTGGTGAACAACCATCATTCTGTCCGTTGCAGTCATGTGTAAAACAACCAACCTCTAATGAACCTCCTAGATAACCAAATTACTTCAATCCTACAGGTAAAGGCAGCTCGTCCCATACATAGCTTTTGGTTTTCTGTCATTTCAGTAATTCTCTGGAGGGTAATAAGGACTGAAGGTTAGTTTGTGTCATGAGCAGGAGCTGATGGGAACAGAGCAGCATCAGATTTCCGTCGGCTCTCCTTTTCACCTCTGAATACTTACAGGAAAAACTTGCTTAGCAATCATTTTAGAAGCTGCACTCGGACACACATCAGGGTCACGCCTATTTGAAAATGTCATAATCCTTCCATGACCATTTGATTACAGTTTTCTATGACTGCTTATCCACAAAGTGCAGCCCAGATTTAGACAATCAATACCTTCATCTACTTGTGACACAGAAAGATTAAAAGAAAGGAATTTTTAAAAAAAAATAATCCCATCTATGAACCAGTTGGTGCAAACATATATGCACTTAGCTGAAAACACACCAGCCAAATCCAAGCAGTTATGCAGCAGCATCTGTCATCTGGGCAGTTTTTCAAGAACACAAATACAAACAGTTTTTACCCTCAGAACATATAAGTCATCTCAGCCTGTTTAGTTTCCATTTCTGACATTTTAGCGACGTGACTTCATGGCTACATCAAGTTTTTCTTGGTCTACATCGGATTTAGGGTCGACACATCAAGGTAAAGATGCACCGATCCATTTTTTTTCATTGTGCAAAAAGACAATACAGTAACATGGACATACAGACACACTGAGACCGACAACAAACAATGACAACGTTGGAGGTTTTTACATGTGTGTGTGTGTGTGGCTTTGAGACCATGACCCCACCATCCATCCAACCATCCATCCATCCACCATCCATCCATCCATCCATCCATCCATCCATCCATCCATCCATCCATCCATCCATCCATCCATCCATCCATCCATCCATCTGTCCACCATCATCCATCCATCCATCCATTAATCCGTCTGTCCATCCATCCATCCATCCATCCATCCATCCATCCATCCACCATATATCCACCATCCATCCATCCATCCGTCCATCTGCCCATACGTCCGTCCATCCATCCATCCATCCATCCACCCATTCACCTCCATCTATCCATCCATCCATTCTTCCATCCATCCATCCATCCATCCATCCATCCATCCATCCATCCATCCATCCATCCATCCATCCATCCAATCTATCCACCATCCATCCATCCATCCCCTTGCCCATACGTCCGTCTGTCCGTCCATCCATCCATCCATCCATCACCACCATCCATCCATCCATCCATCCATCCATCCATCCATCCATCCACCCATCCATCCACCCATTCACCTCCATCCATCTATCCATCCATCCATCCACCATCCATCCATCCATCTATCCATCCATCCATCCATCCATCCACCATCCATCCATCCATCCATCCATCCATCCATCCATCCATCCATCCATCCATCCATCCATCCATCCATCCATCCATCCACCCATCCATCCACCCATTCACCCTCCATCCATCTATCCATCCATCCATCCACCATCCATCCATCCATCCATCCATCCATCCATCCATCCACCATCCATCCATCCATCTATCCATCCATCCATCTATCCATCCATCCATCCATCCATCCACCCTCCCTCCATCCATCCATCCATCCATCCATCCATCTCTAACAGCACACAGCGGGGGACAGAAAATTTCCAGCATGCCACTGGTTACCAGCAGAGATTAAAAAAAAGGGCTATGTGTAAATCTGTGGCTTTACTGGCATGATGGTCAGGATCGACTAAAGCAGAATTGGATTGTTGTGACCTGTGTGGACATGAAGCTGAAGATGGACGACAGAGTCCATCTTGTTTGTGTATCTGTCTTCTGTGTTAAGCGTGAATGGGCCTTTAGTGTGCTTACGTCTTGGCTCTGGTGGGTTGGTAATCCTCACACATAAACCATGTACACATATGAGGCATTTAGTGTTTTTCATTTTTTTTTTAATGAGGCATGAAGATTTCTTGTCATTAAACGTTTAAACAGCTGGACGTAGGACTGCTTGTTTGCGTGTATACGTAACAACACAAAGTGAGTCCAGCAGCTGGACTCATGATCCTGATGCCTTTAACATGCATGCAGACACATATGTGCAAACACAAAATTCCAAACAAAAAACAAACGTGTCACGGCCCATTTGAGATCTTCACCAGGTATTCTCCCATGGCCATGCTTTATGAGGCCACTGAGTCATTCCCTGAAACACACAACACACTCACACATTAGGAGATAGTGTTTGGGGACTATCCGGGGGTCATGTGGTTGCTATGTGTTTGGACTGTGTGAGCCAGACTGTTTTAGCCATTAGATTCATTTCAGTTTACAGGACTCAGAGAAAGTCTGAAGGAAGGACATGCTTTTTTTTTCTTCATTTTTTAACCTTGAAAACTTTGATCCATTTGGATACAGAACAGATAAGTCCAGGACATGTTTTCTCCAGCTTGGCACAAAGACTTGGAGCAGTGGAAAACTGGCTGTGAATTAGGCCAAAATAAGCCCTTGGTGATATTCAGCAATGACTGTGAGCTCTATGATGAAGTTCAGGTGGAAATTTCTGGACACTCCTCCCACTCCTGACTTTCTGGCAGTTAGATTTGCTGGTTAGAGATTCCTAAAACTAAACACAGGGATTTTCTTCAGTCTTAAAAAAAAACATTGAGGATATATTCTCATGGAAACTGTGTGCAAAGATTGAAATGAACTGATATTCTATTAACGCCTCATGTCCAGGTAGATGTTTGACAGTTAGACAGGTGAGTCCTGCCTGCTGCCACATACCATCATATTTGTAGTAAATATCTGATCATTTTCTATTCCTACAGTTTTTATTTCTACTTATGTTGGATCTATTTAATTTTTCTTGTCAACCAGGAAGTCATGCTGAGATTAGAAATACCTGGCCAACATAGAGGCCATTTACATCTGCTTGTGGATAAAAATATATTTCTGTTTTACTTTAACCTATCAGGGGTGTCCAAAGTGGGTCCTGCAGGTTTTCTTTCCCTTCCTGCTCCAACACACCTGATTCAAATGAAATAAATCTAAAAGCCTATGAAGTTCTGCACAAAGACTCAATAATTTAAGGTGAGTTGGCACAGGGAGGCCTAGAAATCCTAGAGGATTGTGGTCCTCGAGGACCAGCGCTAGACAGGTTGGTTTTAGATGCTACAGCTAAAGGTTGTAGTCGTGAGAGATAAAGGCATGCAGTAAATGAGAAGAATGTTCAAAATGAATGGAAGTCAGCTTGCTCATCATTTTTTTGCATACTGAATGAGAATTGGCTAAAAGCTGAGAAAGTGCTCCCTCAATTATCGAAACGTGTTTTGTGTGTGCTTTCTCTGTAATCTATGTCACTACAATCAGTACATGCTCATCAGCTTCAGATGGCTTTTAAACTTGATTTTGGTCATGAACCTTTAAATAAATTTCAGTATTTCTGTTTCGGGGCTTAGGGGGATTGCATTTTCTTTTTTTTTTTTTTTTTTTACCATTTTGGAATGTATACTATGATCACAGCCAACCACATCCAACACCAAGATGTGTAAATAAGTACCTATAAGCACAAACAGGCAATAATAGAATCATTGGGCACGTTTACATGGAGACTTTTTTCCCTTTCGGATTGAAATCATTCTGATTGAGGATTTTAGGGCAGCTGTTTCCATGGCAACTAATTCATTCGGATCTGGCGTGTACATGCGCCAATATTCATTCAGAATAACCCTGCCTGACATGTGCAGAATGATGTAAATCACGTTATTTATTAAAGACGGAGGTCTACAAACAGCTGATCGTCACAGTCGTTGTGGTTTCTGCAGGACGTTAATGAAGCAGCAGCTGATCCTCATGAGCTCCTACTGGAAACAACCAAGAGGAAAAGCTGTAGAGACAGAGTTTGAGTTAAAAACAAACTTTCTCGCTGTCCAGGGAATTACGTTGTTCACAGCCATCTGTCAAAGTGAGGAAACGTCACTTGTTTCACGATAACGTCTTGTCGAAGCATGCGCTGTAAGAGTGCAATCTCACAACTTTCCGATTCAGCGTTTACATGACACCCCGTTCAGTTTGGGGAAAGGAATATTCTACCCCTGTGAAACCGAAAGAAAATTCATTCGGTTCGGCACTTTTCATTCGGAAAGAGGCGTTTACATGGATCATTTTAATTCCGAAAGAGCTTTTAAACCGAAAGCAATCGGTCTATTTGGGTCCAAGTAAACGCAGCTAATGATTCAATGATCAACCTCTCACTGAAAACACATGAAACAGACCCAGGAGACAACAGGCTGGATGCTTGTTTTGAGGAGACTGCAGAAGGGTGACCTCGGTGTGAGACATCTGCATGCAGCCCAGATCTTTGTAACCACCTGGACTAAGTGAACTGGCTGAACTCGCATCTGGATCAGGATTGTAGAGATGTGGAGACTCACATGTCCATGCATGGAAAGCTGCGTACTGCCGGGATGTATTGGATCTCATGTTCCTCAGCAGAATCACCGATGGTCTGTGGACACGGACACCATGACTCCTTAGAAACCAGACCTCAGGCCTTGGAGTCTCATTTAGTTCCACTTTCCAGTGTTTGGTTAAGTTTTGTTTGAACAAGCTCAGGTTTGGACTGAGCTCAGGTTTGGGTTAGACTGACGGTCAGCGCAATTTCCTCAGATAGATAGCTGTGGAAGTGTGTGTGGGAGAGATCTGCCGTTATATTATGCTTCAAGTACATACCCCCTGCAGAAATGTAATAGTTCATATTTGATAAGAAGTCACATGGATGGAGTCTGTGTGTTGGGGGGGTAGATGCACATTTGCCAGAGGAAACCAAAGTCTGGTGTTTGAAGCTCTGTTCTGGCACCGGAGAGGAGGAGGGGTTGAGGTTAGGAGGTATGAAGGGGGTTGGCTGGTGTCTGGAGGGAGAGAGACAGAGAGAGAGAATAAAGGATCTTATTGTTTTGAATTCCCTTAAAGGGGCGGAGGTGGGGCGGAGGAGGTTTTATGTTTCAAGTGATGTGGAATGGTCCATTTTGGTTATGGGACACCAGAAGGGCGGAGGTGGGGGGGGGGACAGAGGGAGGAAGAGAGCGAAGGAAAGAAAGAAAGAGGGAAAAGCTGTGGTTTCCAGCCTTCGGTTTCCAAAAGAAATATTTCCAATCAAAACCTGCCCCACCCCCCGCTCCCTCACACACATTTTGGCAGGATGGAAACAGAAGCAAAGAACAGATTTTTACAGACTAACGTACAGTAACTATGCTGACATGCATTATTATTGACATCTACGCCCCCGTTTTTCCTTTTTTTTTTTTTCTTTTTTTTGTTTTTTTTTTTTTTTTTTTTTTTTTCCTCCTTTCCTTTTCTTCTACTTTTTTTCTTTTTGCTTTTTTTTTTTTTTTTTTTTTTTTTTTTTTTTTTTTTTTTTTTTTTTTTCTTATAATATCCTCCCCCCCCCCTTTTGATAATTTATAAATATTTATCTATAAGTTTATGGTATATTATATATATGTTTTTCTCCCCCCTTTTTTTATTTATATTTTTTTTCTGTCTTGTTTTTATTAATATTCAATATTTAATTTAAATATTTTCTTTTATGTTTGTGTGTGTGTGTGTGTGTGATTTGTACATGTCAGCTGTGCAGATTAATGTGCATGATACATATCCACTGTGAGCTGTCAGACATCTTAATCAACTAACACACAGTACCATCACTGGCTGAGATAAAATATGTTCATATGTTCTCTGGCGTTCTGCAAACAACAAATCCACAGAGTTTCTGCTTTTAGATGGGGAAATAAAGCTTGGCAGGTATCCCTGGCACATTCTGAATGCCTCTTAAAATCATCTGCAAAAGAGGGAATACGAAGGAGCTGGCCTCACTAAATGACTTCAGAGCATTTCTAAACATGGAGGCAGATATTTCTGGTTGTGAATGTTTTTATTGACCTTCATTTACTGCCATGAGAACCCTGCATAACCAGCTGCCATTGGCTTTCTTTAGTTGTATCTGTCTGCCGTTTACTGGCTACAATTTGCACCTTTGATAGTTTTCTCTCTAAACTATGAAAATGAGGTTTACGGCTGGACAGCCAAACACCAAACTGAAATTTTTCTGGAGGCTCTTATTTATTTATTTAATCTCTAATTAACCAAAAGAAAATGACTCTGAGGCTAAAAATCTCATTTACAGATGAGTCCAGGCCAAGACAGCAGCACAAAGAACAAGAAACATCATTGCTAGACAACCACATATGTACACCTAACACACTATTAATCAATTAATTATGATTATTTTGACTATCAAAGTAATCAGTGACTGGTTTCAAAATCTACTAATTGTTTATTGTTTTTTTCCTCTCAACATTGCCACTGTACCTCCGCTGTCGTGTCTGCCTTTCTGTCCTTGACGCACGTGCGTAGTCGTAGCTATCTGGGTTTTCAGCTTTTCTTGAATTGTGTATTGACATCAATAAACATACACACTTCCAGCCAAAGTTTGGACACGTTTTCCATTAGATTAAATGAGAAAGTGTCCAAACTTTTGACTGGTTCTGATCTGATTAGTTGACTAATCACCAAAATAATCTGTGACTAGTTGATATGAAAGTATTTGTTTGTGGCAGTCCTAAGGTGAACACTTTTGGACTGAAACGCCATTAAAACTAAAAAGTACAAAGTCAGGCCAACCAACACAAGCAGTGATGATAAGAACTATGGTTTGTAATTGTGGCAGAACAAGGAAGGCCCGGGCAGGATTTGATCCCCAGACTCCCGGGTGAGAGTCATGTGTGCTAACCAGTCAGCCAAAGGGACGTCCCCTTGGCCATGTAGCCAGGGCGCATGATCACTCGGTGGCATAGTGACAGGACTGTCAGCTGCCACATCCCCTCCTTCGTCCTGTCACATAATGTTTGTAAACATGGAGCTGTTCCTTCTTCGTTCTTATTGTTGAGTCCCATGCAAAATGGATCCTTTCCACCAATCAGTGGAATGGAGTGTCAAGCTCCATCTTTTTGGGATGATTTTCTCAAGAAGAGCTGTGTGTGTGTGTTCCTTTACTTGCTACATTGTGAGGACTGTTTTGCATGTTTAACCAGCAAAGAGAGGACATTTTGGCCGGTCCTCACTAAAAAGCAAAAGAAAAATCCATTTTTGAGGGTCAAGATTTGATTTTAGATTTTAGGCTGCAATTAGGTTTAGGTTAGGGTTAGAGCAAGGGTTCGGTTTGGGCAATCAGTTGTGGTGGGTAGGGTTAGGGTATGGGGCTGTAGGGAATGCATTATGTCAATGAATGTCCTCACTAAGATAGAAGTACAAGGATGTGTGTGTTTGCATTAAAGTGTGTTATGTGGAATAGTGTTACGTCTATGATGTGGTTCATTTTCATGTATGGTCTGTATGTGTGTGTGTGTGTGTGTGTTAGAGCAGCTCTGGCTTTCATGTCTTTGTTGGCACATCGGTCGCCTGTGTTTGCACACATGTGGGTATTTAGCCAGTAAAGTCAATGCCTGCGTATTTGTAGCCTAACTTTGAAATCCCCTTCACACACACACACGCACAAACACACCATGACCAATCCGTGCAGCTTTGCTTAGCTGCAGCCGGTGACGGGAGGAGCGGAGCCTGCCACAAAAATAAAGAGAGTCAGGAAGCAGGAATGAAAAGAAAAAAAGAAGTGAGAAAATGGGAGAGGACAGTCGCTCGGGCTGGTAGAGGAGACGGTCCGAGAGGAGGAGAACGCAGGCTGCAGAGAACGCTCACACAAACACACATGCAGCACGCTGAGCACATTAGCTAAGCTGCTTTTCTCCCCACTGACATCTGAGGATGAGACCACGATAAGAATCTGATCTAGTGGGATATGAGTCAGGGGGCTGGAAGAGGCGAATCAAGCTGAAAATCCTCAGAATCATCAGGTAACCACATCTGCAGGTCTCTGGACTTCAGCAAGAAACCAGAGCAGAAAGGAAAGATGGGGAACGAGCAAACAAGCAGAACAACAGCTGGCTTTTGGCTCGTGTTCCTGCTCTGATGAAACATGATCATTTCTTGGCTTTCCTCGGTGTAAATTAAGATAAAAGAAAAAAATCATGGGACACAAGTTTACAGCAAATGAGCTGAAGTCTGGCTTTGTTTCCCGTCCCTATCCAGAGCTACAAACACAAGTCTTCCAGCTCTAGTTCAGGACATTTCTGTTTTGGACCTCTGGAGATCCACTGATATTGGATGTTTTCTTTTCCCAGAAGTCCTTTCATTCTTGTTTTTATTGATGGTGTTTTATCATATTACTGTTTCATGTTTCTTTTTATGTTTTACAACCTGACATCTCTCATCTGAATGTTTTCAGACATTTACTGCGCTGCCTCTATAACATTTGAAATATCTTTCCACCTGTAGCAACATGAATCCTGGCTGATCTGGTCATAAATGGATGGTTGAAATGTAAACAACCTCATTTGCTGGCAGCAAAACAGAAGGTTTTTTTTTTCCTTCTTTTTTTATTATTTCTTTAAAAGCAAAATATGGTTAATTACCTAAAATAAGGACCTTAAAGGAGTACAACACAAGCTTTTTTCCAGAAGCATGCCCTGGCGACAAGTGGTGCTAATGTCGTGCACATGCATGAGCTGCTTCGACTGCATTGGTCTTTAGTTTAACCCACGCTGCATTCAGTCTAATAAACGTAATAAAGTTATAAATCTGCAAGTTGTTTATGGTTTGATCGTTGAGTAAACTGATGAACTGTATGTTAACCTATCTTACTCCAGCGCCGGTCAGACTCCAGTTTGGTTCTCTTCGTTTCAAAAGACAAAACTTTTCTTCTTTGTCTTTTGAAACGAGTCTGAGTTGGGGCTTGAGAGGCACCTGCTCTCCATCTTTTAGCAGCAGTCAGTGTTGTCTCAACATGCACGGACCTGTGGTGGCAGAATACACAATACTGATGCAGCCAGACGAACGAGAACGCACAGCTCATCTCCACCACATGCGACCCTTGACGCATGTGGTGTACCTGAAACTCTTGCATTGAGGAGAAACAGTATTAGAGACCACCGCAGTGAAGAAAGCTTGTGCATTCTACACATTAGGCAGTTGTTAGAGCATGTGGGGAAAGAAAAGAATAGTATTTAACATTTAAACTTGCGCAATGCACCTTTAAAGGTGGAAACACACCGAACAGTCCGCTGATCATCCTCAGAAAAAGCATTCGGGCTGATTGGTCCGCCTCTGGACCAGTGCCCTATAGTGGTTTTCAAACTGGGGGTCGTCGAGGTAATTTCAGGGCGTCGGCAGATCATTGTTTGAAAAAAAAAAAAGAGGCTACATTTGTCAAATAAATTTGAGGATCTTTGGGGCTATCAATGTTAATACATTAGAGCAAATATGCTGGAAAGGCAAAACATTATATTAACATATAATCTATTAAACACCAAAGTATGTTTCATTGGGGGGTTGTGGCTCAAACCACCGCTACAACACACCAATGCGACTCCAGACATGGGCGTACAATCTGTGAGAGCAAAAAATATATTTCACCATAGCAGCAGGCAGCCTTACCCCCAGATTCCACATAATGGCCCTCATTTATCAAACGATCGTACGACGAAAATCTGTGCGTACGACCATTTCCACGCAAGACTCGGCATTTATCAATTTGAACGTGATCGTAGGATACGATCAAATCTCACGACAGCTCTGAGTTCGTGTACGCAAGTTTGAGTCAGTGAGGGTTTGCAGCGCAGCAGAACATGAAAATATTTATTAACCAAACCGCAAACTGTCATTTAAACAAAGTATTCACATATCAGCACGAAAATGAACCCATTTCAAAGAAAAAGAAAAAGGAAAAAGGGAATGAGAACGTAGCCTATTCCCTAAATTGCAAAAATAGCTGTGACTGAATTTAATTCCTCCATTTATCTCAACAAATTATTAAAATTATTAACATATAGTTCTAGGAGACAAGTGCTTTTCACTCTTCGTGCATCTCCTCACCCCGCTGGTAAACCTGCACATAGGAGGAAGTAGGCATCATTGCGCACACACGCGCAGGTGCCCAGGTGGAGCGCTGCTTCGGGCTGCAGGAAGGCAGGTGGGTGTCGGACGGTCCGACTTGGACCCGGCGGGATGAAACGCTGCTTTAGACTCTGAGAAAATCTACAACACTCCTGTCCTGTGCAGTGCTGCACATCGCTCGGACCGCTGGAGAGTTTTGATACGCAGTCAGAGGAGAAGATGCGCCGGCAGCCGCCCTGTAGCCCCCACTGGGCTATATGGAGGAGACCGCAGCTGAGCCGTCATTTCTAATAACTAATCTATAGCCTACGTTAAAGTTGTATAAGTGCTCAGTCAGTAGACTGTCCCTTAGTTTTGCAAATGCAAGTTATCATTTTTCTGTCCCTGTCCAGTTCAGGCTCGGATCTGACCGGCATCCACCTGTCACCTGTTAGAGCGCATGGAGGGGGGCGGTGAAACATCTTTTGGTGGTATGTTTCATATTGGACCACTTTTTCTTGACCCATTGACTAAAGAATTGTGACGCTGCCATCGGATGTGGCCTATTATTAAATTTCATAACTAATAAAACGAATAAACCGTATCAGCCAGGCCTAGATTGAGACTTTTATTAATATCTCAGCCAGTCGTTCACACCGGTGAGGCTACTGATCCTCTTCCGTGCAGCGTTTTTCTGCACGTCTCTACTTCGGTTTTTAAGCTCCAAACAGCAGCTCTTTAATCTTTCCCACCTCCAAACAAAATTCTTCTTGATCCCCCAAAAGTTCTTTTCTGGCAGAATCTGTCCTCTCCATGGTTCAACCTCGCCGGGTGAAGCCTCATCATTATGCATGTTTAAGGGCGTAACCGTGGGCGTGACATTTAAATGACATGGATTTCAGCTTTGGAATTTATCAAGACTCTTTTGTTCGTACGACGAGATGGACCGAACAACGTTTTAATAAATCACCGTGGGTCCAATCGTACGACCATTTTTACGATCAGATGTGCGACCATTTCGACGATCGTTTGATAAATGAGGGCCAATGTGTGTGCGCTCCGCACTCTGCAGCAAATATGTTGCCATTTTAATGCCGGCAACGGTTTTCTGGTCCTCCCAAGTCCGGCCGGACCAAGTGGCACAATTCAGATCGTATCAAACAGGAAAGAGAGCCAGAAAAATTCCCAGATTTTCAAGTGAAATCATTGTAATCAGATCGTTCTGACACATCGTAGGCTGCTGATACTCACATTTGTTGTGATAGGCCTACATCTATGAATATGTGTACACGGGCTTATACTAATTAAAATGGCTTTCCGAAATATGGTTCTACACAAGACATCCTTCAACAGCCTAAATACATTGTGTTGTATGCGTAACAAGTCTGAATGAAGTGTTACCTAACTGTGAAGCAGCCTTTTCGGACTCTGTGGCCCATATATGAAGGTTTTTGTATGAAACTATCAGCTGAGGAGTCATACACGTATACTTTATTTTGAATGGTGCAAATGGAGTAATTACAGGTGCGACAGTGGTGCGTACCTGTGGCATCACTTCAGGTTACTCGGCACGAAGGAGCGGAGCGAAGCTCATGCAGTGGGCATTGACAATCACAGTAAATCCAGAGCCGAGCGCACACTCAAAGAAATGATTCATTGGGTCAACTGAATTAAATCGAGGGCAGTTTTTTCATCCAAAAAATAAATGTAGTGTCAACTCAAATTATATACAATAATGCAATGTAATATGATTGAGTTAGTCCAACACATTTTTATTCAATTGCTTTAAATAGAAATAATCACATGTAATACATGTAAATGATTTATGTCATTTCAATACTAAACAAGGTAGTTCAGTGGAGTTAAGCAGTTTACACTACCTTAATGTGTTTTGCGTTTATTTGACTCACATTTGAATCACAAATTGATTGGGGATAAAGGTTGTTATGATGCAATCGGACATAGCGTTAGGTGATTTTAAAAGATCTCTACTCTAAACGACACAAAAATTTGTCATTAGTCACCATTTTGCTGACTTCTTTATGCAGTTGGTGCAGACAAGCCCACTTATTACATAACATAAGACTGGCGTTACCCATGCATAGACATAAAATATCTTACAGACTTGGAGAGAGTGATGGGATTACGTGGACATTTAACGCCCGGAACAGAGAGTACCACAATGCATGATAGGAAATATGTAAATCTCCTCTTCTCTCTTTCCGTGGTACAGCCTTACTTCCAGGAGGCGGGGCACACCCCGGCCCCCTGTCGCGACACCAGACAAAAACAACCCATCTTCCTTCCTCATCAAATATAATAATATCAATCTTTCTTTTTTTTTTTTGGAGGGGGGAGGAAGCCGAGGACCACGAAGAACCCCGAATCATGGGGAGCACCCAATCTCTATACAGAAGCCAGATTTATTTTTTTTTCCCCCCCCCCCACCGAATGAATCAATTCCTTCTTTTGTGGGTTATGGCCCCCCCCCCCCCCCGTGCACCCCAAACATGTAAATAAGCCCATCAAACTAATTAAAATTGATTTGAATGTTTGCTATGAAATTATTTTACTTTATGTCCATGAAAAATATATGTAATCATATGTAATTGCTAAATTTATGCAGGATAAATAAAATCTCAATGGGTCACCCTTAAGAGGGGCTTGAATCGTTTTTTTTGGATGCACACACACTATGTGGAATCTTGGGGTTAATCTGCATTCGACGCTGGCCTCTCCTCCACCAGCTGATCAGCTGCTCCTCCATATCCTCGTCCCACATGATTAAAGATGAAAATGATCCAAAATGATGCCAAACGCTGTGAGAGTGTGCATAATGTCCGCCCTTTCATTTGTTATCTGGTCTGCTTAACATCTTCACTTTCGGTCTTTGGTTTGCTGATTCACTGGCAACGGCTAGCCCTCCTCCAATCTGATTGGTCAGTCATCCACCAATTGAACAACTGGAGATTACACAGAATCAACCCGGTGGGTCTCTTCCTTTAGAGTTTAAATGTCCAAAAAACAAAGTGGACAGTGTTGGAGTTTGTTGGATGACACTGCAGAGATTAACACAACATCCCATAATGTATTTCATGCTTGAACGCTTGTGCTTGAGTTTTATTCTAACCGATCTTAGCGTGGATTCTAACAGTGTGCGGCATGCTGCAGGTCATCTTCATAAGAGCAAACGGACAACATCAGAGTGTAAACAAATGTGGCAGACATTTTCTGTGTCTGGAAATGTCCCACCTCCATCTCTGCAGTGAAGCGTGAGGTGTTAATATTTCTAGATAAGTTTTTGAGACTATACTGTTAAATTTGTCTAAATCTTCTTCCCACTCTGGGAGATGAGAAGGTAAAAAGGAGGTCAGTGTTATGTTGATTTTCCTGGTTTGATGTAGAGAAAGTAGGGTAATTTCCAAATAGGCTCAACATCAATATTCATTCCAATAAATCGTCTACTTTCATCTTTTCACATTTCCAATTCCTGTTTGTTTTTCAACAACTCTACTTTGTGAGACTTTTCTGTGCTATGTTTCAGGATTCAGGACGTGAAGTAAAGAAAGAAACTCCATGAGTCTTTAAACTAAAACCCCCATTGCGTTAAAAACTTTAAATGATCCTTTTCTGAATCTCCCCGAAGGGACGCCAAAGGCAGGTTTATTTATACATCCTTTATATACACAAAGCAGCCAATGAGCTGCACGTGATCAGAACAGTTAGACAGGAAAGTGCTCCGTGACTTACCATACAGGTGTAAACAGGAAATAGCTCATCACCATCTTAGACATCATCATCATTGACGTAATAATAACATGCATAGGAAGAACATAAAAACTCCAAACAGAAAGAACCAGATGAGACAATTTTTATCACAGATATCATTCATTCACTCATTTAACTCAACTCAACTTTATTTATATAGCATCAATTCATGACAATGTCACCTCAGGGGGCTTAACGAACAAAATTCAACTCAGATTCATAATAGCCTAGCTAAGGAAACCAACAGATTGGATCGAATCTTGACTTGACCCGGTCCAATCCCCCATCCTGAGCAAGCACGGAGGGGTGGCGACAGTGGGAAGGAAAACACCCTTTTAACAGGGAGGGAAAACCTCCGGCAGAACCCGGCTCAGGTAGGGCGGCCATCTGCCTCGACCGGCTGGGGGGAGAAGACAGAAAGAGAGACCAACAGACACTGCAACTTTTATCCAGCCAGATCTGCTGAGAGAGGAGAACACAGTTAATGATGCAATACTCTCACAAGTTTCTACATGGAGACGCAGAGATGAGTGGGAAAGGAAGAGCCCAGTGCATCATGGGAAAGGAAGAGCCCAGTGCATCATGAACGTCCCTCAGCAGTCTAAACCTATAGCAGCATTCATTCATTCATTTTCTGTACAGCTATTCCAGTTCGGGGTCGGGGGGGGGGTTGCTGGAGCTTATCCCAGCTAAGCTGTGTTCTCACAGATAAATTACAATAACACTAAACCGTGAGTCAGCCAGCCGCGGATGGATTGAAGCACATTCTGGAGAAAGTAAAGGGAGAAGGTGTCTGCTCTGATTCCAGCATTGCATCTTTCTTTCCCGTCGGCCTGTCGCCTGCCCCCCTCTGTCTCATCTCTTGCCTTTACTCTCAATTAAGGGTGGAGGCTCTCTGATCTCAGCACACAGCACACTGATGACCTGCAGGGGGCTTCACTCGCCAAGCAGAGGTCCCAGAAAGAAAGGAACAGAAGGAGAAGATTGAATCAGTGTCAGCGTAAAAGTGCCTTTGTGTGAAAGTGTGCCTGCAGGGGGGGTGACGCTGCACAGGATTTGTGAGAAAGTGTGACTTCAGATTTAACTAAATGTGAGTATGTGTGTCCCTGATGGAGGAGGGGCTGAAAGGTCAGGGGTCACCTGTGGCGGAACAAAGGAGCATGAGCCCTCCACAAAAAGTCATGCGGTAGGGAGTTAGAGCTGGGAGGAGAATGATTATTACCACGGGCACTCGCCTGGCCTCTAACAATGACGGATCAGCATCTGTACATCCTGACACACTGACACTTATCCCTCAGTGGGAGGGAGGCCACGGCAGAGGGAGGGGAGGGGATTGGTGGACATCTGTAGATATGTAACAGCATGTCGCTGCGCCGGCTGTCAGGCATCAGCGGATGGGCTGATTTAGACTGCCGTCCATCTGCAGCTCATTGCGGCTATTCACCAGCTCAAATTGGAAAAAATAACCCCGTCCAGTAAGAGGTGAAGGGCGAGAGCTGCGAACACCAGCAGATGAACAGGTGCAAAGAGCAGAGCTCAGCCTTCATCTGCTCAGTCTGGATCTGCAGTCCAACACAACACCATCATTATCCTAGACGGCTCCTCACATCTGTTAGATTTCATACAGATGCTGCAGGACACTCGCTTAAAAATGGGAATATATCACGAATTCATCCTCACAGTTTTACATTTCTGTGTAGCTTTGAGCTTTTTACTGCCTCAACAGGAGATTCAGTCTTAAATGGAAGTTTGGTGAAAAAATAAAACAAAAGGTGATCAAAATCACTTTTCATACATCCACAGAAGGGGCACAGAATTAAAGTATTCATTCTAATATACAGTATATATAAATATATATATAATCTCCTCAAAATTATCAATATCCTCCAATTAAAGAAGGAAAAGCTCCTAGTGAAATTAACAAAAGTAATAATAAATAAAAATTGCCTCAGAAAATCATTCTGAGGCAATTACTGCAATCAGGTGTTTTCTTTAATGATGAGAGGTATTTTGGTCTAAATTTCACAGGAAAGGTGCTCCAATGTCTGTGGGACAGCTTTGTTTGTTTGTTTGTTTGTTTGTTTGTTTGTTTGTTTGTTTTTTAATTATTATTTTCAACCACAACTCAAATGTGATATCTTATTTTACTACGTAATATATATATATTTTTTTTTTAATTATTATTAGTTTTTTGTGTCTTGTTATTGTAAATTTAGCCTTTTCTTTGATTGGAGAGTATATCTATAATATATATGTATATATATATATATACATATATATTATTCAATATTATTTGAACCCTCCAATTAAAGGACACATAAAAATAATACACCTAAATCATCTTCAGAGTTTTAAACTTCTGTGTTGCTTTGAGCCATTTTACTGCCTTAACGTTAAGTTAAGACCAAATGATTGCAGTGATCGCCTCCAAGAGTTGCTCCACAAAATTTTAGCTTCGGAGCCCATCATGATTGTTTACCGTTTTGATTTTTATTAGTTTTTTTTTTTATATTTCTTTTAAATTAAAAAATTAATGTCATGATTTTCATAGAAGATTTATTTATTATTATTTCAATTCAATCTTATTTCACTGACAGCTGTTTTTTTTCCATTCTTTGATTGGAGGGAATGAATAATTTTGAGGATGGCAGTATAAATATATATAATATAATATATATATATACATTAGGGAAGTCCGATATTATCGGTCGATATTGGCATTAAAATGTGATATCGGTAAATATCGGTATCAGTTTTTTTGGGCCAATATTTTGAAAAATGAATTCTCGCGAGATTTCATTGGTAAGATTTTGTTCCAGTAGCAGCAGTCTGGCATATAAAAAAGTCCCTGTTGTTGTGGAAGAACTTCATATCCCAGCATTCCTTTGAGAGTCATGTGACTACGGTGCAACTGCTGCTGCTACAGACTGACTTGAAGCTTTGAAGCTGCTTTTAGTATGTCTGGTTTTAAGTTGTTGGTTATGTTACCAACTTGTCAGAAACAGAATTAGCCACATGTTGGCTAATACCTGCTAGTATCTGATATCTGGCAACCAAATGTCCAAAATTAACTCTTCTGGCTGAGTTAAGGATATTTTGGGATCTTTGCTCTCAGAGCAGAATATAGTTGTATTTCTCAAAATATGTAAGATACAACCTCACAGTTCTCTGCATACTGGTATTGGTTGATATTGGATATCGGAATTTAAGGGTCGGACATTATCAGTATACCGGATATCTGTAATCTGTAAAAAAGCCTATGTCAAACATCCCTAATACTGTATTAGGGATGTTTGGTATAGGCTTTTTTTTTAAACCAATATCCGATATATGTATATATATATATATATATATATATATATATATATATATATATATATATCATGTATATATACATGTATATACATATATATACATGTACTTATATACATGTATATATATAGATAGATAGATAGATAGATAGATAGATAGATAGATAGATAGATAGATAGATAGATAGATACAGCATCGCATATAACAATTGTTTTAGCAATTTTGATGGGTCTAAAATATGTGAACATTTACATTTGTGTGAACAAAAACAAAGCAGGATGAGGGTGAAGTCCACAAAGCTGCTCAAAGACCCTGCAGAGGTTGCTGCTCTTATCCTGGACCTTCACAGTATCAAACATCATAATGAAACGTTATCTTAGCTGTAGTAGTGTGTTAATGAGTCAACATTTAAGCAGAAAGGCAGCAGGTCAGACAATCTACAGCTCAGTTTCAATATGGTAAACCTCAAAACTAATACTTTGCTCCAGTGTTTTATTCTTTCTTGAAAATTTAGTTTGCACTGGTTACAAAAATGACTGGAACTGATGTCCCAGTGTTCAGTAACACATATAACAGTTGTTGTGGTCTAAATAAAGAACTGTAGCCCCTCTCCCTTCTCTCTCTGTGAAAAATAATAGGCTGAGAAGTGAGGGAGTGTGGAAGAGCAGATCAGGAATAAAAGCCGCAGTCATGGTGGGGGAGGAGGGGGCTGAAGATTTGGAGGGACCTTGCTTTAGGCAAGACTAATGAATAAGGTGTCGTGACTGATGGCTGGGACTTCTTCATGGAAATCAACTCTGGCAAGTAATTAGGATGCTCTTTCATTAGCTTAAACACAGTTCGGCACAGAAATGCTTCTGGTGCATCTATCTGTCTTTCTCCAGCTGAAGCCAGCAGAGAATCCCTCCTGGGAGTATTGGATTTGTTTGAGCCTTAAGTTTTCATTAACAAACCCGCTGGGATGAATGGTAGTGGTGGTGGTGGGGGGTGGCGGGGAGAAGCGAGGAGAAACAGAGCGCACAACACACTAAATCAGATCATTAGGGTATTTTCTCCAAGTTATTTTTATCCCGTGCAATGCTCTGCTTCAAATTAATAGTCAATTAGGCTGACTATTAAAATGCATGCAGGAACTCAGTCCTGGATGTGAGAGATGCTCACCAGGGGTGTGTGACATTTCAACTTTTCCTAATGCAAATTACCTCCCTGTGCTGCCCCACCCCCACGTTTTGGTCTTCTGCATGATTTAAGAGGGAGCACGCCACGAAGAGCCGGAGTGAATCCGTGGCTGCTTTTAATGTGTCCCTCCTGATCAACGCTCAGGTACCGGCCTGTCTGGCCCACAATTCATCCATGTGAATGCACACACATACACACACCGCGGGCTTGTGTCCGCCGTGCCCTGCGGCTGCCTCCACACTTCCCTCAGTAACTAGGACTGAGTCTGTCTGGAGAACATTAGCTCGGCTGATGCCAAGAGACTCTTTAGCTGTCAGAAAATCTTGTTTACTTTTCATTTTTACACTGCAGCACAGCCCCACTCTGGGGCTTTCTCATCCCTGTTACACATTCAAAACTTGTACTGCCTGCATTTGTGCTTCTCCCCTGTCTATTTCCTTCAGCGACTCGAACCAACTGGCGGATTTGAGAGGCAACTTGAACAAATATACACTTACAAGACCTTGTTTACAAGCCCAACATGTTTTTGGGGGAAGAAATGGCTTGTGCAAGCATTTGGAAGAGTAAGTATAACACGAGACCGGCTGATGCCGTGTGATTGAGGAGAATCCTTTCAGCCGATCTAACTCAGAGCTGAATTTCCCTGAAAAAAAAGAAAAATCCACTTCTAGTGAAGGTGAAAGAAAATGCGGGAGCATACTGAGTTCATTAGCTAGTTAAATGTAGAAGGCTTTCAGGTTCACTAGCTGCGGCCCCTGCAGCTTCCCCAGGGCCAACCTGGAATGTGTTTAGATAAAGCACATGGGTCTGAGAATCATTACGACTGGCCTGGTTATGGGCCGTGTAATAAGTGCACCCTTTAGGAGCGTCCTCCCTTTGGGCCACCATGATAAACACAACTCCTGTTTTCACTGTCTGGACCTTTTAATTAAGGTCATAAAACAAGATCCTGCAGTGATAACTAATAGAACTGGATTGCCTGCAATAGCAGCAACTGTGAAACCCTGAAGAGAAGGTTTGCATCTGTGTGGGCTTCTGTGGCAGGCAATTATTAACGAAGCTCAGTGCTGCAGCAAAGTTCTCCAAGGGAAATTTGTTTGTCTGCAAAGCTGGGGAAGTAATTGCAGTTATAGAAAAGCAAATTTGATAACTGCCCCACCACCACCACCACACATAGCTGGTCTTGCAACTAACTGCAATATAGCAGTATTTATTAAGATGGTAAATTACAATTATTGCATCAGCTTGTTAGTTCCATCCAAACAAACAAGATGTCTGCTAAATACATTGTCTGCATTAAGTAATCTGTTTATGGTTAACTTGCAGATAACCTCTGCAGTGCCGGGCTGATGAAATTTCATCCAAACCCAGGGGGGATATGTGCATTTTAAAACCAAGGATTGAAGGAATTTTAGAGGGGAAATCAAAGAAAAAAAAAGGTTCAGCTTTGGACCACTCCAAAATCCCAATCACAACAGAAGCAGAGCGTCTAGCCTGCTGCGAAAGCTGGTCCAGGACTCTTCGACTTTCCATACAAATGCCCCCAAAATTAAGAACACGTGGCCCTTTGGTATAAGATTCTACCCCCACACCAAAAGTGAAAAGAAAAGAGAGACCGAGAGGATAGTGCCTGCTTCACATCTGCCAAGACAAACAGAAGAGAGGCAGAGGGGGCTGGTAGGTGGCTGGGGGTAGTAAATCTTCAATCTAATGAATGAGCACTCCCAAAAAATATGTCACCCATTGGCCCTGCACGTGGTAAACATTCAACTCCAGCCACACAGGAGGTCTTTGTTTGCTCCCTTCTCCCCCAAACTCTCGGGTGGCTGCAGAAAAACTGCTCGGCTGCTGCCCCCCTCCATTGTCCTGGTGGCATGTGTCACCAACAAATTTTTTTAAAAAGGCATCATTGTGTTGGTGAGCCTAATAAGCTGAAACTGTCCCAGTTTGTGAGCAAACCATGATTTTAGTGATCCATGTAAGGGAGGAGCTCCCTCTGCTCAGAACCTAGTTAACTTCACCAAAGGAAAATAATATATCACTTTAAGGCACCTTCACTTTTGATACAACTGTAGTGTCCTTGATCATCTGGCTCTCTTGTTTTTAAAACTTGTTACACCAGCTTCATCTGACTCTTTTCAGCTTATTTGAAAAGTTGTATCAGCGTCAGATTTGTTGGTGAAAGAAATCAATCTTCAACAAAGCAAACACATCTAATACATCTAAGGATGTATTAAACTCTAAATGTCTTTACATTATTTATTGTTCACTTATTGTTCCTTACTTGTCTTATTGTGTAGAGCTGTGGGGATCAACATTTAAAACAACTATAAACTCAATAGTTATATTGCAAAAACGTGCAATACGTTTGGTTAATAATGCAGGTTATCATGATCACACAAGTCCATTGTTTTTGAAGTCACATGTTTTGAAATTTAATGACATAGTATATTTAAGGATAATGCAAATCATGTACAAGGCAAAAACAAATTCATTACCTGTAACTTTACAAAGATTTTTTTCTATGTCTGAAGGGAAATATGACTTTAGAGATGGTTTTGAGTTTGTTGTGCCAAAAGCAACAAAAGGGATTAAAAGGAGATGTGTTTCTGTTGTGGGTGTAACATTTTGGAATAAGGCAAATTTGAATTTACGTTTGTGTAATTCATTGTTAATTTTTAAGCGCACAATTGTTGAATCTTGTTTTCAAAGCTATAAGTAGGCGATATGGAAAATGGGAAAATGAAGTAAAAGAAAACCGTTTTTTGTTGTTTATATCTAGTTCATCTTTTTTTCCTTCCTCAATTGGAGGATTAAGTTAGAAATTTTGTTGTAGGATAGGCAATATAAGTTTTGCTTCAGCCTATACCTTTTCAGTCTGTGTTATTGTAAATGTGAAGACTGATGTATTTTCATGTATTGTTGTATGATGACTGAATGAAGATCAACTCAACTCAAAAACAGTTGCACAAAAAGGGAAACATGCCATTATGCTAGCAGGCAAAAGTTACACTCCCTTTCTGTTCATAGATGACGTTACAAACACCACTGTCTTAGCACTCCCATGTGTTCGTTAAACTGGCATTGTTGTTAGGTAATACATCGACTAGAGGGCAATACAGAATTACAACTTCACTTCAGAGTTTCGTCATCAGTTTTGGGGTGAATTCCAATTCCTGTCTTAACCCTCAATCTAAAAAATGGGCACTCCTGCAAAGTGCAAGTGCTGTCCCGATTCTCAGAAAGTTAAGGGGCAAGTTTGAGGGCTGAATTGCTGTCAATATTGAGATTCTCCGACACCACCCTTGTGAGTAAGAGCTACCCAAAATGTAACGGCAAAGACAGTGAGCTACAAATCTTAATTATTTTCATTGTTAATGGAGATATAAATATTATGAAAACCATTGTATTATCTTAGTTTAGACCCATGTTATGGAGTAGTTACCTCATTATTGCAGAATATTAATTTTCATTTCACGATCTTTTGTCAAAAGCAGTCGGTGCGGTTAAACCATGTTGCTGTTGTTTAAGTTAGTTAACATTACAAAATGGTAGTTTTTCTCAGCGCTAGTGTAGTTGTTTTATCAAGATAACAGCCTGTATAATGTGCTTGTGCCGATAACAGTATAAGACAACCGGGGTGATGTCATCTCCCTTGGCCGCAGTTATGAAACAATAGTTCTGTTTCATTCCTTCTGTAAACAAAGCTCCTCACACTCTTCGCAGGTCGAGTCCGAATGACAATTGTCAGTCAGGTGATGTGTCGGCCAGCTGACTGGCAGTCATCAAGGAATTCCCAGAACCACAGTTACCTACGTAATTTTCGTTATAGTTGGTGTTTAACCTTTCAATAAGCCGCGGTATGCGGTGACAGCTGAATATGTCCATGGTTAGGCAGGGCTGGCAGTGCAAATGAATGTAAATAAAGTAAATTCTTCCTTCTTCTTCTTCTGAATTGACAGACTGAACGCCGCTTTGGCATAATGCTGCCCCCCACAGTTTGAAGACGTATCTGCATGTAAGGGTGTCCCATTTCCAAATCACAAAATAGCCCTTTACACTTGGTTTTGAGAGCTACTAATATTGAGGGTTGAGCTTGAGGGTTAAGACTGAGGGGTTAAGATAGGAATTGGAATTGGCCCTTGGACGACAGCAAACAAGATCCAAAGAAGATCGAGGTAATGATCTTTTAATGATCTGTGTGCCCATTAAAGGCAGGGTAGGGGGTCCTGGAAAAAACGTTCAAGCAAAAAACTTTAAAAAAAACAACTCTGGAATTAATTATGCAAGGTTTTCATTGCTGCATTCCATACATTTTATTTGTTTGAAGTGTGATTTCTTACCAATCTTCAGAAATTAACGCTATGTCTTCACAAGGTTCAATATACAAATAACCATGAGGGGCAGTGTCTGAGTTAACTTAACCAGAAATAACGCTCGAGGATCAACAGTTTAATGTTAGAATCTTTTGAAGGGAAGACATACAGTGCTTGGTTTTGGGGTCTGAAACATACCTTCTTGGATGGATATTTCCAACATATTTTCTTTGAAGACCCACTTTGTGCAACTACCAGAAAGCTGAGGATGTCCCCAATGCCCCGTGCTGACACCATACTCGGGCTGTGTGCGAGCGTCCACACTATTCCCTACATCATGGCTACTCATTTGGTCCTATGATCTGCAGGTTTTCGATGTCTCCCTGCTCAGACCTGACTCTCCAATAGCCTATCAAGCTCTGCACAATGACTTTTGAACTTGAGTTGGAGCAGGGAGACAATAGAAACCTGCAGGATTGTGGCCTTCATAGTAGCGCTGCCCCATGTAGCGGTGCCATGCCATTTTCTAGGGGTGTTTGAATGTACAGAGAGGAAAAAGTAATGGACTCAAAATTACCCACAATGCATCTTGAAAAGTAGTAACGTAAAAAAGAAAAAAAAAACAAAAGAAATAATGAATGCAACATACGAAAATTTTATATTTTCACGATTTGATTTGGAATGACATCTTCACGTGGATTGTGGTTGCCATGGTGACAGCTGGTAGTCACATGATCTGTGGTGTGGAGGAAATAGTCAGCTTCAAGTCTGAATCGCCAGCAAAATGAGTTCACTATGGTCTGTTACATACGAGCAGCCACATTTCGGCATTAAGGGATAGGCAGTCGGGTGGATGTTTGGACACAGTCCTGGCTTTATGCTTGTCTCCACATCTGACGTATACCTGCCGAGTCTTTTCCTGTCCTTTGACAAAAAACAAAGTTAAGGGGATTATCAACATACAACTTAACTTTAAAAAAAATTCTAATCAGGGGAAATCATGAGCACTTTAATTTCTCAGAAGTGTTTCATGATAGAAATGGTGCTGGAAAAATCCATGATACCAGGAGAGACACGAACTGTTCCACGACTGCAGTCCCATCTGCTTGCTGACCTCACCAAACCACATGGATGAAAACTGGATGGATGTACAACATGTGGGCTACTAAGAGGCTTTTTTTTTCCTCATTTCATTTTTTATTTTTGATTAAGCATATGAGTTTTAACATATTGTTACATTTATTCACAGTGGGACCCAGTTTCAGAAGTATTTCCTGCTTCTTTGTGAAAGAATGTCAAAATGATTTAAAAAGCAAAACAAATACACCTGAACTCGCATCTGTGTGGATGTGGCTTTAAGTTTAACAACCACACAGGCTCTGTATTTTTAAAACCTTTTGGACCCCCTGAACTCTTTGGTTACCTCCTTGGGGATCTGGGGCCCCAGTTTGGGAACCAGTGATCTACATACCACTGCTGTGGATTTTTTTTCTGCCAACAAAATTTAACCTCCTCTACTGACGCCATGTTCATCATCTTGTTAACATCCTACAGATTTAGCAACTATATCTGTCCTGAATTCTTTGATGCACGTCCTGAAGGTACCCTCCGCTAACAAGAGGAAGTATGTATTTACCTTCACAGAAGAGCTGGTTGTCTACACAAACAAGAGCTTTCTCAGCTGGACTGAACACAAACCTGCATGTGTCTCAATAGTTCCTACAGAGGTGCAACTATCTGTCTGGATTTTCCATTGCCACATGGAGAAAGGGCTCAAAATATAGAGCAGTTTAAGCCATAGCAGCCTCTTGATTTGGTTTTTCCTGTTTAATTTTTAGGCCTTCCTAGCTTGAATTTTCTCTTAGCCAATGAGCTCAATCAACACAATATGTCAGTTCTGCCAAACTGATCTCACAAAAACACATGAATCCGCACTTGGACTTGGACAAAGAGCAGTTGTCCATCATCCAGAAGGTCAGAAGATGGATTCCAGGTTTCCCCAGGCCACATGCCGATAACAAAAAACCTGAAAAAATGTATACATCAAAACGAGAAAAAAAGAAACAAACAAACAAAAAAAACCCCCAAAGTATAGGTCCCATACATAAACTGAATGGCTATTATAAACGTAAATATAGTCTGTATTTTCTACATTCACAAATGATCTATATGGGTATGTTTTTTGTGGACAAATTTACGTGTCAGCAGCACATGAAGTAAAGCAGAAACGTCTGTGTCTGGGACATAAAAAGCTTCACCGTTGACTTGACACTGAGAAATTTTGTGTCAGTAGCACATCATTTGAAGAAGTTACACGTTGTGGAAATGTAAATAAGAGGTCGGATCTCAAAGTTGTTTGTGCTTATTTAACATGTTTTTTAAAATCAAGTTGGCTCTGCATTGTTAACTTTTAGTTGGCTAGTTAGCTTTTTGCAGACTGTATGGATGTCCATCTGCATTAAAGGAGCTATATCATGCTTTTCAAATTTTACAAAAGTCAACTACAGGCATATATAACCTAAATATGTTCCTCTCGCCACTATAGAAACTAATTTAGTGTTTAAATAGTTTTTTATGCATCTGATTTCCAACACAGAAGTAAAGTGCCTTACTGCACTGAACCACCAAAACCCTTGACCACAATCTCAACATGTTTAACGCCCATTTCATGACGTCGCCCTGGAAGAGACACAGATTCTGAAGGGTCACAGATTTGATTTTACCACCGGCTGAGTCACTCATGTGGACACTATTTGTAAACATTGATTGATGATCAGACTCCGATCGATGGAATAAAATGGACCAGCCTGTTATGGAGCTGTATGCGCTCGACCCAGAGTCTGATATGGAGATTGAAGTACACGCAGAAACCCTGAGAAATAAGTAAATTAGCAAACAAGCCATAGGCTAACAGTTAGCATTGAGCTAGGAGATGTTTTCACTCACTGGTGTTGTTATCTGTCCATGAGGCGTTTCTATGGTGGGAACTGCGTCAGGTTTCAGAAGCAATCCCAGAGGAAACAGTTTACCGTCCGAGATTCATGAAGTTGTCAGGAGTGAAGTTCACGCACAAAGTTGAGGGTTTTTTCTGCACTCAACTTTTTTCTGATTCATTGTCCAGTACAACAAATAAAATCTGAACGACCACATTTAAAGCTTTTCTTCTGAAGTCTGGAGCAAACCTCTGTTAGCTGATGGCTGTTTGTCTCTGAGAAAATCTTCCCGCAGGCTGTTTGTTTCTTCCTCAGAGAGTGTGGATAGGTTAGGATTCTCCTTGAGTCTCTCTTGAACAAAGTGGGAGTCTTGCTACAATGCCGTACATGTGTATTTGTCACTTCGTGATTGGTGCTACCTGGCTGTGGACTGGTGGTCAGTCAGTCATTTTAAAGGAGCTGGAGCTTGGCCAGAATATTCATATCTTCCTCAAATATGCACCTATGAAGAAAAAAACGACCTAAATGAAGTTTTTCTTTAATGAGGAAATAACACAGTAACATGCTTAAAAGCTCCTCAGTCCATTTTTCATGATTGGGCTCCTTTAAAAATCCCCCAGAATCCTTCAGTGAGTGGGGTGCAGAGAGCTACACAGACCAATATGAGCTCTGGCGTAAACCTTGGACATATATTTGTAAGTTACACAGTCTCTTCTGTCATCTTGGTTTCTCTAAACTGAGCTAAACTTCAGTACAGAGTGGCCATGTGGATGAAAAAGACCAGCTCTGTAGGACATGACTGAAAAGACACTGGAATGTTTCTCCTTATTTCCACCTTATCTTCTCTAATTAGAGGCATTAGTATGTTGCCTGAAAGGATTTCTAGTCTAACCAAAATGAGGAAGGTGGGAGTTTTTGGATTAACACCTGGCTGATAGTGCTTTAGAAAAAAAAAAAGGTAAATGTGGGTTTCGGTGCACACAAAAGCCTCAGAAGTAACTACACTGACTTCGACAAGGTGAGCACTAATCTCCCAGTGCTGAGATATGAAAAGAGGGCGTAAACTGGGAGAGGCTATTGTGAAGGCTTAAAAAACAAGTGATCAGGTATCAGTGCAGCATATGCCAGACGTGTGTCCGTCAGAGAGGAGCCTTTTACTCTGTCACAACATGAATGGCCACGGTCTGAAAGTGCCTGTGATCGCCTGAAACAGCTCTGCTCTGTTCCTGCGTGAAATCCAACACGACCGCTTGTCTTTTGAGGCGAGCCACAGAAGCCAGTTCGCCTTTGTGGCAGAGAAAAGCAGCCAGTGGAGTACATGCAGACGGATACCTCTGTGGTATTTGTTCGCACTGCTCCAAATTACAGAGCAGAGTCGATGACAACTTGCTGCTTGCAGAGAGTATCGACTTAGTGCTCCTGATTTTTGAAGCTTATTAATATTTCATGTGTGAAACAGTCTCAACAACAGCCTAGTTTAAAAATCTCTACCTTCAGAACCAAGGCTGGAAATGCCTTTGTGTAATGTCCTCTGCAGGAATGAAGAGTGCTTTATTTTTCTTTTCAGAGGCCACATCATCCCCCCATATGCAGAAACTGTTTGGTTTCTTTGTTAGACCTTTTCCTCAAGGCAAAACGGGACATGTGAATGCATCGTTTCAAAGCTTGGAAAAAGCCAGCGAGGTAAATGGTGGCAGCCCACAGCACATTCCTAATAAGACAAGGGACTTGTATTCTACTCAAAGACCCTATTACCAAGTCAAGGAACTCCTTCAAAGCCTCCAAATGTGAATGGGGTCTTGGGGCGCAGTTAACAAGACTGCCCCCTATGTAGAGGCTGGAGCTTGGAAGGATTGGCAATCCCAGCGAAGACAATCAGAGCTGATCAGAGACAAGAGAAGAGCAAACAAGCTTTTCTGCTGCAAAGAAAAGGCTAACAGGCTTTACAGCATGAGAGCAGCTCAGCATGAGCAGCATCACAACGCATGTGATGCAGACAATGCGGTAATTACAACTCGCTGATCGCTAAATTTACATGCAGTCTCTCTCTTTGTCCCTGGGTTCAGATGATGCAAGCACAAATGATGTCGATGTGACACCAACAGCTGTTCGGACTACAACTGCCGTGATGCTAAGCTGTCTTTAAAACTGCACACAGAATAATGCACAATACAAACATTAGACTTCCATGGTGCATAACTGCCTGTAAACGGAAACATTTTTATTCAACTTTTTTTTTTTTTTTCGTATAAGGAGATAATGTGCAATGTTTACTAATTCCTGTATATTTATGTCTTGAAAGGCATTAAAGGAGTAGTACACCCACAGAATGATGGTCCTTCATTTTCTACTCTGAGCAAGACTCTGGAGCACTTTCTAAATATCTCAAATGCAGCCAGAGATCGGACAGGTTTTTGTTTTCCCCCAACTTTCATATAATGGAGTTCACCGGCAACTGAACCAAAAATTTCCATAAAAGTCCTCAAAAACTTGGTAATATTCCTCCATACTGCTCGTCCAATGTAATCCAAGTGTCCTGAGTGGGAAGCGTCCATAATTTACTTGAAACATCATTTAGTATATTTTTATAGCTTAAACAGTACTACATTGTAGCTTCTTTTTGCGCATTCGTGCGCGTTCATGACACTACGGAAGCCTCGGCGTTCAGCGCCTACTCTGCTGATAATGCAAGCATCGAAGAAGAAATTTGCTGTTTCCATTTTGCTAAGAGCGAATGAGCTGTGGACAGAAAGAGAACCCGCGATCTTGTCTACTGCGGCTTCTGTAGGAGCAACTTCATCTGAGTATATCACTCCAATGTCATTCCACCTGCTTCATGTTCAGTTTAGAGCAAACTTTAAAGGTTGAATATGGAACATTTTTATTAAAAGCTATATTTTTTCAAAAATAATACCTCCACAGGTCGTTTGGGGGTGTACAGAATGAAAGTACAACATTTCCCAGAAAAATTATATTTAGCCTAAAAATAATTATAAAATAATTTTTCACGGGTTCGATAATGGCATTTTATTTACGTCTATAAGCCAATACATGCCGCCATTGCGGGTTGCCAAATACGATCTCTGTGTGGAAACAATATTTCGGTCATAGTCAGGCCTGTGCAGGGAAAAACCGTAGAGATGACGAGTGAAGCAGCTGCTTCAGAGCCCTGGAGATATTGTTATCTGTTTCTGAGGAGGAGTGACCTGAGAAGAGCAAAACCTGGAGTAAATTTAGGTGAAGACTTCACTAAATGGACCCACATAAACGTTTTCCACGGAGTAAAACACTGAAATGGCGACTTTCCTGCTGGATCGGTAAGCTAGCTTGTTTGCTAACATGGCTAACGTTAGCTGTCAGTTATAAACTCCTCTGTGTTACGTGTTGGAAATGCTGCAGACTGTTGGTCACTTGCGTATCGGCAGCGAGCCTGGCATCCCAGCGGCTGGAGTTGTTTTTCTGCCGTTGCAACTACAACCTAGACACACGTGATGTCGCTGTTCTGTCCGTATTCCATATTCAACCTTTAAGGTGTTGCTCCTGACACCTGATCATTGTCAGACCTGGTAAAGTCTAACCTGGATGTACATTGTGCTCCTAAGCCTCTATTGTTTGACAATCACTATGGGTCATCCCAAAGTTTTTCCTGTCGATATGATGCTATTAGTTTCTGGTACTTTTTTATTTTATTTGAATTTTATTTGAATTCTTTTTTTTATCTATATTGATACTGAAGTAGATACTTTTCGCTCCTTAACTCACTGACTGCCAGACCTTTTCCGAGCAGAGCGCTCCATTTTGCCAGGATTTCTAAGCATCTCCACTGATTTTTGGAGATCCACAAATATTGTGTACTATGCCTATCCAAACACTGAATGTACCAAAGGAAAGCTTAGATTCTCTTCTTTTATTAGAAAAAAAAAAATTTGTTTCTAGCTTTTTCCATTCTTAAGTAATCTGCAGTAGAACATGGGTTTGTTGCAGCGAAAATGCCTGTTTCTGACCAAAAATCTGAGAGAACAAGCTTTAAATGCTGCAATGCACTTCAAGTGGAAAAGGGTCTTTGTTGCCAATATTTTCTACTTTAGTGGCACGTACATTATCTGAACAGCTGTTTACTTGTATGAAACAACAAAAACAACACTGAGAAAAGAGTGTCACCTGTGCCTGGTAATAGGGGATTATCACGCTTACCGGAAGTTGCCGGCTTTTGACACTTCCTCTTCCGGGCCATGTTAACGACGGCCGTTCCTGCTCTGTTATACTGTTTAAATCGGATAAACTCCAAACATATTTAAGTTTTCATTATAGACTGAAGTGATACTGGATCAAAAGCTGGATCAAAGCGATCGATTTGCCGCAGTGAAGGGCCAAACTTTATAATAAAACACACGTTTGTTTGTCCCCGGTGGGGCACAACACCGGCACTTCACAGCATGCTAGCATTAGCCAGCTAACGTTACTGACGTGCTTATCATTGTGCGTCTTAAAACACACAAACATCTGAAAATCGTGTCTGTACCCCCCCGTTTCCAGTGGAACAACTGGGGACTGCCAAGAAAGGAGACGCTTTCAGATGCTTGTGTGTTTTCAGCCGCACAAAGTTAGGCACGTTATCGAGCTGGCTAACCTGCTAACAGGACTGCGCAGTCTGCCGGCCACAAACAAACGTGTGTCGTTTTATTATAAAGTTCGGTCCTTCACCGCGGCGAATCTGTCGTTTTAATCCACTTCTTCCTCAGCATCACTTCAGTCTGGAATGAAAACTTGGCATTGGCGTTTATCCGATTTACAAAGTTTAACAGAGTAGTAGCTGGCGGACTATTGTTAGCAGGTTAGCATTAGCCAGCTTGATAACGTGCCTAACTTTGTGCGGCTGAAAACACACAATCATCTGAAAGCGTCTCCTTTCTTGGCAGTCCCCAGTTGTTCCACTGGAAACGGGGGGGTACAGACCCGATTTTCAGATGTTCGTGTGTTTTAAGACGCACAATGTTAAGCACGTCAGTAAACGTTAGCTGGCTAATGCTAGCATGCTGTGAAGTGCCGGTGTTGTGCCCCACCGGGGACAAACAAACGTGTTTTATCATAAAGTTCGGCCCTTCACCGCGGCAAATCGATCGCTTTGATCCAGCTTTTGATCCAGTATCACTTCAGTCTGGAATGAAAACTTAAATATGTTAGGAGTTTATCTGATTTAAACAGTATAACAGAGCAGGAACGGCTGTCGTTAACATGGCCCGGAAGAGGAAGTGTCAAATGTTTCAACTTCCAGAAACCGGAACGCGGAAGCGTGATAATCCCCTATTGCTCTCATGCTAAGCTTTCTCTCTAGTCCAGGACCAGAGTGTCTGTTGCCATTTGTCCTGTAGTCCAGCGTCTTCAGCATCTTCACCAGAGTTTATGACCTTATTCCCACTCCCGGATTTCTCCCCTAACCCTGCCCTTGGATTTTCCTGGACTTCAGCCCTCACGTTGACCCTTCCCTTTTCACCTATCCTTCCACCACTCCACGGACTCTCATCTCAGGCTCACGTCACCCTCAGATGGACTGCATCTCCAGGAAACCAGTCTGGATTTAAATTCAGGTTAAAGACCCATCTTTTCTCAGCTGCATATAAGCTGGTTTTAACTCATACATAAGATCAACTTCTGCTTCTTAAAAGTTTGAACTTAATCTTTTTTAAAAAATGTTTCTAAATTGTGTTTTTTTCTCACTTTTTAGTATTTTTCCCTGCATCCCACTGCAATCCTTTCAATGTTTTATGTAAAGCTCCTTGCACATGTTCTGTACATGAAATGTGATATACAAATAAACTTGCCTTGCTATTTAATTCTTGTTCATTTGTTTTAGTTGGGTGTTTTTACTTTTCTCGTTGTACTGCACTTTGATGGGATCTGTTTTACATAATAAAAAGGATTATTACTATCATTGTATCTTACATATTTTTGCAGCCCAGTGGTGTCAAACACAGTTAAACTCTACAGTATATAAAGGTGCAGAAAATTTAGACTGTGCAGCAGAATCATTAACAAAACACACGTGAAAATCAATCAGATGCTCCAACATGAGCAAAGCTGTGTTCTGGGGGATATGTACTCATGAACTGAAAATATTCTGACTTTAATCTTTTAAAAGACCGTTCTGGCTGAGAGGAGAAGCTGCCTTTGGGGCTAAAGCAGAAACTTAGCCGAATGTTACCTCCTTTACAATCACTATTCAACTTTTGGAAAGTTTTGAGACCATATTGATATCTTTTGGCAGCACTGTCAACCAGCAGGTGACTGAAAACACCTGCAGGTTTACCACCAATCCGCAGGTTTTCCAAGCAATGGGTGAATGAGACATTCAGCCATGTTAGCTAGCATGATTCCACATCTTCACCCCAGGAAGCTGAAATATGCTGCATTACACATTTACATCTAGTCTCACTGCTTCTCAGCAAACTTTCATTCTTATCTTTACAATCCAGTTTTTTATGGAGCTGGCCTTGGAGGCTCAGCTGATGACAGAAAACCAAAAGTAAAGTCATTTCTAAGATCGCGCCTTCAGAAACGAGCAGTCTTTTTAAAACCGAAGTGTTTGTGTTCCTGTATTTCCTGCAGATATAAACAGCATGGATCTCCAACACTGCAGAGGAGTTTGATCCAAAGGGATGGACTACGTGTGCGATATTTAATGGAGACGGAGAGGAAAAATCCAATTTGCAGGTTGCACCGTTGCACATCTGTCACCACATTCTATATCTGTCTTGGTTAATTCTGCAGCATCTCGTCGTCGCTGTCGCAGCCTAACAGGGAAGCTGTTTCCTCTTGAGGGATCAACACTCCAGAAATGCTGGGAATCGCTGTCTGATGTTGAGGTTGACGCTGCAGGCTACGGATGCAGTGAAAAACTGAAACTTGTGAGTGTCAAAACTAAATAACGTGTGAAACGGAGAGAATATAGCTGATGGAAGAGGCACACCTCTCTGCAGGTGCAATGTGGAGCTTTAAGGAAGCAAATCAACATTTGAAGAAA
Organism: Atherinomorus stipes; assembly: GCA_023101725.1. Lineage (NCBI taxonomy): Eukaryota > Metazoa > Chordata > Actinopteri > Atheriniformes > Atherinidae > Atherinomorus > Atherinomorus stipes. The sequence continues at coordinate 99,084 of JALJCO010003402.1, read as the reverse complement.
TGTTATTTTCTTCCCTTTCTTTCACAGACTGAGGACGAGAAGACTTGTATCTCTGCAGAAAAACCTGCAGATGATTAACTGGTTTAAACAGATAAGTTCAGACTGTAGCCCTGAGTTCGTCATGCTGATTGTAAATAAGGAAGAACTCCCTGGAACTACAGACATCGAGTTAAGGTGCGTTCACGCTCTGGCTGTTTGGTCTGCTTTAAACAGACCGTGGTCGATTCCACAGACAGTCTGCTTCATTTGGTGCAGTCTGAACACCAACCGTACTCTTGTGCGCACCAAAGATGCAGACTGTAGTTTGCCTGAAAGCTGGGGGTCTCGGTTCACTTGCAAACAGACTATTGGACTATCCAGCATAGACATCCAGTGCACCGAACGGAATTAGCGTTTGTCGACCGCAATAAAGCAGAAGAAGAAGAAGTATAAGGAAGAACTCCTTATACTTCTATAAGTATAAGGTTATCATTTGGGTCAGAAGCAGACAGTGTGTTTGAAGAGGCCGACATCAAAACAACAATGAAAAAACAAATGGAAAATGTGTAGATAGAGATACTCTGAAGCAGCCTTCTGAAACGGCTGGCTATGGGACATCTTAGCCATAATTTCCTTTAGTGCTCCAGTCTCATTGCCTAGCAACTGCAGACTCCACAGTTATCTAGTGACGCATTCTTTCTGCTTTTTCTTTTAGTTACGTTTACACTTAAATAATGTCAAACAAACGCATTTTCTGAGGCACAAACTCTTTTGAAGCTTGTGCGCATATTTTCCCCAGAGACTATCTGTTGATTTTTTGGGCTCTAGTGGCCTTTCGATGACAGTGTATTGCAACAGGAAGGGGGCAGAGACATGTAGCAAAGGGACCTGGACCGGGAATTGAACCGGGGCCAACTGCGCTGGGGAACTGTAGCCTCTGCTCATGGGGTGGCTGCTCAACCAAGTGAGCTAAACACCACCCCATGTCTGTTGATTTTAACCGGTAAACACTTCATTAAACTCTTAAAATCCACAAATATAAGTATTACACTTGTAGCTTTGTTGCTTATTCCCTCCCATATTGTGCGCAATGAATTCTGGGACAGGTCATGAAGTAAACATCACCAGTATCCTTCGTTTCAGGCCAAACGAAGTGTGGGTTTGTAGGGGGGATTTGGAGGCAAACCCCCCTGAAAACAGTACTTGACGCGCCACTGATATATGCAGCCAACGAATCCACACTTCGAAGGTCATTGACTTCAGAATGAGACACAGCTTATGTCACAGTCATATGTTTGTCTATGTAAACTTTCATCGAATTGTTTTATGGTTTAAAGTTTCTCAGTCTGAGTTTGGTCACAACAAAATAAGGTTTTCTTAGAAAGATATCCAGCTATGCTCATAAACTCGGCATTACCGCTGGAATAAACAGATAGTGTTGTATTAAGCTTACTTGGACTGTTGTGATATCAGTTTTAGTACTGAATTTACTAAGTCTCTTTTTTTAATGCAAGGAATTATTTCTTAATTACTAAAGTAACAGAAAATGAAACATTCTGATTTTCTGGGATGATTTGAATGTTTCTGGTAATGTATCATATTGGTCTCAAATTTGATTCATAGAATTAAAAGGTCTTGAAAAGGTCTTAAATTGAACTTGCTGAAACCTGTGAGAACCCTGTACTTAGTGTTCTGAGCACAATGAAGTTGCCAAGTTCGGTGATATCCTGCCTCCACAGTGACAGTGCACGCAGTATTTATGGGATGTTTGCTAAGAAACAGTGCAAGCTCCACAAAAAGACCTCAGATATGTTTCCCAAAGTCACTCATTGGACCAGACCTGGAAAGAGGACCTCTAACTGGGACCAAATCCACAGTGTGAAGCTGTCCTGACATCACGCGTGGATGGAGGTGGATTTGCTTCTACTTCCAGGACATTCTTCGTTCCTCCTCATCATCAGAGTTTAGACTCAGACTTGTTTCAGCCTTTGTAGCAGAACTCAGTTGTGCATGGAGTCTGGGCTCTGGGATGTGTCATGTTTGGCCAGGCTTGGTGGGTGGAGAAGATCCTGCCCTCCCTTCCTCTCCCCACCTCAAATCCCTTCTGTGTCGCGCGAGCTAACAGCATGGTAATGAGATGGTGGCAGATGCTCGCGTGCCTTTACAATCCGCCCGACCCCCGGCGCACGCCGGGACTCCTCCTCAACCTGGTGTGAGAGACGTGCTGGAAACCAAACTTACAAAGATGGAGGTGAATCTGCAGCCTGAGGCCTGGTTTTTAACTCCTCTCTTCATGAACATTAACTTCTGTGTTTCACTGCTGCATTTCTTTTTACTTTTCTCTCAACCTGTTTATAACTTTGGCTTTAGTTAGTTAATTTTATCCTGTCTTCAAGTCTGAAATATAAAAAAAAATGAGACATTCAGGGGAGGAAACAGAATTTTGTTTCTTATGCTCTAAAATTTGAAGCCACACAACCCAAGTGCCATCCCCTCCTCCATCCCAGCCGCCTTCTCTCCACCTGCTATGCTGCCTTTGTCAAAAGGATCTCATTTCAATGACAAAGTTGCTGAGCCTCTCACCCCTGCAGCCCTGCACCCATCTCTGAGCCCCTTTCAGTAATTTTATGGTCCCTGAGGGCAAAATGTCTGCATCCACCCATCACCCACCGCCTGGCCATACGAGCTTCATGGCTGCTGTTCCAGGCGGTGATGGAGCAGCTTGTTTCATCTGGGAAATAAGTCACACGCTTGAATATCTCCGTGTTTACAGCAGCGCTGGCTGTGACAAGCTTCTACAGTCTCACCATCTTTATTTTGTTGTGACCAAACTCAGACTGAATCTTCTAGAGACGAAGGAGGGTCCAAACACTGCAAAGCCTTCTCCAGCACACAGATTCTCAGAGGGGTTCAGGTCTGGACTCTGGTGGCCAATCCAGGCTCCCTGAACCAGTCTTTCACAATCTGAGCCCCAGAATCCTAGACCTGACCCTAGACCTGAACCAGTCTTTCACAATCTGAGCCCCAGAATCCTGGCAGTCTTCCTGGAACATGGCCGAGCCGTTAGAAAGGATGGAGTACCGTGCTTATTCAGGATCTTCGGGAGTCAGCTGACCTCATTCTTTGGGCATAAGATGCTGCTGAAGCTAGACCTGAACCAGCAGCAGCAACCCCAGATCATACACCTCCACAGGCTTGTACCGCAGGCTCTAGGCATCATGGCTGCATCATTTGGGGAGTGGGTAGCGTACTGGTAATGTTTTGGGCTTTGGGGTGGCAGACCCGGGCTCGAGTCTCCGACACGGCACTCAGGACCTGAACAAGGTCCTTAACCCCTCAATCCCTGGGCACCATAACTGGCTGCCCACTGATGTTTCAACTCAAGATGAGTTAAATGCAGAGAATGAATTTCCTGACTGGGATTGATAAAGTATTTATTATCATCATTACTTCATCCTCTTCTCTTCTCACCATGAAGCTCTGGAACCGGGTAGATCTGGACTCATCAGACCACTTGACCTTCTTCCACTGCTCCATAGTCCCCGGCAACCTGAAGCCTTTTTAAAATAATCTTCATTGATGAGTGGTTTTCTCAAAGCTGCCCAGCTGTTCGGTTCTTTTGAGTTCCCTTCACATTGTTCACATGGAAACGTTCTTACTGGAGGGTTTCAGCAAACCTTTAAGTCCTCGCTAGTCACAATCATGCAATATTTTATTTTCTGACCACATCTCTTCCTGAAAGATGATGTTTCCTCACCATCCTTCCAGCTGTTAATAATACCCTGGACAGTTCTTGACCCAGTTTTAGAACTTTCTGCACCTGTTTTCTCTGCGTGATGCCGATAATCGGACCCTAATGAAACAGATTAGCATATTTTCCAGGATGACTTCCCACGTGGTTGATTAGGAAATGAGGAGTTGCTCTCTGCATCAGTTGGGGTTAAATAACTTGTTGCAGCTGAGTCATCGTGCAGTAACTGTCCGATGGGAGGCTCTTACCTACATGACCTTTGTAACGCGACTGCAGCATCATCAGCCTCGTCTTCAGATTGTGAGGCTGGGAACTGTGAGGCTTTCAGAGTGTCAGTTTACATTAGTATCACGCGGAACATTCCCCCGGTGCCGCTCTGCAGCAGCACTTCTTCTGGGATTAAAGAAACTTCTGGCTAAAATCAGTGTAACATGTCATGTTGAGCTTTTCCCTCTTTTTTTCCTCCTCCTCTCTTTTGCAGAGGAAATGTGATTTACATGTGTTCCCAACTCCAGTAATGCCATTAGGGCGCCGTCAGTTCCGCGCAGTCGGGGTGGAGCTGCATCCGCGGGGGCACCGGTCCATGCCTAACACGGTTATACGTTACGGGACTCTTTCATCTGCAGTTTATGCTGCTGTAGACATGCTCGGGGACTGTGTCTGCTCTCGTGAGAAACACCAGCCTCGCCGCTGCGCGTGGACACATGACAACGCGCGTAATGAATGAATCAGTGCACAATGGGCTGGATAAAAGCAACTTTACCAGTTCTGCATGTGGGTCAGTGAGGGGAACTTTGACTCTAACGGAATACAAATGAGAGTTTCCTCCCTGATCAGCGGATGTGGAGGATTTATAAGGCATGAAAATAATCAATTTCACATTTTCATATCGCCCCTAAAAGTAGCTTTTCAAAATTTGATTTTTTCATGCATTCCTTGTACAGCACTTTATTGTTAAATGTGCTTTATAAATAAACTTGGATTTGATTTGATAATCTCTAAACCCTAAAAAATGCTGGGTTATTACTTCATCAACCCAACTGCTGGGTTATCAAACGTGTAACCCATTTTGGGTTATTATCTAAGTTGTTTTTTTTAATGCATGCATTAGGTTAAACCCTAAAAAATGCTGGGACGTTTTTTTTAACCCAGCCGTCGGGTTGAATATGTTTCTGTTGGGGGGCGGGGCTATTTTCAAAACTCAATGTATCTCCACCACAAAGGCTTATGGAAAATGCAAATTCAGCAGGAATTTAACCTTTTATGATTGTTGTTCTATAAATTTGAAATATGTGTTGTACTGTCTAAGTTATGTTCACATTTAGCCAAAACTGTAGAAAGATTCTGTTCAGTTTGAATGTTAAAGTTGCACCATGAGTGTGAAGGACAGTACTGGGAGAAAAACTGACCACCATAGCTGACAGAGCAGTAGTGACAGATCACTGTCTAATAAATCTAGTGCTTGATCACTGGCTGTGCATTCTCTTTAGCATAGACATATATAAATTCTAGATGATACTTTAGTGATGGCTCAGATGCAGGAAATAAAGTTCCCCACTTGGGATTACCTTTTCAAAATAATGATTTTGAAACCTGTTCCAGAATTTGGTCAGAGCAAATGACAAATATGCATAATCATTGTCAAAACAACCCAACATGTTAATTAATGTGACTCAGCACCTGATTTAAATGTGTAACCCATCTAGTTGGGTTAAAATAACGCATTTTTGGGTCAAATGAACTCCTGCTGGGTTGGTGCTATATTGACCCAGCAGTTGGGTTATATAACAACCGAAATTGGATTATTTTTAATCCAGCAGTTTTTAGTGTGTATTAAAAAATTCGCTGTTATTCTTATATTTTTATTCTTAAATTGGAGGCAAAAGTCCCGCAGCCGCTGCTGAGCCTCGTGAAACGCATCTCTGGGCTGTGACCTTGTGGACTCTGCCCTCCGAGTCATGCAGCATCAGTGGGTGTCTGCTCTGAGTTGGGGGGCCGGTGTCCATGTGTTTGCTGAGGGGCAGATGGCGGTGCGGAGAGACGTTCCCACGGGTCACACGTAGGAATTTAAAATGCAGATAAAATCCATCACACACGCATCACAGATCCCCTCCAACAGCCGGGCTGATGATCGTGTTGGCTTATCACATGAGGTTGGCGCGCGCTCCAAATAAAGCTTATTGGAAATGTAATTACATGTTAAAATGTTGGATGTGAAAGAGAAACTGATCGGTTTTTACCGAGATGTTTGCAAAGCTGTGAACTTAGGCACGTTTATGAGCAGCGCGTGGATCTGACCTTCCTCTGAAACACGGCAGCAACATGTCGCACATAGTAAATGGCTCCAGGTTCATTTCTCGGCAGGCAGCTCCTACAAGTCAAGTTTAGGGAACTGATTTTTTTCCTCAGCAGCAAAACGGGGATATTAGATTTTATCTTTCCTGAGATGGGGCTAATTCTCTCAGGGTAACTGCGGGATGGGGGCGGCAGGAGCTGAATAGATGGTAATTGCAGGGTTGGGTTGTCTGAGGCTCGAGCCAGATGGCCTGCTGCTCTCATAAAGCTGCGCTTGCCCACTTGTTTGCACTCTGCAGGATGAGCAGGGGGATGTAGGCTTCCAGAAAACATTATTATGCAGCAAGGGAGGGAAGGGGGGCAGACACACGTGAGGGTCAGCTGGATGGATGTCAAAGCACAGATCATGCCTTTACCCTCACTGTGTGAGCGGAGATGCAGAATAAACGAATGTTTAACATGTAAACATTCATCCTGTTTCATGTTCCAGTCCATCAATATTATTAATAATGATTTTACTAATGATGTCAGTAGATAAAGGACTTCTGGAGGCTGTTTATGAGATCAAACACAGTCACATAATGAAAACAACTGAGTGTTACTGACTTATAACGCTTCATTTTGGTCTCCTCTGAAGAAGAGGAGCTGATTTATACCCAAAACTGCTCACGAACGCTTTGCTTTTACGCGTCTGGTCTCCAGCTTGCTCCGTCGGACTGGTAGGTTGGGATTATAGGCGACACGATTCCGTTCTTATGAAGGTTGTGCGTACTTAAGCAGCAGGTTCGCAAACTTAGTTTGATGCAGTTGTGATCTGAAATATGTCTCCCCAGAATTTTGCGCTGGTTTTATTCTTGTCGGTAGACAAGATGTGTTTGTTTGTGAAGTAAGATAAATATGCTGAAATAAGAGTGAGAAGGACATTACTGAGTGTTATCAGGTTATAAAAAACCTCCCCAGTTTCCTCTTCTGTCTTCTCTTGATGCCACATAAATGTTTTTTTTTATTTTGAAATGCAGCCACATGTCCTTAAATCTACGCGTCTGCTCTGCAGCCTGTCGTTTCTCCTGGGAAATAAGGGTTATTTTGTTGCACTCTGCGTAGTTGCGCAGCATGTTTGCGCGTATAGCAGAAAAGGACTTGGAAGCAGTTATGATCCTAGAAGGTGTCACCGCACACTTCTTTACTGGCTGTTTCTGTCAGCGAGACAACTTTGAAACGACGGAAGCCTTGACTTGGCACACGCTGTGAAAGCAGCCACAACAATGTCAGGCTGCTGGGGTCAGAACTGGTTTATTAAAAGTGTCTGAGCCCAGAATAAGTTCTCCTCTGGTCCATTGTTGCGACACACTTTTAATTCAGGGGTGTCTTCTGTGTCTTGAGGGGGGAGAGAGAAGCTGAGCTGCCGTGAATAGTCCCTCCTCTGCTGCAAGAAGGAGGCCATTCTGGTGATTTAGGAGGAGAGGGGGTGTTTTTGTGGGGGGAAGAGAAGCAGTTGGGTGCGGGGCAGGCGGAGAGAGAGAGAAAGAAAGAGAGGAGACAGGGCAGAGCGCGTGGAGAGGTCGCGCATACACACACACGCTCTATCCTTCTCTCTCTCTCTAACTCAGCCAGTCACTCAGACTGGGGGAAAGCTGCGCCTTTCTTAGTCCAGACACACTCTCACTCACAGGCGCGCGCACACAAGACGCGAGGAGCATATGCAGAAACGGGGAGACGTTCAGTCCGCGAGGAGGCTGCTGCGGGTCGCCTGTGCGCGCGGTCCTTCTTCTAAAGAAGTTTAGTTTACTCGTATTTAACTATTTATTTATTTTTTTCTGTATTAGTTTTTTGTTTAGTTGTTTTGTTTTTGAAGCGGTGAGCAGCGGAGGATTCAACATGCCAGACTTCTGAGGAGAGACCACTTCATTCTACCCTCATTCTCCCCCCTCTGTGGAAATCGCCACAGTGTGCGCACAGACAGATGGGGCCCAAAATGATCCAAACCAAAGGAAAGCAGCTCTCCAAGGCGACGCTCGCGCTGCTGCTGCTGCTCGCGGTCCTGCAGGGCGCGACGGGCAAGACTCTGAAATACAAAGTTTACGAGGAGCAGAAAGTGGGGACAGTCATCGCGCGGCTAAAGGAGGATGTTGCTGGGATTCTATCCAAACTGCCGAGTTCCCTGACGTTCCGGTTCCGCGCCATGCAGCGGGGGAGCGCGCCGCTCCTGTCTGTCCGGGAGGAGGACGGCGAGATCAGCATCGGCACCAAAATCGATCGCGAGAAGCTTTGTGAGAAAAACTTGAACTGCTCGATTGAATTCGACGTGGTCACGCTGCCAACGGAGTACCTGCAGCTATTCCACGTGGAGGTGGAGGTGTTGGACATAAACGACAACTCCCCGCACTTCTCGCGCGCCATCGTCCCCATCGAGATCTCCGAGAGCGCATCTGTCGGGACGCGCGTCCCGCTGGACGGCGCCATGGACGCGGACGTCGGGGAGAACTCCCTGCACACGTACTCCCTGACACCCAACAACTTCTTTAAGATCGACGTGAGGACCAGAACAGACGGAGCTAAGTACGCAGAGCTGGTGGTGATGAGGGAACTGGACCGCGAGGTGCAGTCCAGCTACCAGTTGCAGCTGACGGCCTCAGACAACGGCGTGCCCCCCAAGTCAGGATCCACTTTACTCAAAATAAGCATCTCAGATTCCAACGACAACAGCCCAGCCTTTGATGAGCAGGCTTACATCATCAACTTGCTGGAAAACTCCCCCCTTGGGACACTGATCATTGATTTGAACGCCACAGATCCAGATGAAGGAACTAATGGGAAAATAGTTTACTCTTTCAGCAGCCACGTCTCCCCAAAGATCTTAGAAACCTTCAAAATAAACCCAGAAAATGGCCACATCACACTCATTCAGAAAGTGGACTATGAGGCCACCGCCTCCTATGAGCTGGATGTCCAGGCTCAGGACTTGGGCCCTAATTCCATTCCTGGACTTTGCAAAATTGTGGTTAAATTGGTGGATGTGAACGACAACAAACCGGAGATAAACATCAACCTGATGACGCCAGGCAAAGAGGAAGTGGCCTACATTTCCGAGGGGGCCCCAGTGGACACGTTCATCGCTCTGGTGCGTGTTGATGACGTTGATGCGGGCCTGAACGGTGAAGTGGTGTGCAGGCTACACGGCCACGGCCACTTCAGGCTTCAGAAGACCCACGAGAAGAACTACATGATCCTGACCAACGTGTCGCTGGACAGGGAGAAGAGGTCTGAGTACAGTCTGACGGTCATCGCTGAGGACCGGGGCTCCCCGAGCCTCTCCACCATCAAGCACTTCACGGTCCAGGTGCTGGATGAAAACGATAATCCTCCACGCTTTGAGAAGAGCCGCTACGAGGTCTTCAAGTCTGAGAACAACTCTCCTGGAGCCTACCTGATGACTGTGGTGGCCTCGGATCCAGATCTTGGAACCAATGGCCAGGTCACCTACACCATCATAGATGCCCCAGTGCAAGGGAGCCCCATTTCCACCTATGTGACCATCGACCCCTCCAACGGGGCCATCTACGCCCTCCGCAGCTTTGACCACGAGGACGTCAGCCGCATCGCGTTCACCGTCCAGGCCCGCGACGGCGGGAACCCTGCGCTGTCCACCAACACCACCGTCCTGCTCACCGTTCTGGACGAGAACGACAACCCACCCGTCATTCACTCCCCCTCCCTGCGGAACCACACCGCCGAGCTTCCTGTGTGGAAGTACGCGTCACCCGGTCAGCTGATCACAGCGCTGAAGGTCACGGACCGCGACTCCGGCGCCAACGGCGAGATGAGCTGCGCCATCGTCGGCGGGAACGAAGACGGCCTGTTTGTCATGGACGCCCGGCGATGTGAGCTCAGAACCAACGCCAGTCTGGAGCAGGCTCCAAGGGACGTGATGGAGATTCGGGTGGAGGTGCAGGATAGGGGCACCAGCCGACTGACCACAGGAGCGCTTTTCCGGCTGTCCCTGCAGGAGAACATGGACATTCTCCCCCCTCTGTACCCCACTGGCTCCAGCCAGGCCTCGCTCGACCTCTCCCTCATCGTCATCATCTCTCTGGGAGCCGTCTGCGCCCTTCTGCTGATCGTCATGGTGATGTTTGCAACTGCCCGTTGCAACCGTGAGAAGAAGGACCCCCGACACAACTACAACTGCCGGGTGGCAGAGAGCAGTTACCAGAACCACCCCAAGAAGCCCGCCCGGCAGATCCACAAGGCCGACATCACCCTGGTCCCGACCGTCAACGGGACTCTGCCTGTCCGGGCACACCCACGCTCCCCACTGCCCTCCCCCACACCTGAGAGGGGCACCCTGGGGAGCAGGCAGAGCCACCACAGCCGGCAGTCCCTCAACAGCCTGGTCACCATCTCCTCCAACCACGTCCCAGAGAACTTCGCTCTGGAGTTGGCCCACGCCACGCCTCCGGTAGAGGTAAGACACTCCCTCCCCCCCGTCAGCTGAGTTTACGTATTTGTTTATTTATTATGACTCATCAGAAGGAAGAAAAACAACCACATTTGTTACTTTAACATGTTTCCATCTTTTACACCGTGTTTGTTCTGAATTGCTCCCACATCTCGCCTCAGTTCTCGTCTCATGTTTTCACATCATATTTATAAGCAAATCACAAATCATGTCACCTCCTCAACCCCCCAGCCCTTTCCTAGAATGCCCCCCTCCCCCAACACCCAACATTGTCTTGTGGCCTTGCTTGTTTGACTCCATTCATTTTCCCCTCCTCATTTTTTCCTTTTATTTTTCTTTTTCTTTCTTTTTTGTCCCTTTTTTTTGTTTCTCTTGGGATTATAGCAAGTCTCACAGCTTCTGTCCATGCTCCATCAGGGCCAGTACCAGCCACGGCCAAGCTTCAGAGGCAACAAATACACCAGGAGCTACAGGTAACCACATGCATGTATCTCTGTACCATTACACAGCAAAACACCTCCCCACGGCTGCGTCTGATGTCAGTACTTCCAGCCAGCCCCCTTATATCTGGAACTACTAGCTTGTTGGTTTGGAGTCAAACTGCATGCTCAATATTTTCACATTTGCATAATTGTATGTAAAACCCCTCTGCAAGGCGCTCGGTGCCTCTCAGTGCACCTTATTATCCATCAGCAGCACGGTTTCTCCATGTGACAGCATTACTGTCAGTGATTAATGCAGCAAATCTCTGTCTGGTGTGTGCAGATACGCCCTGAATGAGATGGATAAATTCAGTTTAAAGGACAGCGGTCGTGGAGACAGCGAAGCTGGAGACAGCGACTACGAACCCGGCAGGGAGTCGCCAATGGAGAGGCTCCTTGGTGAGGGCTTTACTGAGCTATATGCCCATGATGGCCACCACAGACCGCATGCAGGTACACCCCCCCCACCCCCCACCCCCGACACACACACACAGACACACACCTCCCAACTCACCCTTCATTTCTGTGTTATTATTCTGCATCCACTCCTGAAGCCTACTCCAGTCCAGGATGATCCTGATTTCTGCTGCAAATATTATTTTAGTTTAAAGGAATAGTACACCCACAGAATGATGTGCACTCATTTTCTACTCACCCTCATGCTGAGAAAGACTCTGGAGCACTTTTTTAATATCTCAAATGCAGCCAGAGATCGGACAGGTTTTCGTTTTCCCCCAACTTTCATAAAATGGAGTTCACCGGCGACTGAACCAAAAAAGGTCCATAAAAGTCCACAAAAACTTGTCAGTATTCCTCCATACTGCTCGTCCAATGTAATCCAAGTGTCCTGAGTGGGTAGCATCCAGAATTTACTGGAAACCACATCATTAATTATATTTTTATTGCTTAAACAGTACATCTAGCTGCTGCAAAGATATTGAAAAAATATTTGAGATATTAAAAAAGTGCTTCAGAGTCTTGCTCAGCATGAGGGTGAGTAGAAAATGAAGGACCATCATTCTGTGGGTGTACTATTCCTTTAAGTTTAAAATCTGCTCTCTTCAGCAACTGGAAGCAGTAAATGTTGGTTATTTTCCACAAAGCTAACTCAGATCAAACTCAGCTTCAAGATTTTGCTCTTGAATCCTGTAACAGCCCTCAGCTAGTCTCAGTTTTCACCCCTGGGGAAGCAACCCCCTCTAGAGGTGGTCTGACGAGCTCAGCCACTTCTGTAGATCCATTAGTCGCTCCTGTCACATGCTTCCTTTTGGTAATGAGAGAAGCAGCTTAAAATCACGAGACACGCTGAAAACCAGTAAACAAATGTGTGCAGGGAGGAGAGCGGATCCACCCAGGAGAGACGAGGTCACTGCCAACCACCTCCGTCCGACTGGTCCTAATGTGACCCCGTCCCAGTTCAACTGCTGGACGTATTATTTACGATTCCCTTCTAATATCATTTACAACGTCCCATTAGGGATTTCTGAGGCATTTTCATTTCATTCTGTTTAAAAATGCAGGAGATCATAAAAACTTCAGAGAGGGAGGAAGAGGGAGGTTCTTATGTAAATAATATCTAACCAGCTTTATTCAGGCTTTTGCTAAAATTCCAAGCGTACAGTACAAGACGAAACTTTACACATCCTCCCATTAAAGACGGAAAATATCAGCTGCCGGTGAAATAAGTTGAAATTGACTAAAGTAATTATAAATAAAAATGTTGACAAAATCATGACATTGATTTTGAATTGTGGTTCAACAAAAATATCAAACACACACAAAAAAAACAAAGTAATCAAGCATGATGGGGCTCCTAAACAAAAATATTGTTGGGCAACACTTTGAGCCAATCACTGCAGTCAGGAGTTTTCTGTAACATCCAATCAGACGTCTGCACCTGTTGACAGCAAGGTGCTCTAATTTGTCTTGGACAGTGTTCATTGTTTGTTTTGTTAAAAAATTTTTTAAACAAAAAATTCAAAATCAACATTTTATTTCAATAAATCACAATTTAGTAAATTTTTATTTATTATTACTTTTTAAGTTTCTTGTCATTTAAATTGCTACACTATTGTTAATTTCGCTTCTTCTTTAATGGGAGTGTGTCTAAACTTTCCTGTATTGTATTTTCTCACAGAATAATTATATTTGGCCTTTAAAGGCACCTAATTGTGCTCAGACGGAGTAAAAGAAATGTCCATCTGTTTAAAAGAGAATAAGCATCCACAAGATCAAATGATGAATCTATTGTTGGTGCATAAATGGCTTAGAACAGGTTTATGAATGATGCTGTATGCCCCTCCACCTATTTTGTCTGACTTTCAGCCCTTGAGATATTCCAGCAGACAGCTGAAGCGATGCTGTGTTTCATGCAGCCATGTCTCCTCTGTCTGTCGCTCTGCGTGGCCTTTCCCTCCTCTCCACAGCTGACTTAACAAGCAGCAACTTTGAGCACTTGTTAAGTGACCCAACAGATGGAAATATTCCAGCCCTCAGAATCAAATATGTGTCAGGTTCCACAGACTGGCTGAGTGGGAAATCCTCTGAAATTCCTCTGTCTCTAAACCTGTCTCAACAAATGTCACCCAGGTTGCGAGCTGCCACGGCTGCTTTTATCACGCCCCCCCCTCCTCCCAGAGCTCCTGCTTCCTTCCAGCCAGCTTCCCACACAGCCATCACTCCATACCGCATTTGAGCTACATCCCAATTAAAGCCGACCCAGACGGGCAGTCATTCTCATCACTGACACCTCCCTCCCTCCTCTACAGCTTTGTGGAGGAGTTCAGCTCGTTAGTCTCTCTCCTTTTGCCACCTTCAATCCTTCACTTTCCGTGGTTGGAAGCGAGGCCCTCATGCTCCCCTGATCAAAAGGAGTCATTTAATTGCCAAGTGGTGAATTGTTGCTATGGAGTCAGTGCTGAGTTGTGTTCATGATTAAGCTCTGAAGAGCATAATTACACCTCAAAGCTCACCTTTCTCCATCTGCACGATGGGCCCGCCCCCCGCCCCCATGTCCACCACTGCATGGATGATTCTGAGCAGCATTTAGTCGCCTCTGCTGTTACGGCTGCATGTGAAAACCTCTCTAACCCACCAGATGTGGCAGAAACTGGAGTTCATTTATATGCAGAAGACTTTCTGTAGGAAAATCCATCTCAGTGCATGAAACACAGTTGAAGTTCAACTCAAATAAGTCTGTAAAAACTAAAAACTCCTGGGTCAAACTAATTTTTGAGTTATTTTAACCCAGACATTTGGGTAGTTGACCTGACATTTGGGTTAAAATAACCCAACATTGTAGTCAACATATCCACATATCTGGGTTAAATATTCAACCCAAAAAATAACCCAATTTTCTGGGTTGGCCCCTTTTTTTTACCCAGCAGGTTGTAGGTTTTAGCATGTGTAATGCAAAATTCTTGTTGAATCAAAGGAAGGAGAACAATCAGCTCAGCTGGGAGATATGGTCTAACTTGTTGGACTGATGTCTGGTGGGCAGCTGGACCATGCAAGCAGCAGCAGCTAAAAGCCCGAATCTGATTTATTTATTAATAAGATCAAAGAAAAATAAAAAAAATCTGATAACTGATTTGCATGTTGAGATGGGCTAACCAATCAAAACATGTTAATGTAGCACGATACTGATCCTTTCAGCCCTCATAGCTCGGAGATCCACGACTCAACCAACTGCCCACCTCCCTCTGACCACATGATCATCTTCATCATGCTTAAAGCTCTTCGATGAAACTGTTTTACTGCAAAATCTGCGTTAGGTTCGTGTGTTTGGTGCAGAGAGGAAGAGCAGAGAATGACGACCTGAACGGTGGTTAAAAATATCCTCACTGTTGAGCCTGACCTCGTTTGTGTTGCATCATGAATTATGAATAAATATTCAGATATGGGCAGTTGTTAAAGAGTACCACTTATTGCACTATTTTAGCCTTGACAGTTAAAAGATCATTCCAAACATTTTCCAGAGCCAGTTGTTGGGAGAAGCCTTGTCAGATCTGACAAGATAAAACTCAAATTTGCTGTCTGATAAAATACAATCAAACCCCATCTCCAAAGTAAACAAGCACAATGTTGAAACAGAGCCCTGAATAAACTAGTCAGATTAAATATTGGCAAGTAAATCAGTCAGTTAGATTGACACGTAGCCAGGGCTTCACTTAATGTCTGCCTTATGCATTCTTCTTTCATTTCCCCACACAGATCAGCAGGGTTAAATCTTTCATTTTTTACCCTTTCATCAGCAGGGTGCCCAATCAGCTGCTGCCTCCGCACTGGTTTTTTTCCCTTTCCACTGCACCCAAATGCACTTTTCATCTGCTCTAAGATGTATTATAAATGTTCCTTTCATGTTAATGAGGGGATAATGAAGTCCCTCAATAGCACAACTGAAAAGCGCTGCACTCCCTTTAATGAAGGCTTTAAGTTGGCATATTTGATTTGTCTAATTTATTCTTCAGAGATTTTCTATTTGAAGATTTAATATTGAAAAGAGTGACTTGAAAGAGAAAAATGCAGAGCTTTTAAAGGAGGAGTTATTTTGAATGTGTAATATGCATTGATCGGGCCGGGTGAATTGTCTCTTTGTGGTAAATATGTTGGAAGGTAGCAGGCAGGGCTCCTGGAGAGAGCCTTTCAGACTAATTAAGGCAGATTTTCACCATGTTTAGAGTCAGAGGAGGAGAAAAGATGCTCATGAACAACTAAGCGCTCCTTTATCTCTGTGATATGCTCAATGCAGGTTTGGTTGTTTACTGCAACCAAAAATGTAATCTCACTTTTAAAAAACCTACTGTCAATGATCACCATCAGAAACAAAGAGCTATTTGTGGTGTTCATGAACATTTTACTTATTTTTTTTACATTGTAAAATATATATCTAGCTAGCTTTACCTGGAGAAAAAGCACATTTCCTAAAAATATGGTTTTGAAATTAAATTTAAGTTCGTAGCGGTTAAATGGACCTGATAAATCTGAGTTTGCTGCAAGTTCATGGTGTTGTGAAAGAAACTTGATCTGATAAATTCCACTTAAATTAAGAGAGAAACTTCATTAAATCTGTTTTTTATTTCCATCCTACATGATGATTTCTAGCCCTGCTCAATTAAAATAAGAGATGAAGTGTAAATAGTTGTTGTTTTGCTGCAGGAAGGTGGTGTGTTTTAGCTAAAATCTCTTGCTTCAAGGACACTGTGTAAGAATTACTGACATCTAGTGGTAAAGATGAGCATAGCAATGGCTTCAAATTCCAAGGACTGCTGTGAATGTACGGTGGCCATCAGTGACCAAAATTCTCCCATATAAGAAACTACTTTTCATGCCTTTTAAAGCATTACTTATCTCAAACAGTCTCTAACTCATATTAAATAAGGCTGGTACAGCAGTTTTAAAGTTCAGAATTCTCATTTCACACACATTGTTTTGTGCACTTAGGAACACCGTAATAAAAATGGTGGCACAAATATGGCAGCCTCCACGTATGTGGACCCCAGCAAGTAGATATAAATGACTCATTGTAAGAAAATAAACATATTACAGATATTCTAGAGAAACAATTACACATCAGTAAAAACACAGTTTCGAATTATATATTACATTTTTCTACCATTTAACTTTGGTTTTGTTACAATCTGCACCTTTAAGTACAGTGATGCTCAGTCATTTGATACTACCAACATTATTTTGGATTCCTTGATCATCACTTATTATTCTAACAGGTAAAATACATGTCTATGTCTAGAATATATCTATATACTGAAACTATTGTGAAAGGTGGATTATTGCTGATATGAGCTCAATATGGAGACGAGGAAATGTTTTCCTGTCTGTTGGTGACACAAGATGATGTTTTTATGACATTTTAGTTTCTATGATTGTAAACTGAACATGACAGAGTTTATTTATCATTGTTTGCCTTTTACTAAAATAATGAAAAATTTGGAATAAGCATTATATCCATTATTATAAGTAAAAGTGAAGAGTTGTTTACAATAAATTACTCTACATCTAATTTGATCACAGAAAATAGGACTGTGTCAACCCCTCCCTTGTTCACACACTCATCTTATCTGTATTGATTCAACTTAAAGGTACAACATATAACAAAATCAAAGGTCAACTGCAGGAAGAGTTTAATGATAAATTACATTTTGTCTTTTTCTCGTTATCGAACTATTTTACTGAAATATCTGTAATCTTTTTATTTTCATAGAAGGAACCATTTATATCTACTGGCCATGGGTCCACATGCATGGCAGCTGCCACCATTTTTACTACGGTGTCTCTGAGTAGACGAACAACCCTATGTGTGAAGCTTTAAAACTGCAGTACTGACTTTATTTGGTAGATGATAAAGCACCGTTTGGGATAAGTAACACCTTAAAAGGACCACAGAAGAAGACAGTACTCTGTAGTTACCTGTAGTACAGTCACCGCTGCACCCGAGGTCTCTGGATCCACTTACCGATGAAAACATGTTTGAGCATTTTGGCCACTGACGGCCACCGTCCATTCACCACTGTGTTTGCGATGCACAGCTCTACATCTTTATATTTCAGTAATTCTTAAACACTGAGCCTTAAATTACATTTATTTTTTTTCAACCTTGTGCATTCCAACTGTCATATAACTTATTTAAGTTATAGATTAATGTTGAGTATATTTAAACAAAGTTATAGCCACTAAATGTATTCTGTTAAAACCCATGCTACATTATACTGTATAGTTTAATATAGTGAAAATTAGGGATGGAATAAAAATGTAATAAAACTATTGCCTGGAAAAGTAGCAGCAGACCCAGTTTGCAATGTTTGACTTATGAAAACAGGCAACATAGGCACCCACGTGGACAGCTCTGGAGAATTTTCCTCCTTTAGGTAGGACAAAGTAGACATTTATACCCATTTTGGATGTTTTTAATGATACTGGGGGGTGATTTCAATAATACCATGACAACACTGATAACCGTGATCATTTTGGTGACAATAACTGTGATATGAAATTTTCATATGGTCACATCTCTAGTGAACATGTACTTCCACATCACTTCAGGTAACAGTGCCTTGGTGTCATGATTACTGATGACTCTGTTGTGTCTTGTTCAGCTATGAGGCTGTGCACGGAGGAGTGTCGCGTCCTGGGCCACTCGGATCAGTGCTGGATGCCCCCCCTTGCCTCCCCAGCCTCGTCCTCTGACTACCGCAGCAACCTCTACATTCCGGGGGAGGAAGCCCGCCAAGCCGCCGACATCGCTCAGGAAAAAGTCCCCCAGCCCTGCACTGATACCTGCCCCTCCCGGAACCAGAGCTTTTCCACCTTTGGCAAGGACCTGGGTGGGGAGGACGGTGGAGATGAGGAGGGGGGGGGAGGCGGCGCTGGCGACGCCGGAGATGAAGACCTGTGTGGGACCACGTCGCTGCTGTCTGAGATGAGCAGCGTGTTCCAGAGGCTGCTGCCGCAGGGTCTGGACTCGTACATCCAGGTCAGCGAGAACCAGAAGGGGACTAGCCTGAGTGGGGTGGGCGTACCCATGACGGGGTCTCTAGATCGCAGGAGGGGTCACCTCCCCGGTAAGCCCAGCCCCTCCGTGCACCAGCAGGGCGTGGCGGCCTGGGCTGCCAACACTCACTTCCAGAATCCGGGCAGCAGCATTGGTCCGTCCGGCCAGCACCCGGGAGGCAGCTACCACACCCTGAAGCCCAGCACCAAGCTCGGCTCCCAGAGCGGAGCCCACAAAGGCTCGCAAGCCCCCAAAAACAGCCCCCAGAACAGCGGCCACAGCCCCAAACCCCACAACAGCCCCTTGCTGACGGCTCTGGTCAGCCCAACGCTGGTGCAGCCCTCCATGGCCCCGGCCCCGCTGCCGGCCCCGCTCAACGGACCCTCCTCCAAGTGGCTGCCGGCCATGGAGGAGATCCCAGAGAACTATGAGGAGGACGACTTTGACTCAGTTCTGGGCCACCTCCAAGGCAAACGTAGCGACAGCCGACACGAGCTGGTGGACGCCAGCGAGCTGGTGGCCGAGATCAACAAACTCTTGCAGGACGTTCGGCAGAGTTAGCCGCCGCGCGTCTTTATTTATTAACACACTCACAGCTTCCTGTTCTCCAGGGTGAAAGTGAGAGTTGGTGAGTGTCAAACGAAAGAAAGACGAGGACCTGAAATAAGAAACAAAGACAAAAAACTAAGACTTGCACTTGTCGTTAAATTTGCATTTCTAATGAAATAAATGTGTTTTGTGAATGCTAAATATCCAAAAATGTTTGTTAATTGCTAGTTTGGTACACAATGTACACTGTGTGACTGTATTTATCTTTGTATTTTAAAAATACATTTGTATACTTATATTTATAAAAAAAAGTGTATATAAATTTAATCAAAAGTTTATTTTTATATTTTATTGCATGTTGAGTACATAAAATGCTGAATCAAGACTTTGACATGCGATTGACATTCTGCATATTTAAACTGTCTTTTGTATTGTGATTCTTTTTTATTGTCACTGTTACCTGTAAACATGAATATATAATGAATTAATGGACACTTGTGTTTGTGATTTATTGTGGGGAAATGGATTTGAGACAATTAAAAAAATAATACTCAAGTTTTGTTGTGGTGCTTTAAAAATTGTTTATTTTCCTTAATAAGACTGAATGAATGTGATGTAACTTCAGGAAAACCGTAGAGTTAAAGGATTTACTCCTTCATTCATTAATCCTCATACTAGCCGAAAGCAAATACAGCCAATTAAATTTAGTCTGCAAATAAAGATAAATGGTAAAAGGAGAATTAACTTTTCTGCCTGAGAAATACTTGCCAGTAATGAGGGAAGTGTTCATGTTCAGACTGGACTTTTCCCAGAAAGCAACTACAGAAAAGCTCCAGTGGAGGATTTGAAGTGAAGAATTAACTGAAGTCAGAAATGGAATAACAAAGCTCCTATCAGGCCTGAATAAATAGTTTAATAATGCAACTCAAATATTCAAAACAAATGCTGGCAGCAACACGTCTGTAAAATGTTGGAACAGTGGCAACAAAAGGCTGGAATAATAAATCAAAACGACTGGAGGAGCATTTGACAACTACCTGGTTTACTGGGAACAAGTCAGTAACGTAGCATTTTAGAGTCCCTCTACACAGTATAAGAGAATCAGGAGGAATCTCTGTGTGCAGGGGACCAGGCTGGATGCTGGAGATCTTCTGCATGAAAAGCAGACATGATTCTCTACTGGAAACCACTGATGGACTCAGGAAGACTTCCAGAAATCTCTGTCTGTGAACACAGTTCACCCTGAAATCCACAAATGCAGGTTAAAGCTCTGTCATGCAGAGAAGAAGCCATATGTGAACAGGATCCAGAAACACCACCATCCGTCTTCTCTGGACCAAAGCTCGTTTAAAACGTTCCGAGGCAAAGTGGAAACTGTTCTGAGGTCAGATGATGAAGATGTGAGGATGTTTCTGGAAAGCATGGAGGCCGTGTCCTGCAGTCTAAAGAGGGTCGGGAGCATCCAGCTTATCAGTGGACAGTTGAACAGCTGCATCTCTGATGGGATGGAGTTGCATTAGTGTCTATGGCAACGGCAGCTTCCACATCTGTGAAGCTCCATCAGTGCTGAAAGTACATGGAGGTTTTAGAGCAACATCTGCTCCATCCAGACGTCGCTTTCAGGGAAGACCTCACAGGTTCCAGCAAGACCTGGACCACATACGGGATCCATCACAGCAGCATGATGGAAACAGGAGTCCACCTGCAGTCCAGAATCCAGCTGCTGAACCGGTCTGCCTGTAGTCCAGAATCCAGCTGCTGAACCGGTCTGCCTGCAGTCCAGAGTCCAGCTGCTGAACCGGTCTGCCTGTAGTCCAGAAACCAGCTGCTGAACCGGTCCGCCTGCAGTCCAGAATCCAGCTGCTGAACCGGTCCGCCTGCAGTCCAGAGTCCAGCTGCTGAACCGGTCTGCCTGCAGTCCAGAATCCAGCTGCTGAACCGGTCCGCCTGCAGTCCAGAATCCAGCTGCTGAACCGGTCTGCCGCATTCCAGAGTCCAGCTGCTAAACCGGTCTGCCCGAAGTCCAGAATCCAGCTGCTGAACCGGTCCGCCTGCAGTCCAGAGTCCAGCTGCTGAACCAGTCTGCCTGCAGTCCAGAATCCAGCTGCTGAACCGGTCTGCCTGCATTGCAGAGTCCAGCTGCTGAACCGGTCTGCCCGAAGTCCAGAATCCAGCTGCTGAACCGGTCCGCCTGCAGTCCAGAGTCCAGCTGCTGAACCGGTCCACCTGCAGTCCAGAATCCAGCTGCTGAACCGGTCCGCCTGCAGTCCAGAGTCCAGCTGCTGAACCGGTCTGCCCGGTTCAGAATCCAGCTGCTGAACCGGTCCGCCTGCAGCCAGAATCCAGCTGCTGAACCGTTCCACCTGCAGTCCAGAGTCCAGCTGCTGAACCGGTCCGCCTGCAGTCCAGAGTCCAGCTGCTGAACCGGTCCGCCTGCAGTCCAGAATCCAGCTGCTGAACCGTTCCACCTGCAGTCCAGAGTCCAGCTGCTGAACCGGTCCGCCTGCAGTCCAGAATCCAGCTGCTGAACCGGTCCGCCTGCAGTCCAGAGTCCAGCTGCTGAACCGGTCCGCCTGCAGTCCAGAATCCAGCTGCTGAACCCGCCTGCAGTCCAGAATCCAGCTGCTGAACCGTTCCGCCTGCAGTCCAGAGTCCAGCTGCTGAACCAGTCTGCCTGCAGTCCAGAATCCAGCTGCTGAACCGGTCTGCCCATAGTCCAGAGTCCAGCTGCTGAACCGGTCTGCCCGAAGTCCAGAATCCAGCTGCTGAACCAGTCTGCCTGCAGTCCAGAGTCCAGCTGCTGAACCAGTCTGCCTGCAGTCCAGAATCCAGCTGCTGAACCGGTCTGCCCGTAGTCCAGAATCCAGCTGCTGAACCGGTCTGCCCATAGTCCAGAATCCAGCTGCTGAACCGGTCTGCCCGTAGTCCAGAATCCAGCTGCTGAACCGGTCTGCCCATAGTCCAGAATCCAGCTGCTGAACCAGTCTGCCTGCAGTCCAGAATCCAGCTGCTGAACCGGTCTGCCCATAGTCCAGAATCCAGCTGCTGAACCGGTCTGCCCGTAGTCCAGAATCCAGCTGCTGAACCGGTCTGCCTGCAGTCCAGACCTTTCACAAATAGGAGCTTCATGAAAGCAGAGATCCAGCAACCAGGTCCAGGACTGTTGAGCAGGTAGAATCCTGCATCAGACCAGAATGGGACAACATTCCTCTCCTAAAACTCAAGCAACTGGTCTCCTCGTCCTGGAACTACTTTTTACAGACGTGTTACTACACGATGGTAAACGTCACCCTGGAACTACTTTATATCATTTTACTTCGTTATTCACATTCCATGCAGGGTTTTTTGGACTAGTGGTTGCAGTAAGAAAAAACAAACCATTAAACAGCTCGCTGCAGCCTTTTGGTAGGAAATTTGGTAAAAAGCCCATAAAGGTAAAACACAGAGAATGGATGAGGCAGGTTTATCTTTACTAACCCCATCCAAAATTAGACCTTCACATCAGAATATGTATTATTTTAGTTTGGTTTGCACAATCCTGTTCAGATGTGAAAGCTTTCACAGATGTTCTCTAACTCTATCTATCAATGTAGGATTGTGGTCTCAGTTAAAAATAACAGAGATTATGGATCATTTCTTCTTAATCTCAGAGTCTGCTAAAATGACAAACCCAAACAGGGATAAACCCTGAGTGTGTGCTGGCTGCTGGGAGAAACAGATGCAGGGGTAGATGGAGACACACAGTGTCATAGAAGGCTTTATTTGACGGAGACACCTCCCTCCTCTGTAGTCTTAACAGATAATGAGTGACACCTAGAGGTTCACCATGTGCACTGGAAAACCAGCACTCCTACCAGCACATTACGAGCACTGATCCTTCCAGCAGCAACAAGCAGCCCAGGCATGCAGCAGATAACCAAACACAGCCCCCTGCAGGAGCCACTGGAATACAGCAGCTTCTAGAAGCAGCTGCAGGGAACGCAGACATCACCCTCTGTTGGCTTCGTCTCCACAGACCCTTCACATGAACTCAAATAATCACTGATATCATCATCATTATATCTAATTATGACTTTCAGCTGACTTTTACTGCTTTGTGGTCTCATACTGATTTTACTAAATGAGAGGGGAAAAAAAGACTAAACGTTTTTTTATATATTTACTGTATAGCATATTGGAAAGTGTTTCATGGTGTTCAGTGAATGATTGTTAGTATATCAGCTAATCTCTGATAAACAGGACTTTCTGGAATTGTAGATCTGATACTTCTGTTCTTCCTGTGAGACATAACAATGACTATTTACTTCCTGGGTTTGGTATTGCAATAAAGACTTTATATATGTAAATAATTTTGAATATTTTCATGTTCCCTCCTGTATTTTACAGTTGTTTTTTGTCTTTTAATTAACTGAGCTACTGAATTAATTCCATCCTGTGTCTGATGGGATTCAGTGAGCTGTAACGGGCATTATCTTCCCACACCTCAGCCTGAAAGAGATGTTCAAAATACTAACCTGGTTAAATATGTGGAGGAAAACATGTTCAATATGCAACCACGATGAAGGCCCTCCTCTCATAAGGGACTTTCATTAGTTTATATTGTTATACCAGAATTTTCCCCAACCTAGTCCTCCCAGTCCACTTCCCTGCCTGCTCGGATGTTTTCCTGCTCCAGCACACCTGATTCAAACAAATGGATCATTAACAGGCTTCTGCAGAGCACACGACAAACAGTCGTAGTAAAAATTAAATTAAATTAAATTAAATTAAATTAAATTAAATTAAATTAAATTAAATTAAATAAAATTAAATTTAATTTAATTTAATTTAATCTTGTTAACTGAATATTCCTGAAATGATGGATTGGCAAAGTATCAGAAAGAAGGAAACCATTGGTGATGTCATGTATCCCAGACCCATTCCCATTTTTATTTATAAAATATTCTTGACAAATTTTTAAAACATAGACAATTTAAAGATGACATTGACACTAATAACAATTTACTGTATTTAGACTGATATGGAAGTAAAGGAATGCAACTTTAATGTAAATCTCACGCTAGATTGAGACCAGATGATAACAGCTACTAAAGTAACTGTTATGTTTTTATTGGGGAAAAAACTCAATATAAAAACATGTAATTAATTAGAGGCTTTGTAATTAATCTGTTTTATCAATTTTAATTACAAAAAGTAACATTTTCCTTATTTAAATGGACGACTAAATCAAATAACAGACATAAACTTTCATATTGTAAACTCCAGCTCTATTATTGTCTCACCAAATGCATTTAACTATATTTTAAAAAAGTCAAATTGAACTTACCTATAATAAAGTATGCTATTTTCAGTACTTTATCTGACTATTAAACTGGGTGTTTTCTAATTAAGAGTCTATAACATATACTTTTAACCTTTTTAAATGTTTTTGTCTGCACTTTTTTATTTAGAGGCATTGATGATCAGTGTCAGCTTGGAGTTTTATTTTCAGTCTGGTTCATGGAGCAAAGGTGGATATCTACTGTTGTCTGCAGCTGATGATTCCTGCAGCCTTTAGCAAGACTTGTAGTTAAACCAAGACCAAGACACCACCAAGACCAAACAGTGTCACGACCAAGACAGACCAAGTCAGACCAAGCAACAAGTTCAGCTTGAGACCAAAAAAAAATCACCAAACAAACTAGTTTTTGCCATTTTGCATGAGTTGTAGAACCTAAGTACCATACTGGGTTAAGCTGCTTAGTATAAATATGAGTTTGTATTATTTGTTACTTGATTTGTACTTAAAGGGGGTGTAAAATGATATAAAAAGAAAAACTGTATCTGGCAGGGCTTTGCGACATAGCCTCAAATCTATATTGCGGTATAATCTTAAGTATGTGCAGTGATGATATTTTTTTGCAATATATTATTTTCTCCTGTACATAAATATATCAAATCAAGTTTATTTATATAACCCTTTACAGTACCCGATGGACATACAAAGTGCCTTACAGCAGGGGCAACAGACAAAGAGACAACAAAGCAGACACATCATAAAATGCAAAGTTAAATAATGAAAAAATAAGAGCAAAGTCATCAAGAGCTATAAAAACAACAAAGAACACAAAATCAGAACAGGCTACTCGGGAAAACGCAGGGTATATATATACTGTATGTACAGTATAAGTCAGAATGACTGTTTCTGAACTAACTCACCTACCTACCAGGTACATTGCACCAGAAAAAACACTTTAAAAAAGTACAGAAAGCCATTTTAAGAATACTTATTTTGCAAAACCTTAGAATCTTACAAAAAATAGAGAACCATTCAATATCTATTGCAAATATGAACACTGAACATCAGTGTTTATGATCTTTGCTTGCAATAATTAAACTTTCTTTTCCATCAGAGGATGTTCACCAGGTCAGTGAATGCTTCGACGTTGACATCAAGCCCATGTGGGTGCTCGGTATTCTCCGTGGGAGCTCGGGCCCTGAAATAAGCGCCTACTGTATGTTTACCAGTGTCAACTTCATCAGGCTACGGTAGCATTAGCATCACAGTTGCAGTTCATCGATTCAACTTGTAACATCTGAAGCAGCTGGGAGGACCACTATCTTTCCTCTCTTCGGGCTCCACACATAACTTGTCGGGTGCTCTCGAAGTTTACTTGCCTGTAGGTCTTGCCTCTCCCCGTCACCTCACGCGCCACAAACTGCAGGTTGCATTCACGTGCTCAGCAGGTGACTGACAGCAGTCTCCAACGCCGCTGCCTGCTAAAGGCAATAATGTGGCTTCAATTTAGAAACTTTGACATCGTCATCATTAACATGCGCTATCACGGTCGGCCGGTATGGTCAGAATCTGTACCGTTGGCCAAATTTATATAGTTTCTACTGTATAGCGTTTACACTGCCCGCTCCTAGTGCCTGCCTGGATATGAAACGTTACAAATCCCTTTGAGACCGTTCGGCCAGTCCGAGACATTGCGATACTGAGGGGCTGTCCACACGACGCCAAATTACATCAAAACTGCCAAAAAATGTAACAAATCTGCCCTATCATCCTCACGAAACCAGGGACTGGCCTCCTGAAACCGGTCATGTCTGATGCCGGGTTCCAAGGTGGAAAGGTTTGAAACCTTGACCGGTTTGTGTTTCATGGGGACAGACAACGCGTATTGGTCTCGTTCACGAAAACAATAAAGTTCATTGAAAAAAAATTCACAACCGCAATGGCGTCGGTGAGCGACTGTTTTTAACTGTGTAGAAAACTTTAATGTTTTCCTCGTCAGCCATCTTTGCCTTTCTGCTCTTCCTTTGTTGATTTCCAGTGACACACGGTGTCTTTATTTGCGCATGCGCTGTCTTGTTCTAGGTTTGGGGTGTCACACTATAATCATCATAACGCCCCCCACAGCCTTGTAGGATGTACTACAGCGGTTTCATGGGGATGGTGAAACCTTTCACACCTAAACCGGCTTCAGCTCCGTGTGGACCACAAAAAAGTGGTCTTGAGACCAAAACCGGTCTCAAGAACTACAAGTCTACCTTTAGTTGTTTTTAGACAGGGGAGGGGCCTGCAGCAGCACGTACAGCTAGTAAAAGGAAGTTGACGACTCGTTCTTTCATGTCTGTCTCTAAAAGTCTCCAATAACAATAGAAAATGTCGCAAGACTTCTTGCTAGCTGCTTTATAGAAAAAAAGTTATCAGAGGGGTCTGAAAACTCGCTAAACAGTGACAAAGACGCTGAGTTCTGCCGTGTACGTCAGCATACTCACGTATGGATCACCGCGAACATCCGGGAATTTTCGCCAAATTCGTCACATCCGGTTAGGAAACGGGTGAAAACATCGCTTTGTTGCATAGGGGAGCCACTGAATTACCTGCTTCATTACTCGTCAATCTTCGTTTATTCTACTTTGGAAATACCGAGAAGTCCCGCTGTGTATGGCTGCCATAAACATATCTATCACACGGATAAGAGAATATGTTTGTTCCAGTTCCCAAAACAACAGAAAAAGTCCCGAACAACATGCTAAGTGGCTAGCTGCTATCAAGCCCATAAATGCTGACAGTTTACGCTGGAAACCATGGAAACATCTAACAATATGTTCCGATCACTTTGTGACTGATAAAAAAGCATATAATGTGGTCTCACTGTTTAAACCCTGTAGTTGTTTTTGTACAGATGATAGAAAACACCATTAAATCAGTGGATGTACAGAATCACAGCGCCGCCCGCTGTTCCGTCTCCTCAGGACTGTTAACGATTACGTTCATCCAGATTACTGCCATCAATGTTCCCACATAAGAATAAAAGCATAAAAAGCGGCAGAAAGGCATTTGCAGCATTATAAACATGCACAGTCATAACCAGTCACATACAGATAAGACTGCCGGTAATTTATAGCTTTATCAATGAGAGTAAACTCCTGAGAAGTACATCAAAGAAATACCACCATTTCTTAAAAATCCGGGGAAAATTTAAATTCTACAAAAAATAAATGGCGTGAACACGGGACTTACCTGATGAAACCAAATACATCATGAGATCGGGAAACTGATCATCAGGCTGTTATGTACAGGTAGGTTCGTCTAACCAGGCTGTAGCAGCAGAAGATGGGCATCACTTAGTCCAACAGATACTAGTTTAGCTTCGTATCTTCTTCTAGCATCGGCAGTAAGACTTTCAGTATAACTGGACGTCATTTCTATAATATTTCAAAGACAGACCGGCGGAGAAAAAAAATTAAAAAGAGTGCAAAAGCAGTTTTTGAGGCTCATAGTCCATCAGACGCCGTTCAAATACGAAGCATGTTTTCACCGGGACCAGCTTCGCGGTCACATGAGTTCCGGGTTGTGACGTAGGCTCGCGGTGATCCATACTAGAAAATCAACACTGACAATGTTCCCTTTTTCTTCTAATACTGCTTGTAGAAGTGGTAATGTTTTAAAGCATAAATTTTGGGGTAATAAATTAATTAACGTGTTAAAGCCCCAACCTCAGTTTTTATCTCTTACAATGAACCATTTATATCTTGCCTAAAAACATGGCAGCCACCATATTTGTGCTTCCATTTTCCATTCTCTGAAAGGAAACAAAACTCTGTGTGAAGTGAGAACCTGCTGAGCTTTAAAAATGTAGTACCAATTTTGTTTGATGGTTCAATGGTTTAGCGCATTGCTTGGGATAAGTCATGACTTAAAACGACCACAGAGGAAGAAAACATGCACAATTCTTGGCATTTGAGGTAATTTTATGTCCATCTTTACCCCTGGACGTTAGAGAAGCTTACACACTGTGCCCTGGTGTTGTTGCTGTGGGTAAGTCTGTCACATCATAAGCAGCAACACTGAAAAAACCTTTATGGATTTTTTTTTAACCATAACCTTAATGTCTTCAAAGTACATTGAAACAATAACAAAAACATTTACATTATCACCCTCAACTTCATCTGGTCCAACTTCCAGTGCTGGGTTCCACTTCCTTTTTCCTTCAGAACTGCCTTAATTCTTGGTGTCATAGATCTGACAAGATGTTGGAAACATTCCTCAAAGATTTTGTTGCATATTGATGTGATAGCATCACACAGTTGCTGCAGATTCATGATGAGAATCTCTCGTTTCAACGCATCACGATGAGATGAGAATCTCTCCCGTTCCACCTCATCATGATGAGATGAGAATCTCCCGTTCCACCTCATCATGATGAGATGAGAATCTCCCGTTCCACCTCATCATGATGAGAATCTCCCGTTCCACTTCATCATGATGAGAATCTCCCGTTCCACCTCATCATGATGAGAATCTCCCGTTCCACTTCATCATGATGAGAATCTCCTGTTCCACTTCATCATGATGAGAATCTCCTGTTCCACCTCATCATGATGAGAATCTCCTGTTCCACCTCATCATGATGAGAATCTCCCTTCCACTTCATCATGATGAGAATCTCCTGTTCCACCTCATCATGATGAGAATCTCCCGTTCCACCTCATCATGATGAGAATCTCCCGTTCCACCTCATCATGATGAGAATCTCCCGTTCCACCTCATCATGATGAGAATCTCCCGTTCCACTTCATCATGATGAGACTTCCCCCTCCACTTCATCCCATGATCTCCTTTCCAATTCATGATGAGAACTCCCTTCCACCTCATCATATAAACCCTCCACCTCATCACGATGAGAATCTCCCATTCCACCTCATCATGATGAGATAAGAATCTCCCATTCCACCCTTCATCATGATGAGAATCTCCCGTTCCACCTCATCATGATGAGAATCTCCTGTTCCACCTCACCATGATTTGAATCTCCTGTTCCACCTCATCATGATTAGAATCTCCTGTTCCACCTCATCATGATGAGAATCTCCCGTTCCATGACATCCCTAAGCTGCTCTGTTGAACTGAGATCTGGTGACAGTGGAGAACTTTGGAATGCAGTGATCTCATGGTCATGTTCTAGAAAGCTGCTGGAGATGATGTGAGCTTTGTGACGTGGTGCGTTATCCTGCTGGAAGTAGCCAACATGTTTCAAGTTTAAGTTTATTTATGTAGGACCTAGCACATCCACACAACCTTAGAACCCAGAGTGCTTCACAACCTATAAAAACCATAAAACACTCAAAGATAAAAGAAGAACAACAACAGCACAAAAGTTTACAGAATCATCTAAAGCCAACCATCAGACGTTGCTCCATTGTGGTCATAAAAGGATGGACATGGTCAGCAACATGTCCATCACTCTGAAGGGTATCCTGTTGATCCAAGGCAGGATGGATCCATGCTTTCATGATGTTTCCAGCAAATTCTAAGCCTAGCATCTGAATGTGGAGCTGAAATGGAGACTCATCAGACCAGAAACATTTCTCCATCTTCTGTTGTCCCCTTTTGGTGAGTCTGTGTGAATTGTAGCCTCAGTTTCCTGTTTTTGGCTGACAGGAGTGGCATCCAGAGTGGTTTTCTGCTGCTGGAGCCCATCTGCTTCCATGTTGGAAGTGTTGTGTGTTCAGAGATGCTGTTCTGCAGACCTCGGTTGGAACTAGTTCTGATCTGACTTCCTCTTATCTTTCTATCATCTCCAACCAGTCTGACCATTCTCATCTGACCTCTGCCATCAACCAGACATTCTGGTCCAGACAGCTGCTGCTCACTGGATATTTTCTCTTGTTCAGACCATTCTCTGTTAACCCTAGAGATGGTTGTGGTGGAAATCCCAGTAAATACTCAGACAAGCAACCATTAAATCCCCCCTTTTTCCTCATTCTGTTGCTCAGATTAAACTTTGGCAAGTCATCTTCACCACGTCTATATGAGTAGATGATGCCATGCCTTGGCTGACCAGATATTTGTATTAAAGTTGTACTTCCGTGGTCATTTCATTAATATTTCTGTGTTCTCCATTATTATTGAATGCATTCTGCATCGTTTCTGTTTAAAAAAACCTTCTGGTATCTTTGTATCCAGCTGTATTTGTATACTAGAAGAGAGGCTTGTGGTCCAACGGCAGGCTTTTCCGGGTCCTTCTCATGAATTTCCGTCTGATTGGCTGGCTCCCGTCAGTGTATGAAGGAAGCTCCGCCCTCTGCTCTTATTTCGCTACAGACAGGAAATAGAGCCGACAAACAAGTTTGTTCCGTCATGCTAACAAACAGTTAGCTAATTAGCTTCTCAACTCCGAAGCTACAGTCGTGCTGTCTTTACTTCTAGTGTGTAGTGGAGGGTTACCTGCCTTCCAATGGACAGATAGAAACCCCACGTGGGATACGCTATTTGCAATGTTACGTAGAAGTGCAAGGCTGTTCCCGATTCGCTCTTCTCTTCATATTGTTTCTGTGATGAGGAAGCACAGCCGACTGGGGGGAACGCAACGCTAGCAAGTCAGCATGTGTAAGTAAACAAGGGGAAACCCTCCCGTATTTCAGAAGGAGCAAGTTAAACGGGTTTTCAGTGGAAGGAGGCCTTTAACAAGCATTTGAACAGGTGGATATGATAAAGTGGTGAGTTTGAGTCATTATGGTGAACATTTCCTGTAGTAGTCAGCCCTCTAACGCTTGGCAATGTTTCTGTTGGGACTAGATGACATTCATTTCCAGGTTCAGTTTTAATACTCGCTGTCTATGAAGACATGCAGTCTGATGTTGTAAGCAGCATCACCTGCAGTCCACAAAGACAAAACAAGTCCCATTGTGAAGTTTCAGGGTTAACAACTAAAATAACTGAATATTGAAAGGGACTTGAGGCAAGATTAGGGAAATGAGACTCGTAACTGCCACAACTGGCGCTGCGGGTAACTTCAGGCACGAGCCAAGCCGTCACAGGAGCGTGCACAAACTGAAGCTATAACATTGTTCACTACACGTTTTTAGTGTTTTCCAGTTGATCTGGATCGTTTGTTGATGGCAGAAGAATCCATAACTATCCCTTACAGTGTTTGAATTCACTGCAACTATCTTCTTCCTGTATCAAAGCTGTTGGAGATATGGATGCAACGTCATTTGACATCACATCCTCAGGACAGCGCGGGAAATTCGGCCACTGAAGCGCAGCGCATTATGTAGCACACAGTCTGTTAAAGGCAACAGAGAGAGACATTTTTTTTTTGTTTTTTAGCGCTTCATCACCCATTAGTATAAAAAACTGGACATGCTTGTTTATTCTTTCACAATCTCTGCCTCTAGCCCCTTTAATTGTTGTGTCATTGTGTGAGTCCAGATTTGAAAATATTTAGAGATCATTAATCTATTAAAACAACGGCATTCAGCCAGTTTGTCAGCCAGCTCAGACATGAGCAGCTTATCTGGTCAGGAGACGACTGCCCCTGAGGACCAGTAGGACATCCCCGCTGTGAACGGTACATGATATGTTACAGATAATCACGCTTTGGATTTCACCTCTCAGAAAGCAAAATGGCTGCTCTCTGTGGTCCAAACAAAACGCTCTTGTTTTCACCAACAGATGCTTTTTACTGGATCTCAGCAGCAGCAGTTTTGCTGTGAGTCCATCAAAGTATTCGTAAGTGTGCTTTTGTTGTGTATGTGCAGGGTGAATTTAGTCGCAGTACAGTGTGACAGAAAGCTTACGACCACAGTGGGAGGTTTCTGTCCACAAACACACACACCCACACCGTGATGAGGACTGGCAGCGGCTAGATAATAGACCATCACCAGAACAATAGCTGCTGAGGGTATGTGTGAATTTCTTTGCGTAAATGTATTATTATCTCTGTGTGTCCGCGCATGTCTTTATCTTTTCTGTCCTCCATTTGGACTCTAAGCATTTTTGATTTTTCAATTGTTTTGTGTAAAAACATGTTTTTGAGAGTGCTGCCACAAGGGTGTCTGTAAGCATGTGATTCTGGTCAATATCTGTCCAGTATGTATTTGCCTTGATGCACCAGTAGGTGTGTGTGTGTGTGTGTGTGTGTGTGTGATAGAGCAGCAGGAAAGCAGCACAATGGGGAGTGTATGTGTGTGTTAGGGCTCAATAAGCCAGTGTAATCTCTCCGTATGTGGCAGTAAACACCTTGCTGGATTCTGGCCACTATCTGTGAACACGGTGGGGCTGCCCACAGCAGATTAGCTGATACGAGTGCTCAGGTGTGTGTATGTGAGGTTATGTTTCAAGCACAGAAAGCTGAAGCAGTCAGGGTGCGGGAAGGATTATTTTCTCCAGCCCGAGGTGAACAGTATGTGGTTTATGTATGAAACCTGGCAGATTTTCTCAGTGACACCCCACCCCCCACCCCCATTGACAGCTAATTCAGCCTCCATCTTCTTGCCCGTACAGTGAGCTCTCTCCCAGTGAGAGATAGTCTCATCTTATAGGTCACAGCTACAACTTTTACCTCAAAACAATTAATTTTACAAAAATAAGACATCCACAGAACATCTGTTGCAGAATGAAAGTAAATTTATTGCATAAACTGTTTTATCCATATTGATTGGTCCAAAATAATTACACCTGATTACCAAGCTACAACTGCACTAAAGAATTCTGCACCATTAGCATTAGCCCGATTGCTCTGTGTATTAATAGCATCTTGCCTTACATTTTTCAAAATCAAGGAGACAAAAAATGAAGCAGGATGAGGGTGAGGGTAGTAAAAGAGTTCAAAGCCCTGTGAAGGCAGTTAAACATTTGCTTATGCTAGTTAACGGCTAGCTGGTTTTGTGTTTCTAATGCAAATTAAGTAAGCAAGAAATTACACTTGCCATCACCTTTAAAGTGTTGATGACACGTTTTTGACATTTTTGCCAGGCTTTATAGACCAAACCATTCTTTATAGGGCTGTAACGGTACCTGCATCGAAATCGCGACACTCAGAGCCGCAATCCTGTCTCGCTGTGGGAGAAGGCAGGATCGCGACATCCTCCAAGCCTAGTTCAGACGCTCTAAAACTCAGATCACAGAAAACTATTTGACTTTTTTCCATCAGCTACAGACTATTGTAGCATTCAGTTGCTAACCAGACAACACGGTCTGTCTTAGGCACCAGCTGTAAAGTGTCACGCATGTTTATTTGTTTTTTCCTGCAAGTCAAATGAAACTTGTCAGTTTTCCATCAGTACCTAAACCATTAACCGGGATGAGCCACTCGCGCGCATGCAGCTGTGACTGAGGTGTGCAATGGCAGGTGTTTAGACACTGGCAGGCCAGATGCACGTAGGACGTCCAGCTGGACGAAGCGTGTTGACAGCCGAGAGGTGGACGCGTTGCGGACGGTGATGAGACCCTCGCTGCGTGGGGTGTTTCTATCTGTTATGACTTGATGGTAAATCAGTGGCAGTCCTGTTCTGACTAGTCCCAACTTGGAGTGTTGAGTCCCGGACTGTCCCTCACACAGATTGCCTCATCTTCTGAGCGCGGAGAGGAGGACCGATGTCAGTAAGGGACTCCCCGTGGAAGCCGCACTGACAACCATGAGGATGCTGCGTGTGTGAAGAAATAAACCAATAAAAACAAAATTAATGAATCCTCCTCGGTCTCTTCATTAGCTTACATAAGCTTAGAATTCGATCCAGCCAAGTAAGACCTAATATAACGGTGGATCCCTGTGAAGCTGTGAAAGCATCCAGACCTCCTTCCCTTTGACTTTGAGCAGTTGATTTTCAGCATGATGGAGTTTCCAGCGACGCAGCTGAAAATAAGTTGTTCCAGTCAACGGGAAAGTGAGGCGTCTGAATGCTTCCCTCTCTCTACGCGCTGGTAGGTCATAATTATGTCGGGTTAACGTTGGCTCATGCTCGGACATCATAACGCCACCATCTCCCCGACATCTTCCCGTTTAAATTCTACGCTGAGAGCAGCTTCTCACCTGACATGTGGACATGATGCTGTTCAAGAACTCTAGTTTTAAATCAACCAAACAGGTTTGATGTAGAAAGCTGTCAAGGCTTTATTTGTTATTTAGCTTAATTTTTTTATTAACAGCATAGTTCAATTATTTTTATTTTTCAAAAGCATTATTTTATTAGAGAAAAGATAAATGTTTTATCTTTGGTTATTTATTCATTCATTTTGATTTGTGTTCAGCAATGTTCAGGCTATTTGTTACATTAGGTTAAATGTTATTATAAATGTTTAAATAAAATACTTTTAAAAAATTCAAGTAAAAAAAAAAGAATACATTTTTTAAATCGTTATGTGCATCGATTTATGGGTCAAAAATGGTAATATGAATCAAATCGTGAGTTGGTGTATCGTTACAGCCCTAATTCTTCATGATGATCTATGTAACAGAAACAAGAACGAGTTATTATAAAACATTGCTGAATTTCAGCACGTCTGACCAGACTGTGGCGTGGTTAGCCGAAACCGGCTGTGATGTTAGTCAGAGAACATCTGCTGTTCATTTAACATGGAAGTCAGTGGGGGTTATAGCAGTTTTTAAGTTACTTTTCCAGTTTTACAGATGGACAGTAAGGACCCAGCCTTCTGTTGTATTGCCAGTTAATGTTTAAAAGCTCATAAGGATGATGTTAGTTTATTTATGTTTCCTAAAGATCCATGAGTGTCCTGAGTGGGTAGCATCCATAATTTACAGGAAACCACATTTATTTTATTTTTATAGCTTTAACAGAACTACATCTAGCAGTTGCAAAGTGCACCCTTGCAAGTTCACAAAGCTACGAAAGCCTCACCAGACGAGATTGCACATTCTCTTTTTCTTTCTTTGTTTGTTTGAAATCAATAACCAACCTCTCTTGTGTTTGTCCGCAGCTTGTTCACTCTTAGCACACTGTAAACAGCAAATTTCTTCTTCTATGCTTTCATTATTGGCAGAGTAGGCACTGAACGCAGCGGCCTCCGCAGTGTTGCACGAACGTGCAAATAGAAACTGCAATGTAGTACTGTTTAGGCTATAAAAATCTTCTAAATGATGGTGTTTCGAGAAAGTTATGGACGCTACCCTCTCAGGACACTTGGATTACATTGGACAAGCAGTATGAAGAAATATCGACAACTTTGTTGACTTTCACGGACGTTTTTGGCAGTTGCCAGTGGACTCCATTACATGAAAGTTGGGGGATCACGAACCCCCCCCACCCACCCCCCCACCCCCCTCGCCATGAGGATGAGTAGAAGATGAACTCACATCATTATGTGGGCGTTCTATCCCTTTCACACCCTTAGCAAATTTTTAAACTATTTCTTTACCAACTTTTGATAAGTTATTGCAACAAGACTTGTGTTTTATATTCCAGTCCGGATTGTCAATTGTTAAAATCAGTTATCATAGTTCACATTAATGCACAGATAAAAATTATAGCAGAATAACTTAGAGATCTCCAGATGACACACCTATGGGTAACCACTACCTTTGACGGTTGCCCAGCGATGTCAGTCCAGATTTTCATGTTGCTTGAGATACCAGGTAGACTGACCACCGGTTTTTACACATAAAATACATAATCATAGCTTTACCAGTCTGTTTAAACAAAGACGTTCAGCCATTCAGACTCTGGTCATTTTCCAGTAATGTTCCTCTTTTTATTCAGAAATGTCTGAGAAAGAAATGCAAATAGCAGTGTTGCTCATGTAACATTAGCCATTCATACAGGACTGGTCAGTGCATGAAGTCTGATATAAATTATTACAGGACCAAAGTTTTCTCAGAACTATGTGTCATATCTGTTTAATAGCTCATATTAGCAAGGTTGAGTAAAACATGACAGCAGCAGATGGAAGCAGCTTTAAGTTCTCTTTTACAAAAGTTCATCTTATTAACATGTTGATAAGGTGGGGTTTTTATACGTCTAACAAGACATATCACAAGCAAAATCAGTCATACTGTAATGATCAAACAGTTCTAAAATCACAGAGAGACAGAATTAGGCAACAACAGCTTGTGTGCTGCCAAAACTGCTGTTTCTGGATTACTGGGACCCTCCCCTGGGAGACGGCACCCCAGGGGCTTTATTATCATAACCGTTTTTTGTTTTTTTTTTTTTACTTGGCTATTTATGAAGTCTGTGTAGTCAACTTGAGAAGAACTAAGACTCTTTTATTTTTCATCTCCACACCTGAACAGTTGCTGGTTGTAGAGGAAACATAGTTCAGAGGTGCATCTGCTTAGTGTCTTATTTTTCAACTGAGTGTTATTTTACTTTAAGTTGACAAGGGTCACAGCTCGTGTAATTCATAAAGATCCAAAGAAAGGCAACACGTGCTTTGTTTCTCTGAAAAATCCAGGGATCTCACTAAGGATGGATGAGGCCACCGTAGAGGTCTGAAATCATGTAACTGTATGGGAGGGTAAAACCAAATGCTTTTTCCCCCTAATGAGATACATACACTCCCTGCATGGTTAGACACCTAAAAGTGTGTGCATTGTGTTAGTAAATTAAGTGACACAACCTTTCCAGAACAGAGTCATACTCATTAACAGTAATGCTGTGTCTTCAGTATTCTCACTGTAACACAGCTGCGTTGGTCACTTTTAAAGTCCCACTACAGCAGTACCTCATGACTTTCCAACTTTCCTCATTCAGTGAGTGGGGGAGATCTATAAATATGCTAATGAGCTCAACCACACTTCAACCTCTCAACATTTACTCAAAGTCTCCTCCATCTCTGCAAAAGTCTCTCCTGTAGCTAACATAATAACCAAGACTCCAATCACAGGCTTACTGAACAAAAGTCCGTGACTTTGAGCCCAGGAAAATCAGCTGGCAACCTCATGCCTGCTAACCCCGGCGGGTTTTTTCAGCCATGTGTCACGGATTGTGTGTTTTCCTAATACTGCCTGGATACAGACGGTTTGCAGAAGGCTGCTGGCAGCGCTGCTTACGGCTTTTCCCCAGCAGTATGAGCAGCACACAGGAACAGAGAAAACCTGTCTTCTCATACTCAGGTGTCTCCCAGATAAAAGTCTTTGTGATAAGTTCAGTAGCAAACCAGTTGTTTTGGAGTCCAATTTTAAACTGTAGAAGATCTTTCCTCCTCAAGGAGAACTGGTCTGTACTACTTTACCTTCATCAGTAACATGTGACAGTCTCAGTTGTGTCTCTAATGTGAGTTCTTGTTTATTTATTATATGTTAACACACAGGTGTGTCAACATCACAATGAAAGATGCTGGACAAGAAGGCAGGACAAAGTACAGACCCCAATACTGTGCCTGTTTGTTTTCTCAGTTAGATCTGATTCCAAAGTCACAATATTGATTGTATTTAATAATGATGTCTGCATGTTTCCACAATTAAGGCTCCTCAGCGAGAAACAAGAACTTTGTTCTTGTTCTTGAGGCAACGAGAAAAAGAAAGAAGTTGGTTTTCATCCTGTTAATACATACTCCACAAGAAGCTTTGTCCGCAGCTGGGCACTTGGTCCGTGGCAGGACGGAGTTGTGCATGGAGTGGTGTTCTTGTGCTTAAATGCAACCTGTGTTGTTTACATTTTCATATTTTCTCACCACCTCTATCTGTTCAACCTGCATCTGCTGAAACGTGGAAGAGACAGCTCTGTTTGAAGCATCTCTGCGCAAACCCTGCCCACCTCAGATGTCCGACCAATCACACAATACTTCTCAGAGCCCTATGAGGAGAAAGTTCTGCTTGGCTGAGGTGTCGAGGACAATCAGCAAGCCGTCCTCAATCACGTCTGCGAGTACAAAATTACATCAATTTGTTGTTGTGGGCTCTAGAACAAGTAGAAAGTCCTTGTGTCTCGCAGGAGTTCAGCTTTGGATGCTATCCAAGAAAGTTTTAAATAGGAGAAATATGTATGTATGTATGTTTGGAGATCACTGAAAAGCTTGGTGTTCGTTTACACCAAACTTTTCTCTGGTAAACCATAGGAAAGCAGCCCACTCATCCAGGAATGAATGAAGTAATCAGTAAAGTAATCCTAAGAACTACTAAACTATTCCTAGCAAAGAGTAAACTAATCCTAGGAATGAGTGAAGTAATGTGCGATGAGGAACTGTACTACAGTAGAAGGTGAAAGTGAAGCTGAGCTGTTTTCCAGGTGTTTTGATAGAAGTGTTATGTAGGTAAATGTCTCAGGAAGCTATTGGCAGATGATGATGATGATGATGGTGATGATGATGATGATGATGATGATGATGATGATGATGGACATATCTATCTATGGTCAGGAGAATCCAGGGATAGCCCCCACACTCACCTGAGAAAGCCATGAGGTTCTGGAAAGTAATAAAGCCCAGACAATAAGAGAAACTGAATACTTCACTACGAACCCCCTTCATCTCCATGGAAACCAGCAGGACCTTCATGATTCATGCCAAACAATGGCAGTCATAAGAGAACTTATTTGCAGTTTGTTTTTTTTTTTAGAGCTGGAATAAAAGCTGATTTCTGATAGGCTGCTAGCTGCCAGAGTTTCTGTCCCACAGTGATGAGACAGACGTCTCTGTAACCAGCAGAGTCTCTGCATTCATGTGACACCTGGTTTGTTGGAGAAATGATCAGCAGCTCTAACGTGGACAGTGCTGTCCTCATGCTTTTCTTACATTCTCATGGAACTGTTCGGGTCTGAACTCCGGAATCATGGCATCAGTTTTCATTCATATGCCGATGACACTCAAATTTACCTGCAAACTTCCCCTGACACCCAAATGGCTCTCTCCTGGGCTACTAGATGTCTCCAGGACATCTGCCACTGGATGGACCAAAACTCACTCCAGCTCAATGGCAGGAAGACTGATGCCATCCTCATCGGCATACTCCATCAGACCAAGCACGGTGGTATCACCCACATCACTGTTGGCAGCCATTCCATCCCACTGTTCTCACTGGTCTTGATGTCAAGTTTGACTCATCTTTCTCCTTCACTGCTCATATTAAAACAGTCAACCTCCTTCTAACACCTGAGGAGCATCTCCAGACTCAGACCCTTATCCTAGGGACACACTGCATGCGGAAGCGTGCCTAAGCACAGCAGTTTCATTTCGGTGCTGCGTAATTCGCCGCGGTGCGCAGCGCCAAAATCGGCGCACGGCTTCAGTTCTATTTTCTGCTTGAGCCGCAGCCGAATTTGTCAAGCCAGGCAGGAAAATAAGCAGGAACATGAGACAAATCTATCAAAATAAAACCATTTTCAAAGTAAAAACACCCAGATAAGTTTTAAAACCTGATCTCTTTTTAATAGATCTAATTATGTGTCAATCATGTCTTCATCTTTATGAAAAATGCAAGTGGACGGAGCGGGAGATGGACAGACGGATCGGTGCGGCGTCTGCAGTGATGCGGACTCTGCATCGGTCCGTCGTGGTGAAGAAGGAGCTGAGCCAGAAGGCGAAGCTCTCGATTTACCAGTCCATCTCCGTTCCTACCCTCACCTATGGCCATGAGCTGTGGGTCATGACCGAAAGAACGAGATCGCGGGTACAAGCGGCCGAAATGAGTTTCCTCCGCAGGGTGGCTGGGCTCTCCCTTAGAGATAGGGTGAGGAGCTCGGTCATCCGGGAGGGACTCAAAGTAGAGCCACTGCTCCTCCGTATAGAGAGGAGCCAGATGAGGTGGCTCGGGCATCTGGTCAGGATGCCTCCTGGACGCCTCCCTGGTGAGGTGTTCCAGGCACGTCCCACCGGGACCAGACCCCGGGGAAGACCCAGGACATGCTGGAGGGACTACGTCTCCCGGCTGGCCTGGGAACGCCTCGGGATCCCCCCGGATAAGCTGGCGGCTGTGGCCAGGGTGAGGGAAGTCTGGGCTTCCCTGCTTAGGCAGCTGCCCCCGCGACCCGATCCCGGATAAGCGGAAGAAGACGGTACGGTACGGTACGGCAAGTGGATGGATTCCACTGCATTTTCCGACTTGAGAAATGTCAGCTTTCTGCTTGAAAATAGTATGAAAACAGAACAGGAGATGTACTCATTGTGAAATTATCAGCTTTAGAAGTACAGTAGAAAAGCAGGACTGTCTGCCGACTCTGTATGTCTGATGTGGACAGAAAGAGGAGCTGCATCACCGAGAAAATTTGTGCGCTTCTGCATGCAGTGTGTCCCTAGCGTCATCCTCCCAACCTGATGCTGAAAGACTGGTCCATGCCTGCATTACATCTCGCCTCGACTACTGTAACTCTCTGTTGGCAAGACTTACCTCTAAACTCATCCAGAGGTTACAGTCTGTCCAGAACTGTGCTGCCCGTGTCCTCACCAGAACCCGCAAATCCCACCACATTACGCCAGTCCTCTGTTCCCTTCATTGGCTACCTGTTACCCAGCGGATAACTTACAAGTTTCTCCTGCTGGTCTTTACGGCAGTAAATCAATCCGACCTCCATGACCTTCTCTCTCCATTATCCACATCCCGATCTGTCCGGTCCGGCAGCCAGAACCTCTTCCTCACTGTTCCACCAGGCTGTCAACTATGGGCGATGGAGCCTTCTCCTCACTGGGTCCTCGGCTGTGGAATCAGCTGCCCAAATCGATCATGGTGTCTGACTCCCTCGTGGCCCTCAAAAGCCAACTGAAGACTTACCTGTTCCATGTTGCCTTTGACAAATAGGCTTTTAAACAAACTGGCCATTTGTCCATGTTTTCAACTCTAATCAGTTGCTAGATTTTGATTATTGTTTTTAGAACTGTCTTTTTTGCAAGATTTTGTAACGGAGCAACAAAATCTCACAAGATCATGTTCCACTAGCAGTGGTCCAGCATATCTAAAGTCCCTGGTGGTATCCTGGAAGAACTTCTTATCCCGGCATTCCTTTCAGAGTCATGTGACTACGTTGCAGCTACTGCTGCTACGTGTCTGGTTTTAAGTTGTTGGGTAAGTTACCAAGTTGTCAGAAACATTATAATTAGCCACATGTTGGCTAACCTGCTAGTATCTGATATCTGGCAGCCAGATGTCCAAAATGGACTCCTCTGGCAGAGTTAAGGATATTTTTGTATCTTTGCTCTCAGAGCAGAATATAGTTGTATTTCTCAAAATATGAGAGATACAACCTCAAAGTTCTATGTCGTATCGGTTAATATCGGATATCTGAATTTAAGAGTTGGACAATATTGATATATTGGATATCGGTAAAAAAGCCAATATCAAACATGCCTAATATTTATTCTTTGTATTGTTTTTCTTAGAACTGTCATGTCTGCCATTCTTGATTTTATAATCTCATTGTCTTTAATCTCTGTTGTGAAGCACCTTGAGATGTCTCTGGATTTTAAAGTGTGCTATACAAATAAAATGTATAATTATTATTATTTGAACTCGTTAAGAAGGTTTAAAAGGGAAGAGGTTGATTTCTAGCAGGGAGGGACATTCAAATTAAAATAATTACTGATATCCTTCATACTTTTATGTGTGTGTGTGTGAGCACATCCTCCACCTTAGTGCCGGCATCACTCTGCTTGCCAAGAAGCCGGCTTTTAAGCAGCAACAGTAAGAGCCAACTTGGCAGCGACGGTGCTGCACCATAAAGCGACCATGCCTCCACACAGAGCTGCATCACAAACATCTGACACACAAACTCAGACTGAAGCATTAACAAACGCGCCCCTGCAAGCCTTCGACATGCACATGTCACATCATTTTTTAATTCCTCATACAAGCTGTGTGTGTGGTGGAAAGCTTTTGTGTGGAAAATGAGGTGCAAGTGGTTTCTGCTGAAAAGAGGAAGGGTTATTTGAAAATGGTAGCGTGAAAATGTTTTTTAGCCTGTGTGTATGTGTGTGTGGGTTTGTGTTCCATGGAATAATTAGCACTTTCACAAAAACACCCACTTCATTCATCTGCATTAAGAGGATTCTTTGTGTTTCATGTTTGTGCCACAGCCAGCATGACGACCGTCCCCACTGAATGACGGGATTAATCTCACACCGCTAGGTGGAGCTCTGCCTTTTCCACAGAAGCCTCACTGCTCACCGCTCCTTCCCTGTGGATGAGGCTGCCAGCTCTCTTACTAAAGCAGGAAATGGATCAGCGGCAGAATAACAAAAGGATGGATATGATCCCTCGATATCCCCTCTTTCTCTGATGCTGGCCTCCTTTCCAGCTGGCACCAGCAT
This sequence comes from Atherinomorus stipes, assembly GCA_023101725.1. Classification (NCBI taxonomy): domain Eukaryota; kingdom Metazoa; phylum Chordata; class Actinopteri; order Atheriniformes; family Atherinidae; genus Atherinomorus; species Atherinomorus stipes. Next base: position 56,592 of record JALJCO010003402.1, on the reverse strand, counting down.
GTGTCGGGTATCTGGCAGCGCTCTCTGCTCTGGTTTAGCTGGATTACACTTACACCTGGTGTTAAAATGCATCTCCAGTATACACACTAAAATTGGATTTATCCTCCCCCACCAAAGCTTCAACAGATTGTTGCACACATCTGTTGTCATTTTCCTTTTTGACACCGACTGCAGAAATAATGAGTTCAAACTGGGAGCTACAGTTTACATGCCTCCTCTGCTCCAGATCAAGTTCACTGCCAGGTGGGAATGTTCTGGCACAGTGCTGAATAACTAAATATGAGCAGTGTCAGGATCAAACAGTATGTGTTATTGTACATTCTCACATATGTAGCACGTGTTTGATGGCTGTAATGGACCTCTTTCACAGCAGAAAACCTACCTTACCACAGAAGGAACACAACATGGATGCTGACCAGATCTGCAGTTTTTTTAGGGGACCGAGTCTTTATATTATTTACTATGTATTTGATTTGCATATTTGTTGCCCTCTCTAATTGAGCAGTAATTGATCTAAATTACTTTTTCATATGAATCCACTTATTGTTTTGGTTTATGAGAACAAATTGCTTCTGTTCATTCAGTTAACTTGGAATCCAGAGGACTCTTGAACCAGTTTAGATGAACTGCTTCCATTTGTGATTGAATAAAGTTTCCAAGTTAATTTATTGAGTTATTTTAACTCAACAGTCAGACTTACTCAAATAATTTAGTACCATCTGTACGAAGTCTGCAGTGACCCATGGGAAATGTAGGAGTTTAACCTCTTCTGATTGGTACTGTTACGGCTGCCTGTTCTTTAACTTCACGTCCACTACATGCAAATCCTCCTGTTTGCTTGGACTGATCCCACCCACCCTCATCTCTTCCCTCACTTGGTAATGAGTCATCACTCTCAGCTGGAACTGTCTTGCCTGCAACTAAGGAAAAATCCATCAGATACCTAGAAAGCGACACCTTTGGTCTGGGAACATTCTTTCCATGGTGTGGTTTCTGGTTTTGGTGATTTTAGTTCTGCATAAACCATAAAAAGAGGGACGAACGTTCTGCTAAGTCAGCAGTTGGTTTCTGAAAAGCTCAAAGTAAAGTCAGCTGGGCGTTTTCCACCGTCGCCATCATTTCGTGTGTGTCATCACTCCAGGAAAATACTAAAATGGACAAAGCGCAGCCTTGGGGCAAATGATTGACAGCCAACGTACTCTGGGCTAAATGCTAACTGAGCTAACTCAAAACAAATAGCAGCAGGGTGTGTCAGATCAAGTTCACTGCCAGGTGGGAGTGTCAAAACAAATCAACAGGGTAAAGGTAAGGCACGTTTGGACTTGCTATTAGCTGACTAAAAACCACCGTTATGCAACTCTGCTGTAGACTGAGACCTTACGGACAGCAAACAAGGAGCCGACTAGCAACCACCGGCTAGCAGGCCGACATCTGGTCTGCCGCCTGCTAGCCGCCCAGAAGGACACGTCCCTAATCATGTGTAATTTCAAGATTAAATAACATCTAAATGGATGAGTTATAAAAAATTCACCCCACTCACAGTGGACTTGAAGGTAAATTTGACCTATTAAACCTAAAATGATGTTTTGAACCAGGCTGTTGTTTATTTCTGCTGTGATGTTGATCTTTTTAACATGGGAGTCTATGTGGAATTGTTCCGTTTTGTAGGGGCACCCACAGAGATTTTTGTTAGGGGTGGCCAAGGATTATTAAAGGATAACTTTTGTTTCTTTCAACCTGGACCTTATTTCTGGAATTTATTTGTAACCAAGTGAATAAATAATAGTTATCAGTGTGAAACAGAGGTTATTCTTAAAAGTTTCAGTTCATGTAAGATGCGTGTTGCTTTTATGGTCATTTGTGTTACGGCCCAGGGCCTGTTGGCCTGCAGGGCCTGTATGCAAATGTGGCGGTGCCATTGCTTGGAGGTGATTGGCCAGCTCATCCTGCTCCTGCTGCACCGCCCTCCTGATGGTGCTCCTCTAGGATTGGTCGCCTGCTGCTCTGTCTCCCCTGTGATTGGCCACCTTTGATGACTCAGCCCTACTTAAAGACCTGGAGACCCTTGTTCTGGGCAGCTGTGTCAGATTGGTGCACAGTTTGCCATTTTGGGACTGAATGGCGGTCATTCTAAAACTGGTTGTCTTTGATAGATTTTGTACTTTGCTGTAGTTTTACAGAAATGGTAAATGGTAAATGGACTGTACTTATATAGCGCTTTTCCAGTCACAATAACCGCTCAAAGCGCTTTACACTACATATCACATTCACCCAGTCACACACACATTCATACCCCGATAGGCACATCGGGAGGCAACTTGGGGTTCAGTGTCTTGCCCAAGGACACTTCGGCATGTAGTCTGGGGAAGCCTGGAATCGATCCCACAACCCTTCGGTTGAAAGACGACTGCTCTTCCACCTGGCAGTGGTTTTTCATTTGGGTTTGCTGTAGTTTTACAGACCTTTTTGAAGTGTGTTTTGTTAAGTGCCAGTGTTTGCTTTACCTGCTCCTGTCACAGGATATCTGTTGTGTTGTATCCCTGTTTTTGTTTGTTGTCACCTTGGACAGGTGACGTGTCCTGATTCAGAGACTGAGTTGTAAATAAATCACTGTAATTTTACTTGGTTGTCTCTGCCGGTTTGTGTTGCCACTCCCATTTTCCCCTGGGCCTAGTTGGGGGTTGTAACATAATGGGGGCTCGTCTGGGATATTTTGACCCTTTCCTGTGACATTGTAGTGTTACTTTGTGTTGGCTTCGTGTTTTGATATTGTATGAGAAGAGGAGGCATCTGTCATGGCCCAGTTTGACTTGGAGAGGTTCCTTGCGGACCCCACTCTGTATCAACTGGACTTGTGTCGTGAGGACGACTTGGCCCAAATAGCAGCTCACTTCCATATTCAAAGCAATTAAATAAGAAGGATCTTAAGGCTCTGGTTGTGACACACTTGGTGGCGTTGCAAGTTCTGGTTGTTTCTGCTGTTGAGGCTCCTGAAGAGGCTGTGGTAGCTGGTCCATCAGCTGAAAGTGCACATGGCAAATGTGAGCCTGGCACTGAGCAGGGTTCTCCGGAACCTGTGGTGGTTTCTGAGGGGGATGACAGGCCCAAGACACCTGTCACACTTCCACATTTTAATCCCCTCTCTGACAGCAGCTCTGCTGGCTCCCAAGTTGAGGCTCGGTTAAGAGTTCAGCTGGCTAGGCTACAACTAGAAGGCCCAACACACAGCTTCAGCTTAAAATCAAAAAGCTGGAAATAGAAGCTGAGAAAGCTGTGTGTTTACGCCAGCTGGAGTTGGACTCCCAAGCCAGAGCCAGGCTCCACAGACCCCTGTCAGGTCTACTGGTTCTGTAGACATGTCACAGTCCACCAGTCTTTTAGATATAACCCAAGTTCATACCCTTGGTTCCAGAATTCAGAGAAGGTGAGGTGGGTTATTTTGTGGCCTTTGAACGCATTGTGCATGCATTGCAGTGGCCTCAGGATGTTTGGTCACTTCTCATCTAATGTAAGCTACACGGTAAGGCTCGAGAGGTTGTGGCAGCACTTCCTCTTACAGACAGTTTAAAATATGACAAAGTAAAAGCTACGCTGTTGAAAGCATATGAGCTTGTACTGGAAGCTTACAGACAGAAATTCAGATCCTATAAAAAAAAGCTCTACCCAGACCTACGTGGAATTTGCCAGGGAGAAAGGCCAACTGTTTGACAGATGGTGCTCTTCATGTGGTGTCACAAACCTTGAGACTCTTAAGGAACTGATATTGTTGGAGGAGTTTAAAAACTGTCTCCCTGAGTGTCTTGTCAATCATTTAAATGAACAAAAAAGTGAACATAAACCCGGACATTTGATTTCTAACTGTCTGGCTTTGAAGCACAGGAAACCCAGCTCTCCTCCAAAACCCAAAGGTGTTGGGTTCTTGAAGGCTGAACCTGGTACAGTGAGCATGACTGACTGCACTCTTGATCCATGTTTTCAGCCCTTTGTGATTACAGGAACAGTTTCACTTCCGGGTAACCCTTCTGAGAAGAAGCAGGTACGTGTTCTGCGCCACACAGGTGCGTCTCGGACCGTTATACTTGCTAACATCTTATTATTTTCTGATGCATCTTATTCTGGGTACAGCGTTATTCTCCAAGGTGTGGAGATGGGGTACGCACCCAGACCAGTGCATCTGAAAACAGATCTAGTTTCGGGGACCTTTCCTATGGCTGTATGTTCAGCCCTGCCAGTTAACGGTGTTTCTCTTCTAGGTAATGATGCTGGTGGGAAAGTAGTCCCTGCCCTCGAAGTTCTTGATGCGGCGGTAAAACATAGTATCGATGGCAAAGTATCATGTGTGCTCACTCGTGCTCAAGCACGTAAAAAGAAAACAGAGTGCTGATGTCGATTTGTCTGACAGTTTTATGTCCCTTCTTCCAGATGGTGTTGGACGGGAGGGTGCTGCAGAGGGAGCCACAGCCTCTGACGTAAAAGCTCAGACGGCTCTGCAACCCTCTGTTCTCACCCTTCCAGTGTCGCATGCACAGCTGAGTGCTGAGCAGAAGCGGGATCCTACATTGCAAAAATGTTTCGAGGAGGTGGTGAGTGCCAAGCAAGCACAGACACTATGGGTTTCTACATTGAAAACATACTGATGCGACGTTGGTGCCCAGTCATCATTCCAGGCGCAGACTGGAATGTAGTCAACCAGATCGTGGTACCCTTCCCTTTCAGACGTAAAGTGTTGCACTTGGCGCACGACAGTAATTGGTCCGGGCATCTGGGTGTAGCAAAAACCTACCAACTTGTGTTGAGACATTTTATTGGCCAGGGCTAAAAGGAGATGTAGCTAACTACTATCGTAGTTGCCGCACCTGCCAAGTTGTTGGGAAACCTAACCAACCTATTCCTCGTGCCCATCTCCATCCGATCCCTGTTGTAGGCGAACCATTTGAACGTCTTATTGTAGACTGCGTTGGTCCTCTCCCCCGTACCAAGTTGGGAAACATGTTTCTACTCACTTTGATGTGCGTGTCTACTCGGTACCCGGAGGCCATTCCGTTACGCAGGATCACTGCTAGCACAGTGATTAAGGCCATGATTAAATTTCTCGACATTCGGTCTTCCTCGTGTGATTCGGACGGATCAAGGAAGTAATTTTATGTCGAGTGTTTAAGCAGGTTCTTCGTGAACTACACATTCAACATGCCATTTCTAGTGCAAACCATCCTGAGAGTCAGGGTGCTTTGGCGAGATGGCATCAGACGGTAAAGTCAATGTTGCACAAGTACTGTTTTGAGGAACAGAGAAACTGGGATGAGGGCATCCCATTTGTTGTTTGCGGCTCGTGAAGCTCCTCAGGACTCATTGGGTTTCAGTCCTGCGGAACTTATTTTTGGCCATACACTTCGAGGACCCCTTCAAGTCTTAAAAGAGAAACTGCTAGAGTCCCATACATCTCCAAAGACAAACGTGTTAGATTTTGTCTCTACTTTTCGTGAGCATTTGCATCAGTCCCGTTCATTTGCCGCCACAACCCTGCTGGCATCACAGTGTAATGAAACATCGCCACGATAAGTCTGCTGTTTCACGTGTCTTCCAAGTCAGTGATAAAGTTTTGGCTTTATTGCCCGTGTATGTCACAAACATGTTAAAATGTTGTGTCATGTGATCCTTCACCCGCTGTTGACCCGTCGCCACTTGGTACGATTCATAACATCGGCAAATTATTTTGTTTGCAAACAAAAAATAACACTTAACTTAAATATTCTCTGCATAATGAACGACTTCAGGTTAATTACCTCTGGCTCAGGGGTCTGGGTCTGCCCAGTAGATGGGAGAGAGTGAAACTTAAGTATATAACCAATTGATAGCAATGATAACCGAGCTTGGTAATAAGTGATTAATTTGATCCAAGTGAAACAAACTGTTTACTATTTAGTGTACTGTTAATCAGTCAACGGATTCCTTGAACAAAGACAAAAATAAAAAGCTCTGATACTCTTCTTGTTTCCTCTTCATGTTTGTTTGGGTTTGGAGTTGTTTTCCTTTATCAGCATGCACCATGCATGATTATATAAGCTGCAATAATACAAGTTCAGCCCAGATCTGAACTTGAAGTTGCTTCGCTAAGCCACGAATCTTGCTCTGCCGAGCGGATCCCGGTCTCCTCGGAGTCCAGATAATCAGTTTGCAGTCTCCGATCCACACTGTTCTAAAATTGTTGCTTATTTGAAGAAGAGATTATCACAAATAAGAGCGTGTGGTGAATGTTAAGTTGCTGTCAGACCCATCTTCCTTCTTGAGTGCTGCACTGAACATGCAGACTGAAGAGCATTTATAAAAAACATTCAAAACTTGCACCATTTGCACTCCACATAACTAACCTGACTTAAACTTGAGCTTATTCTGCAGAGTGGCTGGGATACAGGCCTGAAGAGATTTCATCCTGCGATGCAACGTGAAGGAATTTCCAATCACCTCATGTTAATCCTGCCCAGGATTTGGCAAAACAGGATTTCTCTGGTTTTTCATATTGTGTACCTCTTCTGTGCCTGCAGATGAGGTTTGCACCGACACTGCACGCTAAAAAAGAACTCGCAGGACAATAGTGTTAGTTCGTTCATTCTACTTAAAGTATTATTGATATGGAGTTTTGCTGCAGCTAATTCCTTATAGAAAGGCTGATCCATCTCTCCCATTATATGGATGCACGCTGGAGGGCGACTCAACGTAATATCTTCTGAAGGAGTCAAAGAACGTGTCTCAAACCACACACTTGAGCACTTCAAACACTATTTTTTTTTAGTGTGTAGTGCATTCATGGTGTCATTTAAGCCAAAACTCAGTGCTCTGAAAGTACCAGGATGCTGCCCTAATAACGGCCAAAAACGAAGTGCAAAACGAAGCACACTACTCGCACTAAATGGACGCCATCTTGCTGACGTAGCGGAAGAGGCGGGACTTTCAAACTGTTTTCAGAGATGAATAATGGTGGATAACGAAGTGGTGGCGACCCCTGCTGCATCGGAGGCGGTATTGTACTGATTCAAGTAATGTACCAAGCTGTTCACTCCCTGATGACAGTAATGATCTGGTCACTGGTTTGAGGCCACGGTTATACCGGCTAAGTAGTGTTAGCTCATGTTAATGGTCAAAACTAATCCGTCACTTCTGGTAAGTGCAGTGCTCTTTTCAGGTCAGCATTTAGCGACAATAGTGTGCACTACAGACGAAGTACACAGTGCTTACTGTGCACTGAGTTTGAATGCACTCAGGCAAGTGTGCAGTTTGAGACACGGCTAATGCGATAGAGATTTTACCGGTGTGTAAATGCACATATAAACTCCTAGAAATAAGGTCCAGGTTGGGAAAAAAAAGAGAGTCATCCTTTAAAGACACACAACGGAACTTTGAGACCTTAAACTATGTGTTTCTGACTTGTTTTGATGGCACACCAACATTCATGATGCACATTTTTGAGCCGTCACTGCCCAGAGGCATCCCGGAGCTCAGAAACTGCAGAATGTAAGATTCTCATCCGGGACACGACTGTGACATTGCAGCCGACTATTGGTTGCAGCACCGCGTCACTTACTAGCAAACGGATATGAACCAGATATGAACACTGGGGGTGTTTTGAACCCGCATCATGTCAGATTCGGTAAAGAAATGGAAGGAAACATTACCGGAGGAAAAGAGAGGAAGGGAAAGAACAAGAGTCAAGATAAGACTGTCTTTTACTGGCTGGAGGGAATCACAGTCCAGGTAGTTACAAGATGGATGTTAGTTTAGCTGCCGATAGGGGGCGCTTCACTGAGAAAACTGCTAAAAGTTCTGTTGTGTGTCTTTAAGCAACAAAAAGTATCCGTATAGATAAAAAAAGTAAACTACTCATTGTATTGACAGGAAAAATGTAGCATCCCTAAATAACACTCTGGTCCAGTTGCCACAATTAATGCAAGGGAATTGTAACTTCTTATTTTCATGGGGTGAGCGATAAGGACTACATCATGCAACTTGATCATGGATCACTCTGCAGGTTATGCTTTCATTTAAGCTGGTGTATTTGATTTTTACATTTTCCTCCATTTTTGGTCATTCTGAGTGCCGTATACTCCGTCAGCATGCACAGATAACTGGATGTAAACAGCATCTGCCCCTAACAGTGGAGTTCAGGTCAAACACCACCCTGCTGGTTACATAAGATTTGATTTGTGTGTATTCATGTAAAACAGGCACAGCTGACAGCAGATGACCATTCACATTTGTATATTCCTGACAGGCTGAAAAGCAACACAGCTGCTGCAGCCAGAGCCGGACGGAAGGATGAGGAAAAGTGCAGCATGCATGAATGCTAATGCAGAAATTATTATCACTGCTGCATCGTTACTGTATGATTTAGAGGTGTGTGTTTTATTAAATGTGTGTGTTGCAGATGTTTTCTTGAAGAACAAGAGAAAGATCCGTCTTTATTCTGTCAGATGTAACAGCAGCTCGTTGAAAACATATCTGGATTTATTGGAAATATCCAGGGTGATCTTCTCTCATCAGTTCAGTGATTTTATAGTTCATATATGATAAACTTCAGTTTCAAATGCTTAAAAATCTAAGGACCAACTTTAGAGTAATCAAGATTCTGTTTTAGGCATTATTTGCCTCTGACAACACAGATTTCATCTTTGTAATGAAGATCAGGGATGAACAGTCGTGTGTTGGTTTGTACAGGTTCCCCAGCTTCCTCCCAGAGTCTAAAAATATGTTCTTGGATGTCTTTCAACAAATATTTCCTTGTAAGAAAACATCTTTCCGTACTCGACTGACAGATGATCTAAATTTTTAATCAGTTGTGTAAGAATGCCTTAAAATGTCTCCTCTAGTGGTAAAAGACAGGATCTTCTGTCTGCGTCAGTCTTAAACGGAACAAATGAAGGCTGCTTCAATCGAAGAAACACATATTTGTCATAAAAGCCTGAAGCTGTATGTTAATTCTTCTTGAACACATCGATGCTGTGCACACTGCAGAGTTCATGTCCTTTAAGGGATGTTATGGAAAAAAGCTGCACATGAGCCTTGAGTTTGGAGCTGCACACTTTTTTGGCAACCTTTGTAAAGGTGATTTCCTTCTAGAGTTGTAGACCATATTCAGAGTTTAGTATTGGCCTGGGTAGGATCAGAAAATATGGATTTGAACTGCTCAGGCTGTAATAAAAACGATCACAAATGGGAAAGAAAGTCAGATTTGAGTCACTTCTGCTTGCAGGGTGAATGGAGCCACATTTTAGGAGATTTTAGGAGATTACAGAACTTTGTTTTGGTCCACCAGTGTACCATGCGGCCAGACACACAGGCTCGTACCATTATGTGAAAACGGAGAGCAGGGCAGATGTTCCACTACAAGCGAAGACAACAGACAGGAGTGAGGAGAGTGTGTGTGAGAGCATCGCGTTGTCCTGTAATATAACTTAAAGTGACACCACAGGGTAAAGCAGCATCTGGCTGCAGTTTAATTTGTTTGGTTGTTTTATTGTATTGTTTATCTTTTCTTCACCTGCCTATACTGAGACTACAGATGCATAGTAGCTTGCTAGCTATTTATATATATATATATATATATATATATATATATATATATATATATATATATATATTTATTTATTTATTTATTTATTTATATATATATATATATATATATATATATATATATATATATATATATATTTTTTTTTTTGCCTCACAAAGCGAAAAACTCACCGTGTGCGCTCAACTTGAGCTCTGCTGACGGCAGAAGATCTAGCGACCAATCAAAATGCGCCCGCAGATCACAATATTCCAAGATGGCAGCCCCCTGTCATCACGCTAGAAGACTTGATTGATATTTTGCAAAAAGATCCAAAGACTGAAGTTTTGAGGATCTTTTTGTTAGAGGCTGAATTGTGTTATTGTATTTAATTTTTATTTATTTTGTCTTTTTATTAAGTGAACTGTATGCAACATACTGTACTATAGTATAATCATACCAGTTGGTGGTAATGCACCTTTGAGTTTGCCAACCATCATTAAATTCGAAAGAAGAAGCAGCCATGTAAGAAAAATGAATGAAACTTGGACAGAGATGATATTTGGATGGATGTTTTTGAAGTCCAATGAAACATCAGTTAATCAGGTCTTGGCCGTGTTTCCACCAGTTAATCCTCTAAAATGTAAGGGACTACATCAACGCGAGCTGCCATCTTGAAATCATGTGATCTGCGGATGCATTTTGATTGGTTGCAAGATCTTGTGCCCTCAGCAGAGCTTAAGTTGAGCAAACACGGTGATTTTTTTACCTCAAGGCCTCGTGAGGCAGAAAATTCACCAAAAATCAGGTGCACATGGCGACTATCTGCTGAGCAGAAAGCTCTCGTGTGCGGCAGGCATAATGTGTACTGCCCCCATCAAATAAGCAAAAAAAAGTAATTAAAAAGTTGGAAGATAGAATGAGTGTGCAAAATTCTAAGGCTTCTCATACAAACACTGAATGGAAAAAGGTTTTTAGCACACAAACCATTCGTTTTTGCAAAGTTAAAATGAAATATACGGCTACAAAAGATTCTAAATTAAAGCCGTTAGGGAGTCAAAACAGCCAATCATCCCATCACTATTTGAGATACTGGTTTGACTGGGCTTGGCTGGGTGCAGCAACAGTAGGCTGATGGAGTGGAGTAAAATCTCACTCCTTAATCCATCCCTGATGAGAACGTCTTGACAAACACACTTGTATAAGCCTTAATCATAATTTGAGCCCCAAAGGACTTTACACTGCCTCATTACAAAGAAATACTGACACACACCAATGGCCTTCATTAATCTTTAAATATATGAATGTTTATGGTGGACCTGCATTCATTTCAGGCAGATTAAAAAATTCAGATCCTTTGGTAATAAAAATCTTCAGAGTGAATTATGAAGAGTGTAATATTTCTTGCAGACTGACGTGTTTGCGCTGTTCTGTCCTTCGTAAACACCCTTTAACCTCTCGGAGGGACATTAATAAACCACGATTAAGTCAGCAAAGTGATGAACAAACACTCCTTCTTCCTCTTTGACTGCATTCTCTTTACAAGATTTTCAATTCTTTGAATGTTTCAGTCTTCCGTCTTCCCCAAAAGTATTTGGAGTAGTGCAACGCGTTACTGATGAAGCCAACAACAGTAAAAATTTAATAGAGCCTCAAATTCCAAAGATTTAAATCTTTGTTTGATTTAAAGGTTCAATTAGGGAAAAAAAAAAAAAAAAACATTAATTGAATTTATATTGTTGAAGGTCAGATTTCCTGGAGTTGTATCCTTCCATTGATGCAGAACTCAGATGAATCAGAATTTGATTAAATCATCAGAAGCTTTTCTGAGAAAATCAACGAGCAGCCATTGTTCATTTTTAAATGAGGCTGTGTTGAAGGTTTCCAGAAGGACACTCCTCACTATAAAGCATTGTGCAGCAGATAACATGGAACCAGATCTAAATAAAAGTGACAGAAGTCAAACTGTTAATCTGTGAAGAGGTCACTCAGTTTTCAATCTGGGCAGCACTAAAGGTTCCAGAGAGGAAATTATGCTCTAAAACAGTGACTAAACCTTCAGCTTGAACTCAAGGAGTTCATTCAGCTCAAGAGCTGCTTACAGAAGTCCGACCAGGATGCAAAACACCTTTTCAAATTAACCCTCATAGCTCCCCTAAGCTTTCTGAACGGGTAGTGAATGACCTTTTATGTTGTTACTTTTTTTTTTTTACTAATGCAAACAGCATAAAACTTGGTCCAGGCGTGTATTTTGGCTTGACTCATGATATTCTAGAAGATGGGCTGTCTAACGCTTTTTTTAAGGTCTAAAAAATACACCTCATTTACTTCTTAGAGCCAATCCGTGCCACATTGACTTGCATTGAAGACACTTTCTATAATCAAATGCAACTCACACACTTGCTCTACACTTCAGTAACGTAGTTTGAACTGTTTTCCATGACATAAGACCATTTACTCCGCTTAAGGGGCCCCGCTTTTTATCTTAGTGATGAAAAAACCCATAGACTTCAATGTTATTTCAGCAAATTCGTGTCCTTCAAAAACTTGAAAATGCTTAACACATCCAATGAAGTAAAAAATATTTTTTTCTTCTTGCATGAGAGGTTATTTGAGCTTGAAAGGGTCTCAAATTTGTTATTTTGGTGTTTGTTTTTTCAAACATTTTGATCATTCAGATCACATGCATAGAAGACAGCTAATTGTTTAGGTCAGTCTTTTGCAAAGGAATTTAGTTCCCGCTCTGTAATGCACTGCCACTAGAATGGGAGGCAGAGCATTTGGCAATCAGGCCCCCCTATTGTGGAACCAGCTACCAATTCAGGTTGGGGAGGCAGTTACCCTCTCTACCTTTAAGATTGGGCTTAAAACCTTCCTTTTTGAGAAGTCTTATAGTTAGGGATGGTTAGCCATCCCTTAGTTAAGCTGCTAAACATTTAGACTGCCGCGGGACGTTCATGATGAACTGGGCTCTTCCTTTCCCATCATCTCTGCTTCTCCATGTAGAAACCTGTGACAGTATTGCAAGGGAGTAGGTTTAATTTTGAAATTGGTGGGGACACAAAAGTGCTCTAAGGCAGCACTCTTGAAAGTTAGTTTTTTGCATTGGCAATATAATTTCACGTCATGCAGATGTTACAAGTTAAAGTAACAAATGAACGAAAAGGAGGCATTTTCGAAGAGTTCTTTACTCTCCCGACGATCGATCAAACACATGATCGCTAATGCCCATTAGTTGCTTTGCATGAAAAGAGCTTTATAAATACATTTGATTTGATCTGTCATAGTGCTGACTCTCTAACACATCCTCATTATTTAACCTCACCTGTGAGTCTTCAGCCTCTTTTTCAGCTTCTCTTCCTCCAGCTTCTTCTTTCCTATCTCCTCCAGCCTCTCTCCCTTCATCTGGTCCTGCCTCACTTCCTCTACCTCCTCTGGTCTCTCCCTCCATCTCCTCCAGCCTCTCTCCCTTCATCTGGTCCTGCCTCACTTCCTCTACCTCTTCTGGTCTCTCCTCCATCTCCTCCAGCCTCTCTGCTGTCTGTCACCTTACAAAAATATGTTGATGCATAAAAAAAAGATTACGGATAGAACGATAATAGAGTTTGATGGTAAAGTTATTGCCTGAGCAAAAAACGTTTTTATTTTTACACTGTTATTACTGTATGTTTAATTCATTCCCCAAAATATGGATACATAAAATGACATGATCATCTAGAATATCAGGTTTCATTGCATTTCCAACACAAATTTTATTTTTGTGTTTTTAAAAAGTTGCTCTTTTCTACACAAATACATGAAAATAAGAATAAAAATAACTTTTAGAAAGTGTGTCTCTTTGGCATATTCTCTTTTAATTCTATATCTATATTGTTGAACCTGTACCTTAAGGGTAACTTACACTTTGAATCCTAAAGAAGTCTCTTATATCCCGTTTTCTTTTCGACATCCTTCAAATCCTATACTACACACACACACACACACACACACACACACGCAGACATAAAATGTAAATGACACCTGTAAAATCGTCTTGCTGACGTGACCCAGGCAGAACAAATGCCAAACGTGTTGTCAGCTTCCACATGCCTCTCATCCTTCTCAAATGGCAGCTGCATGAAGTGCGCAATGGTAGCGAGACGTTACCAGTCAGGGACGCTAAACTGTTTTTAGCGCTTCGGCTTTTAAAGCAGGTGGAGTGACAGCGGGGACAGCCAATCACATGTAAGTTAGCAAGAACCCAGCAGCCAATCAGAGAGCGATATTTAGGTTAGAGGCGGGACTTCTAGCGGAGACCGACATTTAACCCATCGTATGCCACAATCATTGACTAAACACTAAAGACAGCGGGTTGTACTGATAGTGACGACACAGTAGCGGCGGAATATTGGTAGGGACACGTCCCTACCGTCCCTACCGTCCCTACCCAATTCTACGCCCTTGGTTACTGCATGACCTCCACCTTTCTGATCACTTTACTGTCTCTCTCTGCTCTTATATTCTAAAAGCAGTGGACACATGAGAGTCCAGGACATGTTCTTGCACACACGTCTCACTGAAACACATAATACAACAGTCACTGATCTTCTGTGTCCACAACTCATCAGTTTGTCAGTTAGCACCCTCACTTTTTCCACCAGAACTTTTGGAAGAAATGTTTTTAATTTGCTGCTGCTCTGCATCCTCTGTTCCTCTCAAGCGGCAACCTCCGGTGGCCAGTAGTGATGCCACCCGGAAATTGACATTTTCTGTAATATTCCCTTCATCCGCTAGGGGCTGGCTCCAAGAGCGAGCAAATCCCCATAGACTCCCATGTTAAAAACGCCAACTTCACAGCAGAAATAAACAGGTTTACAGCCTGGTTCAAAAAATCATTTTAGGTTTATTAGGTCAAGTTTACCTTCATGTCAACTGTGAGGGGGGGTGGAATTTTTTTATAACTCATTCGTTTAGATGTTATTTATTCTTCAAATTACACATAATTAAGGGCGTATCCTTATGATTGACATGCGGCAGACCGGAAGCTCCGCCTGCCGACCAGAGGCTCCTAGTTAGCTCCTTCTTTGCTCTTAATAAGGTCTCAGTTTGTTACAGAGTCGCACAACGGCGGTGTTTAGTCAGCGAATTGCAAGTCTAAGCATGTCTTACCTTAACCATGCCGCTTAGGGGGCTTATCTTTGTTAGCTCCTCTTAGTTTCGTGTTAGCTCAGTTAGCGTTTAGCCCACAGTACGTCAGCTGTCAATCATTTGCCCCGCGGCCACGCTGTGCCCATTTTAGTATTTTCCTGGAGTGACGACGTACGTGACACAGCAAGATGGCGACGGTAAGACACGCCCACCTGGCTTCACATTTCTCTATTCAGAAGAGACCGGAAGCTACGTCCAGTAATTATATACAGTCTATGGTTCCTCTTCAGCTCAGGGTTTGTAATCAAGTTTCACGTTTATTCATGCTCTATTGGCAGTTGAAAAACTGAATTATAAGAGCATGAATAAAGATAAAAAGTGCACAAAATCCTAAAACATTACAATAAAAAACCAGAGTAAGCAAAAACATAACAACATGAATGTTTAAAAATGCTGATTCAGCACATCATGTATCTTTTTGTTCTTGACCTTTGGGTCTGGAGGAATTCCAGTGTATGAAACTTAATGAGCTTAATCTTCATCAGCTGATCATGATTGTAAATATTTCATTCTTTTCCATAAATACTCATAACAAATCTAAAAATAACCCACACACAAATGAAAGAAAATAAATAGAAAATTTACAGTCTGATTTGACCTGCATGCTGGCAGTGCACTGAAGAATGGAAAGTTTAATCTATAAAAACAAAAATGAAAAAAATAAATAAAATCCAGAAATTATATTTGAATCTTTTCGAAAAAGGAAAATTACACACATCGCAGCCCCCGACCAAACTGGGGCCCAAAGCGAAATGTTATTTTAAGGCCCCACCCGACGCCGCCCCAGGCCCTCACCTCTCCCCATCCCTTAGAGTATTACCTGTACGTGTAAAGATGCTGCTTGATGTCCTGGTGATGTGCTGACAAATTTCTGCACTGACCCTGTTATGTAAGAAATTCAGACAAGAAATCCATACAAGCATATTAAAATATGTTTTGATCTTAATATTAAACTACATCATGAAATTGATGTAAATACTAGCCTCAAAAAGATTCAAAAGCAATTGATCGAATAGTATAATAATAGTAATAATAATAATCATGATAAAAAAACAACTGTTACTTCTACTATCTATTATTATAGACTATTTTACAAATACTACTACTACAACTACTACTGCCACTATTAGTACTGGCCTACCACTACTTCTACTAATATTAACAAAAACTACTATTGCTATGTATTATTGTATTTTGATTATTGTCATTGTTGTATTATTATGGACAAACTTCAGTCCTAAGAAAACATAATTCAGGATCAAACTGATATTTCAAACTTTACGTTCAAGTTTAGTTCCCTCCATCAACAAATGCATCAGTTACTCATTTCAATCAGTGTTTCTCTGCAATGTCTCCTCAAAAGACGACTGTTGTGAATTCAATTAATAAAAAGTGACATTTATCTTTTTAAAAATAGTCAAAAACTTCTTTAAGGAGTAGTTCACCCACAGAATGATGTAATTTATTTTCCACTTCCCCTCATGGTGAACAAGACTCTGGAGCACTTTTTTAATATCTCAAATGCAGCCGGAGATCAGGAAGGCTTCTCGTTTCCACCCAACTTTCATATAATGGAGTTTGCTGGGGACCGAGCCAAAAAGGTCCATAAAAGTCCACATAAACTTGTCAATATTCCTCCATACTGCTCGTCCAATGTAATCCAAGTGTCCTGAGTGGGTAGTGTCCATAATTTACTCGAAACGACATCATTAAGTATATTTTTAAAGCCTTAACAATACTACATCGCATCTCCTGCGAGCACGCCGATGCGCTTTTACGAAACTACGGAAGCCGTGGCAGACGAGATCGCGCATTCTCTTTGTCTTTGTTTTAAATCAATATCCAACCCCTCTTGTGTTTGTCCCAGTTTGTCTGCAGCTCTGGCGCTCTTAGCACAATGTAAACATCTAATTTCTTCTTCTATGATTGCATTATCGGCACAGTAGGCTCTGAACGCCGAGGCTTCTGTAGTTTCGTGAATGCGCTTATGCGTGCTTCGCGAAAGTAAAATGTACAAGTGTTTAGGCTCTAAAAATAGTCAATGATGTTGTTTCGAGTAAATTATGGACGCTACCCACTCAGGACACCTGGATTACATTGGACGAGCAGTATGGAGGAATATTAATAAGTTTTGTGGACTTTCATGGACCTTTTTGGCTCGGTCCCCGGCGAACTCCATTATATGAAAGTTGGGTGGAAACGAGAAGCCTTCCTGATCTCCGGCTGCATTTGAAATATTAAAAACGTGCTCCAGAGTCTTGCTCACCATGAGGGGAAGTGGAAAATAAAGTTACATCATTCTGTGGGTGAACTACTCCTCTAACAGCATAAATTGATATGAAACTATAGCAAATCTATTATATATTGGCTATAGTTTATAGCTTAAATACGACCACCAATTGGTCTTTTTTCACCACTTTTTTGCAACAGAGGTGAATGCAGGACATTAACACGACATTCAATAAATGCTAATCAGGCCCGCTGGTAAAAAAAAAAAAAAAAAAATCTCCAGTCTAGACAGGAACTGAAGTTAGAGATTCCTCTCTAATAAGTGGCAGCTTACGAGTCCGTGTCACAAAGTTTTTTTTCAGCAACATACCCTCCTTCAAGTGAAGCACGCGTTTCCTTGTGTTTTGCCTTTTCCCCCCTCCCTCTCTTTCTCTCTTGCTCGCTCCAGATTCGTGATGTCTCTCTCTAGCTCTATCTAGCTCTGCAAGAGAGAGCACGCGCACCCACCATCTGATTGGTCAGATGTTGAGTGCTGACAATCATTGCGCGCTCAGATTACAGGTGGACTCTTTTCTCACTCTCGCCTAATGGTATCGCGCATATGCACATCCATTAAGCATATGCGCTACCGCACCATGCCAAACCTACACACGAAACCATCGCCTCACTTATATCTTATCTAATTCATTCAAAACGAGGACACCGTACCACAGGGATGGACACAGATTTGTAGACAGCATGAGCATCGACTGCTGCAACCACTAAACACACACTAATGCAAAATACTGTAAGAGTCTGCACAGTGTCTTTTCAAAAGTTAAGGAAAAAGCTTGGAATTTAATCCATAAGATCAAGGATTAACTTCTATTAATCCTTGGTAACACACTTTATGGACAATGAGCCACACACACTGTATTAACTGATCGGACATTCCCATTGTCCATAAGCTAACAATATGTTGAGGTGTTTGAATCATCCTGGAAACAGAAACACTATTGGCTGATATAATCAAATTTAAGAATAGAATGAAAAGAGATTGTTGTGTCAGTAAACAGAAAACAATCATATTTAGTAAATGTAAAGTTCCACAAACAGGAGTCCCGCTTTACTTCTCCCCCCCGTTGAATGCAGTTCGCTCTCTTCTTCTTCTTCCTTTTTGTGTGGTTAAATCATTTTCTGACAGCTCTGTGTGAATGACTTAAGCAGAGCTGATTGCTTATAATTACACCAATATGTTGCTGATTAAACTTGACACACGGTGGAGCACACGCACTGATGCACAAACATGCAAATTTTGCACCTGCACAGAGCTCCTCCACTGTCATTCGTGTGAGGTACTCCCACGTTCCCAAACCCCAGTCTATACATGAAATGCAACGATTCATTAAAATCTAAAGGAATATATGTGCATTTTAAAGAGCATATGTGTTTGTGAACGTGAGATCAGTACCAGCCTCGTCAACATGACTACCCTAATTTAGTATCGACTTGGGATGCAGTTGGAAACATTTAGTCTGACTTAAAAAATAAATGAATGAAAAAATGAAAAATGTATTTACCAGCAGCTCTAATGATGGTTGATTGACAGGATGTATCTTGCGGTGTTATGCAGCACAGGGACAAGCAATATGAATCAACCATGGGATGTTCATTTTTTTTGTTAATCTTTAATTCACAAATTTAAAGAGGGGGTGGGGGATGATCTCTGTGTTTGTATCCGTAGTTGGCATTTAGTTATTAATTTTAGGGGTAAAATTACTGTCATTTGAAATGATGTTCTCTCTGGGTTTCTCATTTATTCATAATTGACTGTAAAAGTCAAGAAACAACATAAAATGCTTGTTGGAAAATCCTGCATATCTTCAGATACCAGGTTTGTTTGACGAAGAGTCCAGAACCCAACGCTTCTCTGTTTGCTAGAGACAAGCAGCACTTTTTTTTTAAAGGGCTTTTTGGGCACTAGTGGCCTTTATGCGACAGGAAAGGGGCAGAGAGAGTGGCGAGTGACATGCAGCAAAGGGACCTGGACCGGGAATCGAACCGGGGCCGACTGCGTTGAGGAACTGTAGCCTCTGTTCATGGGGCGGCTGCTCAACCAACTGAGCTAATCACCGCCCCTAAGCAGCACTTTTTAAAATTTCATCTTTTAGTGCTGGATTATTTTGTTAACTGGTTGGACTATGTGGAACAGTACTGGAGCCTAAAACAAGACGACTGAGCAAAATCATACACTTGCAGCAGAAGGCTACATTCATCCTGAAGCCAGCCCCTGATATGATATTCTGCTGTCAAAGACTTCATTTATTTATTCATTTTTATGGGTCCAGCGTCATAGCAAGCAGAGTGATGATCTGGCAGCTTTATTGTGTTGAGCAGATTTGCTTTGTCAAGGGGAGCTTTATGAATATAAGGCTCCTCTTCATATCTTGTGTTCATTCATTTTATTTCTTTAATTAAGCATTTGTTTATAACAGCATTTTACATTATATTGCTGGGTTTGACAAGAGGAAAATGAAAGTTAAAAAAAAGAAATGACAGGAAGCGGAACAGAGAGAAAGAAATGAAGAAAGAGAGAGAGAGAGAGAGAGAGAAAAGAATAAAATGGATACACTTACAGAGTTGCTTTTACACAGAAATAACATTCCAAGGTCTTTGCTAGAAAACAAAATTAACAATCCAGAAGGACCTGCAGGTGGCTTAAGTATCATAAGATCACACAAACACACGCAGAACTACACAGAGAAGAGGTAAAACCTAGTCAGAGCAACGGGGAGCAGCATCACAGTGTCAGCATGCAGAATAAAGGGTGCTCTATAGTGATGCAGTCATGCAGATGCAACCTCGTCTTTACAAGGAGAAGAAAGCCCGCATGGCCCAAGACCTGGGCCCCCAGCAGCCAACCAGAGGTCCGGACCCCAGCCACCCACCAAAAGGGACAGATGTGCATCCCCCCAGAGGGCAGCCCCAGACGATTTTTGGTTTTACATGTATGTGTTTTTGTGCTTGTGTTTTTATTCTGTTCTTATTTCTGATTTATTCATTCATTTATTTATTTATTCATTTATTCTGTACAGCACTTTGGTCAACTGAAGTTGTTTTTAAATGTGCTTTATAAATAAATGTGACTTGACTTGATCACACGTTTGGAGGAGAAATGGCACCGCACTTGACCCCCAAAACACCATAGCAACAGTGAAGTTTGGAGGTGGGAACATCATGGTGGGGGCTGTTTTTCAGCATGTGGCACTGGCAGACTTCATATCATTGAAGGAAGAATGAATGGACAAAAGTAGAGAGACTTTCTGGACCAGAATCTGCTGCATCTGCAGCTGCTGAAGATGAAAAAGAGGCTGGATCTTTCAGGAAGACGAACATCCCAAGCACACAGCCAAGAAACACTCACCTGGATTCAGAAAAAGAAAATAAAATTGCTAGAATGGCCCACACAGCTGAATCTAATTTAACATTTTTGAAAAGAACTGAAGATCCGAGGTGACAGAAGAGACCCCCGGAACCTTGAATATTTGAAGGCAGTCCTGAATCACACCTGAGCAACGGATTCCACTGGTTTCTCCATACGTCTGGAGGCTGGAATCACCAACAAAGGTTTTTGCAATAAATTTCACTAGGTATTTTCAAACTTATTCACTGTGTCATTTTACTATATTACACAACTTAATTTATGGACATAGATGTTAGGATTTCTTTGTATGTGTGCATTACTTTAAATGCACACATAGAAAGTTTTTTTTATGCCAATAGCTCTACTAGAAATATATTTTTTGAGAAAAACGTTGACGTGTTCAATACTTTTTGTCACTGCTGTATAAATAAAAAATTGTCATGTGTTGGTGTTTATGGACAATATACAAAAATGAAACTAATAATGTATTTATTTAGATTTTTGTCCACATTCTGTCATTAGAGAATTGTGCTTCCTCAGATGCATTGGATAGACTAGACCTAATTGGATCATTATGCAGACAAAAAACAAAAAATCAACAACAACAAAAGAACAAACAAACATAAATTATTTTTTTTGTCATTCAAGACATCTATTCACAAAAAAAGTTTTAGGAGTAAAAATGTCAGCCTTTTGTGGCTCAGATAAACTGTTTGCAGAGAAATGCAGACTGACAGGAGTGAACCTGACAATCAATCAAACTTTACTTATATAGCACTTTTCATACAAATAAAATGCAACACAAGGCCCTGATTTACAAAGAATCCATATAAAGACAGCTAATTTCTTTGCCGTGCAGATTAATAGCGTGTGCTGTCATTTTAGCGTTTGTGGGTGATCTACAAAGATTACACGCACAATCAGTAACAGGCGCAAACATCAGTATTTAAATTAGGATTTAGCTGCGCCCCCCCTATTACTGCACCACGGAAAGTTCAGAAGAGCATGTGATAAACACAAAATGACATTCATCCTGATAGAGAGATATTAGTTCCAGAGATATAATATGAGGCAAATAAAAAACAGAATATAAGATAAATATGAAGAGTTCATTCGCAAAAACAGACAAACACAATTTAGAAAAAACAGAGTTAACTGCTTTTGCAAATAAACTCTTCATTTACTTTTTGAATATTTTCATCAATTCAAGCTCACATGAAGTGGAGGGTTTTAATGATGTAAAATGGAGATAGGATGTTTGTACAGCGATGAAAAGCAGTTAACTCAGTTTTTCCACAGTGGTGTTTGTCTGTTTTTGCAAATGAACTCTTCATATAATAACTATAAATAAAAACGATGCAGCAGGTTTCTCTGTGGGTCCTAAGAAGAGGCCAGTTTCAGGACATGGATAAGGAGACGCTGTTGCCCTTTGGCACAATGCCAGGTGCAGGACCTGCGTAATTGCCCCCCACCCACAAAACTCAGTACAAAATAGTATCAATAGTTTGTGCGTTACTGGTTATTTTCACTGAGTTTTCTGTGGGGTGGGGGCCAACTTCACGCAGGAAAGCAACCTCAGAACAGCAGCAGCAGTCGCTGCGGTGTGGAGGAGCAGGAGATGATCTTAATTTAAAAATTTGCCATTGGCAAAAAACAGAATAAAACAAAAGGACATAAATAATATCAGCTTTAACTACCATGATGCTGCAGCTGCAGATGTTCTGGTTCATCTGTCTAGAATAACCCGGGTTGAACAGTGATGTTAATTGTTATTTAATTAAAATAATGAAAACTTGACATGTCACCTGCACATATGGGTTGCCACCTTTTAGAAAAGAAAAATAAGGGACACCCATGACAGCTCATCGGGGCAATCACACCCATGGTGTGGGGCACCCACAACAGTGCTTTATAACAGTAGTGACACTTAAAGCTTGAAATGCTGCAATGAACACACTTTTTATGCAACATTGTTGCATAGAAAGTGCTGTTATTTAGGCTACATAGTTGTCTCTATTGAAAATATAGTGAGGAAAAAAATTTAACAAAGTGCCATACGCACAAAACTTGGTTACTGCATTATCAATAAAACCCAGTTAATGAGGGACTGTCATGCACATATATGAAGCACCAGCACCCAAAGGAGATCTGTTTGTGTAGAGTGTGCAACAATTAACTTTCAAAATATATAACTTGGGTAACTTAGTGGTATGATATATTAATCAAGTTTTAAAACTCGTCTTAAAACCCATTTTTATTCTTTGGCTTTTAGCACAGCATGAGACTCTGTTTTAGTGTATTGTGGTTTGTTTTGGTTGCTGATTTTATTTGGTTTTATTACTTTTACTTATTTATTTCTAGTTTTATTTATTTAAAGTGATACCGTGTAACTTTTGAACCAAATGTTAGCCAAATATTATGATACATTATATTCTGACATTATTATTAATATAAGTTAACTATAGCTGATTTCTGCTGTCAATAAAGAGCACTTGCCGCATGTAGTTGCTCCGAAGGGGCTGTCATTCTCAAAAACCAGGCATTGTAACATCTCAGGAGCGGGCCGTCTCTCATTGGATCATGTAACCTGGAGTGCTCTGATTAATGGCTTGATGACTTAAAAATCAGCTTTTCAAAGTGGTCTGCAACATTTTTCCAAAACATAGACTGAGACTGTTTAATTTTGAGACAGTCGTGGTGCCTGTGGGAAGTTACAGGTTTAGTGCCCATAGTGGCCAAAAGTTACACGGTATAACTTTAATTTAATTTTTTTAATTATTCTGTTGTTTTCAAAATGTTTTTAACTATCCGTTTGTTGTGTACAGCACTTTGTTCCAACTGTGGTTATTTTAAAGGGCTCTATAAATAAAGTTGAGTTGAGTTGAGTTGAGATATTAATCAAGTTGAACAGGGTTTTTTTCTGCCTCTTATGACTTGGAAGAAAGTCAGGTCATCCAGACAGTTAAACCATAGCCTATGAACAAAAGAATATGTGAAGTGATAATTGAACACTGTATTCTTAAAAATAAACATTTTGACCCAGAATACACAAAGCAATACATTTTTTTTATATCTAGGAAATGTGTATAGATATTCTAAAATAATAATAATAATCTTGTAGCAATATTTATTTATCTATCATCTGTTAATTCACATAATATATTTATGGCTACTACGACTATTGGATAGCTTCTGTATATATTAAATAAATAATTATTCATTTAACTTTATAGTCAACACCCTAAACAATCAATCAACTAACCAAACCACAGCCTCCTAAACTAGGCTCTGATATCTTCTGGTAAAAACACAACCACATAAAAACTTATCCGGAACTGGACGTGATGTCATGACTGATTCACTCTCAGGAGAGTGAGAGGATGAAGATGGGACACTCACGTTTAGGTCGTTGTCACGGTTCTCACGTGCCTGCAGTGTTGCTTTTCTGATGCGTGATGATGTCTGATGTCAGACAGTCCACGTGCGCCACAGAAAATGCACACACCCACACACACACACACACACACGCACACCCACACCCACACACACACACACAGCACCCAGCAAGGAAGTCTAATACAGTAACAGGTACGGTAACATAGCAAAGCACTGAGGATCCAGGTGGGTAAAAAACACCTATAGGGGGCCATCCACACTGAGAGGCACTGCAGTCTGAAGCCACAGAGAGCGCTGCCAGAGAGCCACCCCGACACAAACAGACCAGGGCAAGCCCCACACACAGTGTGGATTCCCCCAAACTTCCAGGCCCAGGGGACACAAACTACAGTTCTATGTGGAAAGAGTGCAACCAGAGGTGAGTATCGTGTTCATAGTCCAAACTACCCAGAAGATGCTTTCACACTGGTGTTCAAAAACTGTTGCACCACTGAATTACTCTGGTAAAGACACAGTTATCCCTAGAAATTTAGCTCAGCGTTACCACATTACATGAAAGAACAGAAATTAAAAACAAACTTTATCTGTATTCTGCTCACATTAATCCTAATAAAGATTGAAGATATAATCCAGAGGTCAGTGTGGAGGAACCTGCAGGGACAAGTGGCTCTCCAAAGAAGTCCCTGATAATCTGGATCAGATGATTGCTTTCATCCACGTCAGCATCTTCGTCAGGAAATGAGTAAACAAGGCCCAAAGACTGATTAGTTCTCCCCCTTGGAGAACTTCTGCTGGGGGATGGAAGAAGGATCCCAGGAAGAGGTTGGACAATGAGGAGAGGGTGTATTAAAAGCAATGCTTGACAAATGTATTCAGTTCAACGCTGGCCTACAACCTGTGTTGGACAGCTCGGGCCAGATGAGAGAATAAAGCTTGTCTTCTCACAGATCCGAGTATTTGTCGTTCATTCACCGGGGAGTTTTCTTACACCTTGCAACTCCTAAAGCTTATGAACTGCGCAGTAAAACCCTATTTTCCTTTTGTTCAGGTGAGAGAAATCCTGCTCTGCAGCTGGCATTGGACCAAATAGTTTAACTTGAAAGGGGTAAGAAGAGGCTGAAGAAAGAAGGAATTAGTTACAGCTTTCTGTCGTTAAGTCCCTTACTGAAACACAAAGGAAAAAACTAAAGGCATTCTATCACAGGCCACATTTTTGACTTAAATCTCAACAAAACTCTCCCATTAGCTACTGTATAGTTTTGCTTGGCCATGTCAGACACTGAGGGAGGATACTTCTATTTTTGTTGACATACTTGCAGAAAGGTCAGTCAAACTTTTCCCCTATCTTTTATTTTAATGACAATAAAAAAAAGCGTATTTACATAATATTTGTGTTGCCTGGTATATACTTTAATCTTAGCTCAGCTCATTGATGACCTCCACCCCTTCAGGGTCAGGGCATGGGTCATCCACCTCAGGCAAACCATCCTGATCTTCACGATTCACGCATGTTCCTCATATCTGCATATCAGGACACAAGCACAAATTTTGTTGAATCTATACATGTTCATGTCAGTGCTCCACCTCAGTATTAAGAACCTTCTCTCTGAAACATTTTTGGCTCATTTTGTGACCTTTGATGGAGGGACAATGTTGTGGCCGACCTGTGCTGTAGTCAGATCTTCATATGATGTTACCGGGGCTGGACTGGGTATGCAGCATCCTCTAAGGTGTGAAATCAAATTTGACATCATGCCTCGGTCACACAGACTGGATTTCTGGAATACACCTGTTGTGTGTATGCACTCAAGCATTCCATGTTGCAGATTTGTGTCTTGAATTTATTTTGTGTTGATAAACTGAAGATAAAAGGATTGTCAGTAATGAGTTTTGTGATTCAGTAAGCAGTTTACAGAATCAACTGAGTCGCCGATGAGACTGAAACATTAGCAATGGTTCAGCCAAATCAAACTGAATGTCATGTATCTGAGTGATAGCTACCTTCCCCCATTGTGGGACCCTCAGGGCTATATTACATCTCCTGCAGAACATCTTACTGCTTGAGAGAAGCCTTTTGTGCTGCAATATTAACATACAGCTATGTGCAATAAATAATCATACTGCAGCATTTCTCTGACACCATTTGTCATCATAATCTACTGAGTTTCAGTGTTTCTCTTTTTGAAAATGGGAAGTCAGTTTGTCTTTTTTACAAGCTTTTTTATTTTATTCACCACCTAAATATGGCTGGAGAAATGGTGTCTGTGCCAAAGAAGAAAGATTACGTTAATCCAGTCATGTAAAAAACCCTGGTCCTCAGTGCACACTATCCTGAAGAACTTTCCATGTTGCCCTGTTGAAACACAGCTGACTCACATTAATGGGTCAGAAGCAGACTGGTGCAGAGCTGATCAGAGATCCATTTAATTTGAATCAGCCGTGTCTTAGCAGGGTAAAATGGAAAGTCCTCAGGATAGTGTGCCTTGAGGACCAGGTTTGGGAATCACTGCTTTAGAAGTTGTTTAATCTTGAATTAAACATAATCAGGGGCGTGTCCTTTTGACTGACAGGCAGTAGACCGGATGCTGGCCTAGCGGCTGGTGGCTAATAGTTAGCTCCCTGTTTGCTCTCAGGAAGGCCTCAGTCTGCAGCAGATTAGCTCAACTGTGATTTTTAGATGGTTAACAGCAAGTCCAGTCATCCCTTACCTTTAGCCCGTTGAATAATCTTCGTTAGCTCCTGTTAGTTTTGAGTTAGCTCATTAAGCATTTAGCCCAGAGTACGTTGGCTGTCAATCATTTACCCCGAGGCTTGGAGCCCCCTTTCTGTTTGCCCATTTTTGTATTTTTCAGGAGTGACGACACACACAACAGATGGGGATGGTGGGAACGCCCAACTGGCTTCACTTTTAGCTCTTCAGCAACCACTAGGTGACAAAGCGGAAGGTTCGTCCATATTTTTATTTTGGTCTATGGTAAAAAAGAAAAAAAAAAGTGTAACAAAAGTTTTAAAAAGATGTAGATTTCCCTCTTTAAATGAAGATGATTTTGTTTTGAACTGCAAACCTGGCTTATCTATTGCAATATTATAAATCTATCAAACTTTAATATTGATGGTGACAGGCAGCTTAAAGACTCCTAAATATTATTGCACTTAACTAACAGCTTTTGGTTTTTATTTGGTCAGGGCCATGCTGGCCTACTTTCAGTTAGGGCTGGACGATAATTCAGTATCAATATATATCGATCAATAGAGGTTTTTTCAATATGAAAAAAAGTGGGTCAATAAAAGTTCAATATAGAAGTTTTCTGCTGTAGCCTATCGGGTAGCATGATACTACAGTCACTCCTTCATCCAAACCAATCACAAACGCAGACCAGGCAAAGGCTGAATTGGAATTCAGTGTTTTGCCCCTTTCAGACTTGCACTAGAAAGTGGTAATATTGTGAACTCTGTCCTTTATAACGCTGCATTCAGACATGCATACCGGTCTTTTACCTCAGAGATGTAGTGGACATGTACCGGCTGGTCTACATGTCACAAGAGTGGAAATGTTGCGGCACGTCATTTTGGCTGAAAGCACAAGAAAATGTTCCGGACAGAGTTGAAGGGAGAGCGGGGCTGTGCTGACTTTTCCGCAACATTTCCTGATGTATGAAAGCGCCGAGACACGATAAGTCCGCAAGGAAGCGACATGTTTGAAAAGACGAGTCTGTTTAAAGAGCGGATGGACTTTACCGCTCATGTTCCGCAATGCAGGTCTGAAAACTTTATTATGAGAATGTCATTCAGCAAAAGCTTAAATGGCCAGGGCTGCACCTAAAATAGCTTTTAATTTGATAATGGCTTTTTTAAAAATTTTTGATAAATATCGATATCGATCAATACAGATTTTTTTTTATCGATAATCTTTTTTTCTATATCGTCCAGCCCTACTTTCAGTGTTCATCCCAAGCAAAGCTAACCTTTGTATTTAACAAGTGTGTTTCTGAAACTTTTCTGTAACTCTTTCTGTTCCTTTAAAGGAGAATTTAGCTTCCTTTCATATATGTGAGTGATGGAGAAAGGAATTTTCAAGATAGCTCCAGTATTTAGCCGGGCAGGCAGCCTAGCAGCCCAGCTAATGATAAATATGGGGCAACTGGCCCCCACATCTAAGTTTGCCCTAAAAACATGCTTTCTTTCTGTGAGTTATTGCACAATTTCAGAACAAGATTTGATTTCCAGCGTCCTGAGATTTGGACACAGACACCAAAACAAATAGCGATTGCCAGGTAATGTAGATACTTTCGTTTCGGACACTCGCTGAGACCACACAAGCCCTTCAGTGTGGAAAGAAAGCATGCTTTTAGGGCGAACTTAGACGCGGGGGCGAGTTGCCCCATACTTATCATTAGCTGGGCTGCCTTTTCAAGGCTTCTTGCTGCCATGCGGACGCTTTCTGCTTTGCTTCTGCTTTGCTTTCTCTTTTGCTTGATTTTAAACCAATTTTTACTCACATATATGAAAGGACAGATGAAAACAGATTCCCGGTTCAATAAAAGCTAAATTCCCCTTTAAAGCCCTCTGACTGAACACTTTTCTCACAGTCAGCCCCCAACAACATGCATTCAGCATCTATCATCATCCCGTCTCTTTTCTTAGGTCTATCCAGAATATGTCAGTCTGATGTTGAATTTTGTTTTCTTTCTCACTCTGTCCCCTTTTTCTCTTTCTTCTTCTTCTCTCTTCCTCTATTAATGTCCTATTGGATTCCTTTGCTGAGTCAGCCATGATATGTGCTAAAACTGGCCAGTGTTGCTTGTGATGTGGTGCCATAAAGCCAAATGCTGCAGTGAAGGGGATGCTCTAGGAGGGAACACAAAGTTGAGAAGTTGTATTTTCAGCCTCAGCATGCTGCAGGGCAATGAAGGCTCCGAGAATGTACATAATGAATGTGAACGAGATATCCAAAGAAGTCAGAAGCACAGACTGACCCAATAGTATTGATATATATATACTGGTATACATTTTTCCTTATTTTGTGCCACTAAACGCACACACACATAAAAAAAAAAAAAAAAAAAAAAACCTCCATAGAATTATGCAGTATCAGTCGACTGAAATAAATGTACTGACTTATCATTTACTCCTTTTCCAGCTTTTTAGAGCCTGGATGAAAATAACCTTTTTATTCAGTCCACTGACTGATTTGAATGGCTTTGATATTTGTTCTGCCAATATCAAAACCAGGAACATTTAAAACAACCTGCAGAGACATTTAAAACAATCAATGTTGCATCTGACAGTTGCAATCTTTTTAAAGTTCTGCATACACCATCGATTAGCTCTGCTTTTTCAAAGAGACTTGAGGCAAGATTAAGAAAACGAAACTCGCGACTGCCGCGACAGGCGCTTCAGGTAACTGCAGCCACGAGCCAAGCCGTCACGGGAGCGTGCACAAACTGGCCCTCATTTATCAAACGATCGTAGAAATGGTCGCACGTCTGATCGTAAAAATGGTCATAGCATAGGACCCATGTGTGATTTATTAAAACGTTCGTATCGGTCCAATCTCGTCGTACGAACAAGAGTCTTGATAAATTCCACAGCTGAAATCCATCGTCATTTAAATGTCACGCCCACGGTTACGCCCTTAAACATGCATAATGATGAGGCTTCACCCAGCGAGGTTGAACAGTGGAGAGGAGAGATTCTGCCAGAAAAGAAACTTTTGGGGGGATCAAGACAGAATTCCTCATTTGTGAGGTGACAAAGATTAAAGGTGTGCTGTTTGGCAGCTTAAAAACCGGAGTCAGAGACGTGCACAAAAACGCTGCACGGAAGAGGCCAGTCAGCCTCACCGGTGTGAACGACTCCGGCTGAGATATTAATAAAAGTCTCAATCTAGGCCTGGCTTGGTGAGTTTTTTGCCTCACAAAGCCTTGAGGTGAAAATCAAACACATTTGATATTTTTTGCCTCGCGAGATGAAAAACTCACTGTGTGCGCTCAACTTGAGCTCTGCTGAGGCCAGAAGATCTAGTGAACAATCAAAACGCATATGCAGATCACATGATTTCGAGATGGCAGCTTGTGAGGCAGAAAACCAAAAATCAGACGCACACGGCGACTGTCTTCTGAGCAAACGGCCTCGAACGGCTTTTAGCTCAGCAGAAAGCTTTCCTGTGCGGCACGGATAAACTAATAGGAACACACGTTCGCCATCATATGAAGTTCAAACAACAAAACAGAGAAGAGGTCCATACAGCCATTAGAGCAATATATCAGGGGAAATTTGTTATTGCTATGATACCCGATCAACTTTTGCTCTGCTTGTCTTTGTTAGTGAAGTTGCTCTTCATCATGGATGTCTGCTGGCAGCTCCACCCTGCTTTTGCCATCTTTCCCTCTCACTTTGTAACATCACATTGAGTTAAGGTACTTTGATCTGACTGTTACGGAGTTATGGTGAAGTAAGTGGTAAGCATGCTCATTCCCTTGTCCTGTTGTAATGGCGGACATTGCGGCACACGTGAAACAAGTGCTGGATTCGAGCCAGCTGGTGGAGCTGAAGTATGTTGGAGTCAAGCTGCTTAAAAAAAATAAAAAAAATAAATAAAAAGACTACAATTAAAATCAAAGTGAAAGTCTGTATTATTATGTGGTTTTCATTTTGTGGCTGAACCAAAAAGGAGCAGGAACCGGCGTCTGTTTACATTTGGGTAGACATAAATATGTCATGCCCACCCCCTGTCCAATCAGAACCCTTCCTAACCTCCAGATCTAAAGTGGAGTTAAGGCAGGTACACACTACAGGAAAATCAGCCCGATTTATGCCCCGATCCTCCCCTTACGATCAAAGCCAGCAAAGGTCCGATTGTCAGATGTTTGCAAAAAACATTGCATCTGATCTTCTCATGGTGTGATGTGAGTTACGAGTGATTTTGTCCAATCCGATCTGCTAGGAAGCCCTAGGAAGGAGAGATCGTAGATAATGAACATGTTTAATATTTGCGACTATAAATCCTGGTGTGTGTGGTGTTCCCAGAGGACCCGAACATGCACAGTGTTCACAGCTGTGCAAAATCAAAAACGCTCCTCTCATTGGGAAATCACGTGGAGGCTCCCGGAACAACAGCCAATAAAAACGCAAGAGCTAACAGCTGACTAACAGCTGACTGACAGAAAAGGAAGTAAACACAAACAAAGAGCACATAGCCATTAGCTTACATCCCTGCTCTCCAAGCTATCTAATGTTTGTGGCCATTTTTATTCACCTCCAACTTGCAGTCATACAGCCACATTCTTATTACTCGCTATGACTCTTTCCACAATGTTTTTTTTCTATGTATGCGTGTTTTTTTCCACAATGTAAGAGGCTGAAAAGTCTGCTACGTTTGTTTATGCTAAAAGGCTCGTTCGACTTTGGCTATCTGCAGCGCAACTCGGCTGGAAGTGAGGGATTGTGGTCCTGGAGTGTTGCATGCTGGTTAGAAACTTTGTCTGACTTCAGACTGCGCCTGCACTGCACCGGAAAACGTGACCACGTGATCATCAAACATCGCGGAAGCCGTCCGACTGCAGTCAGATGGTGCAGTTACACCTCAGCAACTGCAGCTTCTGGACCTGCCTCCACCGCCGACAGAACCTGGTCCTGATTGGTTTAACCTCTCACTGACACAAGCTCCTATTTTCTGACGGGACTTCCATGTGATGCTCCCACTAATAAATCCATTTAGGTGTTTTCAATAGGCTACAAAATTATTTAAAACAGCCTTGGTGTTTCATATTGCAGTTAGGCTGATGTTCACAAACCTGGACAAGCTGATATCTGACTGCTGTAACAAAGTAACACAAACGTGTTGCAGCAACAAGTTATTCTACTCAGATAAATATGAAGCTTAACTGGAGGTTATGCTAAAACCTTACTGGTGTGTATCCATACCTTTCCACATGCTCCCTTTACACTCCCCCCTCATGTTATCCATGAGTACCCAAACCCTTAATAATAATTATTATTAATAATAATTATAATAATAATCAAAATAATATTTTACATTTATAGGTGCCTTTCAGACCCTCAACACATTTAACAGTAAGAAAAAATGAAGATTTTTTTAAATAGAAGTGAGAACCTACAGTGTAGATGTGAATTAACCTCCTTGGACAGTATTTATGGGGAGGTTGTAATAATATTTATTTCTACCCCCATCTAAAAAGGAAAAAAGAAAGAAAGAAGATTCTATTTCTTTTATTTGACTTAAATTCATTTTTCAAGGCAAAGCATTAAAGTTTTGTATATTTGAGCTTGGACATGTACCAGATTTCTGTCCTTCACGTTGCACCTGAACAGGTAAATAACATTCTGTCTGCAGACGTTTCTACTACAGTCCAGTACAAGTTCATGTAATTGGCGTTAACAATATGCTGTTTCAATACT
The DNA here is from genome assembly GCA_023101725.1 of Atherinomorus stipes. Lineage (NCBI taxonomy): Eukaryota > Metazoa > Chordata > Actinopteri > Atheriniformes > Atherinidae > Atherinomorus > Atherinomorus stipes. The sequence goes on along the minus strand of JALJCO010003402.1, from coordinate 24,415 downwards.
CTGAAATTAGACTTGATCAGATCTGCACAGCGTTCAGTTACTTTGAGCTAAATAAAGGCAAATGCCGCGAGATCCTCCATTATTGCCGTCTTCTCGTTGGTGAACTTGTCTGGCTGAGATGCGCTGCGTTTATGGTCCGCCCCTGACGACTCACGCAGATCTCATCTGACCATCAAGTCAGACGGTTGACAGACGCAGTCAATCAGAACGAGCCTAAAGTCTTGTCACTAAAGTCTCGTCACGAAGTCTCGTTTGATATCACGAGATTTGGGATGTTGACAGTGAAGGAGCCGATTCTCTGCTGATGAATCAGTTAGGGTGGGTGTTCTCCGTTGAGTACACCCCACACTATATGATCAGAAGAGGCAAATCTTGTGTGATTTGTATTTGTAAGCATCAAGTGTGTGGTCTCTACATCTATGAAGGTCTCAGGAATCCTGTAGTGTGTACCTAGCTTTAGATAAACGTGTTTTCCATGTCAGAATTATTATTTCCATGTAAACACAAAGGACAATAATTCGGTTCAGAATGTATTAATTCAGAACGATCAATTCTGAATTAATAAACATCATGAAACCGGGGCCTTTTAAGCAGAGCAGTCCTGCCTGACATGTGCAGAAAGATGTTTATATCACATGATTTATCAAAGATGCAGGTCTACAAACTGATAGTTTTTTGCAGTACTTTAATCCCGCAGCAGCTGATACTCATGCACTGCAAACAGCAAAGAGGAAGAGGCATGAAGAAAGTTAGAATTTCAAACTCTCTGCCGCTGTCCAGTGAATTTGTTTGTTCGTCGCCATCTTCCAAAGCGAGGAAACGTCACGTTGTGCGTTTATGTCAAGTCAAGTCACAAATGCAACTAACTTTCTGATTTAACGTTTACATGATCATATGATCGGTTGGAGAAAAAGAAAAATCTACCCCTGTGAAACTGAATGAAAATTCTTTCAGTTTGGCACTTTTCATTCAGCAAGAGTTGTTTACAAGCATCATTTTCATTCCAAAAGAGCATTCAAACCGATTGCAATCTGTATATTTGGCTCCTTGTAAACATGGCCACTGTAAATGATCAGAAGATATAAATAATAAACCTGATGGATGACCAGGTGGACATCCAAATGAGGTGGAAACTGAACATTTAAAGAACAGAAACTATTCAGGTTGATTGGCAAAAAGCTAATTATTAAAAAAAAAAAAAATTCTTGGACACAAGATGTAAAGTTGAGATTGTGGGAAAATGTGTGGGAAAATGGAAGTAAGTTGGAGTTCAGATCAGCAGGAATAGCTTTCTCAGCAAGACAGAATATACACAGAACCTGCGGAAAGAGATCTACGCTTCATCATAAGGGGATAAACAGCACCTTAAACCATCTGACTGCCTCAAGCCACCCACAAGGTCCTCCATGAAGCCCCCAACAAGTTTCTTCCAATAATACTCTCTTCTTTTATTTGCTGCTCATCTCCAGGGGAGACCCCGGCTCCAGGTATTCTGCTTGCTTTGAGAAGCAAAGCCTGGCCAAGAAGACAGTTAGCATGAAAGTGATGAAACACATTGTAAGTCCATTTTCTCTAATCATTTTTCACACATGGGGATGAATACGGAGCTCCAGTCAGCTGATGTGCTCCATCAAGAGAGGCACATGAAAGGAATTTGAAAAATTATAACAAAACTCTGTATTTACTCCAAGCAGAAGGCATTTAGAAGCTCAAAGAATTAGTGATAGACTTTCACCCCACGTAGAGCAGACACAGACTTCAGAGAAATTTATTTTAAGTCCTGACAGTCAAAGAGAGAGGAAAAAAAGAACCTCTCCCCTCCTCATTCTTATGCACTCTCCTTTGTCTTTGTTTGAAGCAATAATGGCTGACAGAGGGGACAGAAAATTATAAATCTGCTGAGGGAAAATGCTACACATAAATTTTCATAATGTTGTATTTTTCATACACACATACACACGCTGCAGAAAAAAAAAGACTCTTTACTTTTACCAGAGCCCATTTCTGAGCTTCCGCTCAGTGACTGTTAGACAAATGAAAGCACTTTTTCTGCAGTATAATTTGGATTTGTTATCACATTCTATTACATGAGCGCCTGCGCCTATGATGCATGCTCGGAAAGGAGAGCGGGGGCGAGAGACAGAAGAAAAAGGGTGGAGTAAGACAGAGCGAGAGGGGGAAATGGGAAAGTGTACAAACCAGAATGAGCTTCACATCCTTAAGGCAAGACTGTTTCATATTTAAGTCAGTTTATAACCTTTGGTAACGTGGGCCTGTAGAGGGAAATTAATCTTGCATGAAGGGTGATTTCTGTGACGAATTATGAGGCTCCACACAATGACCGTAACTAACACTCAGTTCATCTCTGCAATCTGTTTAAAGAATGGGGAGAGAGGTCTGAGATGTGAATGCCAAACACAGCATATTATACTAATCCAGTTTGATATCACCAAAGCATGCTTGCAGTCCTGGCCCTGAATCTCACATTTACATCTAGAACTTTATAAATGTCTGCATACTGACAATCTGCTAAAACTGATGAGAAAGGATTATAGAATAGTTTTTAAATGTCTTTTACATAAACCAGTGTAACCGGTAACATGGGAGTACAGCAGGTCAGATAAAAGTGTTTTTAATAGAGCTGGTCTCTTTGTCTTTGACTGTATTAACAGAATCTACATCTGAGTGTTCAGACGTGTGACAGTGTGGGGTCCTATAGGGCTTGGGAACCAACGTCACAACGCAGTGCATTGTAGGGGGTAAACAATATGCCGCTGCCATTTTCAGAGGCCAACAGGAGGCACCGACTAAGATCAAGAAAACAGAGGGATGCTAAAAGTTCAAAGAAAAAAACAGTACTCGGATAAACTTCTTCCCGAGGCAAGGAGACGCTATATGGGGAAGATTGCGTTTATAAATGACTCAACAAAACGTCGCAATGACAGCCCCACCCACACTGAAGACGCCCTCAGTCGTAATGTGAACAAATGTAACTGTCATAGCACGGTGCTGACCTGAAAAGGGCGGGGCTAAGTAGGTGCTAGTGTGAAACAACTGTTCAGTCAAGTGTATGTTTTAGAAAAGGACACTTCAACTTATCTGTGTTTATAATCTGTGTTGAGGCTCAGAGAGATCATCAACAAACACAGAATTCAGGCAAAGCACTAAATTATGAACATTACAGTATGACTTTATCAAACATTGGCCACCTTTAATTTATACATTTAACAGATGCTATCATAAAATCCACAACTTAACCATGTTCAAAGAGTAATGTTAAAGGTTAGGCTGGAAAGAAATGTAAAATCATTTAATATAAAATAATTTAATCAATGGCGTATCTATAGATAATTTACTTTTAGATATTTCATTGTCTGATCTAGTTACAAAATGAGCAAGTATATAGGCTATGAACTGCCCGTGTAATAAATGGAAAGTAGGCTTAAGGGTTAGACTGATTATGCAATATATATTAAACCAATGTTGGGTTTAATTAGATATACTGATTGTAGATCATTTACATCAGAGCCAGACTTGTGTGACCTGAGGTGCTGCTTGTTGCCAGCCACATATTCAACAGATGAAAATCAAAAAGGGTAAAAGTAAAGCTGAATTAAATGCCTCATCACCTTATAATTATTTAGGCCTGTTCAACATTCCCAGTTCCAGCTGATTAGGATGAGAAGGTAAAGCCCTCACACGCACGGGTCCCAGACTCGGATAACTGCAGTCCTACACACCTGTTCACTGAAAAGCTAGGGTAGCTGCCAGAGACCCCCCCCCCCCCCCCCCCCCACACACACACACACACACCACCACCCTGCCCAAAAGAAGAAAAAAACAAAACAAAAACAAAACAAAAGGAGAAATCTTTTAGTTCAGTGATGATTTTAATACATCAAAATAATGGAAACTGATCTTCCCCAGACTGCATGTCTAAGTCTCCTGGAGCAAGTTTACTACCAAACCTCCTACCACCTCTGATGTACTCATCACCATGTGAATATGTGTGACAGTGAAAAAAGCACTTCATAGATAACTGTTGTGCTTTCTGAGTGTATGGGTGAATGTGACTTGCAGTCAAACTTTTGACTGTTTAAAAAGACCAAAAAATTTAAATATAAGTACAGTCCATTTACCATTTTAATAACTGCTAATCCACACTTGAATACAAAATACAAATTTTGTTGTAATAGATTAAGAAGTCTTAGCCTTATGTGAAGATGTACTGAATATGTGTGTGAATAAACTGAAACTGAAGTTGGTAATGAAAAAGCTTCAGACTGTTGCAACTTTATCAGCATTACTGACATAGACCGTTAATAGAGAGGGATGAACCTTCCGCTCACGAGACCCGTTGTTTCTGAAGAGCTAAAAGTGAAGCCAGTTGGGCGTTTCCCACAGTGGCCATCTTACTGTGTTATGTGTGTCGTCACTCCCGGAAAATACTAAAGTGGGCAAAGCGCTGCCTCTGGGAAAATGATTGACAGCTGACGTGCTAAACGCAAACCAAGCTAACTCAAAAATAACAGGAACTAACGAAGATTAGCCTCCTAAGCTGCGGGATAAAGGTAGGAAATGTTTGGACTTGCTATTATCTGACTAAAAACCACTGTTGTGCGACTCTGCTACAAACTGAGACCAAACAAGGAGCTAACTAGGAGGCACCGGTCGGCAGGCCAGGCTTCTGGGGTGCCGCATGTCAATCAAAAGGACACCCCCCTAATTATGTGTAATTTCAAGATTAAATAAGATCTAAACAGATGACTTACAAAAAGTTCACCCCCTCACACTTGACATAAAGGTAAACCTGACCTATTAAACCGAGAATGATTTTTTGAACCAAGCTGTAAACATGTTTATCTGCTGTGAACATGTTTATTTCTGGTGTAGAGATGTTTATTTCTGCTGTAAACATGTTTATTTCTGTTGTAAACATTTTTATTTCTGCTGTGAACATGTTTATTTTTACTGGTAATGGATTAAGAGCAGAAGCAGCAGTGTTGCTCAGAGAAAGTTACTAATTTGGGATATTTATTTAACCTTTAATTCACCAGACAAAGACAGTGAGACCAAAAATAGTTATTTATGATGTTGGCCTGGCAAGTACCAGAAAGCACCCGTAGGACTAGGGGGTGGGAGGACTAAAAACCCAAAAACAAAACAACAACAACAAAAAAAATGCACATAACTTTTAGTAAAATTTTTAAACATTTCTATCCTGTGAAATGTGAGACTAGTTACTCTTATCGTAACCAGAAAATAAAAGCCATTGGTCAGTAAACCAAGCGGCAACCTCCGGTGGCCAACTATGAAGCTACACGGAAGAAGTCAGTGTTTGTAGTTCTCCACTTCATCCACCATGGGCTGCAAAACAGAACAAATCCCCATAGACTTCCATGTTAAAAAGTCCAACTTCACCGCAGAAATAAACATGTCTATATTAATGTCACCTGTTGCTCCATGTTAAGCTTCACAGCAACATGGGTACACAGAATACAGGACTGTCTCAGAAAATTAGAATATTGTGAAAAAAAATCTGTATTTTCTGTATTGCAATTAAAAAAAACATGAAAATGTCATACATTCTGGATTCATTACAAATCAACTGAAATATTGCAAGCCTTTTATTGTTTAAATATGGCTGATTATGGCATACAGCTTAAGAAAACTCAAATATCCTATCTCAAAATATTAGAATATCATGAATTCTAATTTTCTGAGACAGTCCTGTATAATGTTGGACCAACAACTGTTCAGCAAAACTGACCTTAGTGATGCTGTTAGGAGTAATAACTGCTATATCCCTAACCCCCTTATCCCTAACTTCAAAGTCCCCCCCCCAAAGTTCAGTCTTGAAGGCTATCTTTTTTATAAACTGATTCATACTTGTTCCTTAAAACAACAAACAAAAACTAACAATGAATGAACAGGAATGGTGCTATTGTCCTGTGAGTTCAGAGTTTGGCGGATTGCAGTTTGTTGGTGTCTGGGTAGTGAGCTGCATGCTTTTCTCAGCTGTACTGCAGCAGTGCGCATCGGGGGACTCGGCGGCCTGTAGAGTGCACAGAAAACCCCCGAAACTAACAGAGAGTTAACTCTGGACTCACAGGACAATAGACTTGTTCGTTTGTTCATTCTACCTAAAGTATTGTGATAGTTTTCACAAAACCTATTGAGAGGCTGCTCCGTCTCTCCCATTACAGTATATGGATGTACACCGAAGGGAGACTCAACGTAAGATCTTTCGAAGGAGTCAAAGTGATGCAGAAATTTTACCGGTGAGTAAAATGCATGTGTAAACTCCTAGAAATAAGGTTCAGGTTGGAAAAAGGAATGATATCCCTAAATGGCCAGTTAGTAGTTACAAATAATCAGTAATTAAACCCCCCCCCCCCTGCTTATTAATCATCAAATAGGTAATGATTACTTAATGATTACTTAATGATGAATATCTTTCCAGTGAGTGATACAGATTAACTAGTTGGACAAGAGTACCAAATCTGTCACAGCTATTTGCTTAAAACTTAATCTTAATATTTCTGAAGTACTTCATCATTAACTTACCAGTCATTAACCGTAACCTGTGGCCCCTGAAGTAAAGCAAAAACTCATACTTCTCATACTCATCTTCTCCGAAGCAGCAGTTCCTGTGGCCTGCACCAGAGCAGCAGCAGTGTTAGTAGTGGTTATATCCTGCTAGGGTTACTAAATATCAACCCAGGACTACAGTCCCATGATGCTTGGAGTAACAAGTTAGCAAAGAGTTAATGTAACATAAAAATGATGGCTTTCGTAAACTGCATACAAATCAGATAATGCCTCTTGACACCAGAACAGGAAGAAGCTTGACACTTATCCAAATATCAGCAATGTTTACGTAAAGTGAAACACCCACTTAGTGTCACTACAGCTTGATAAATGAATGAGACAAAGTAAACACACTGGCGATGAAACAGTCTGGGAGTAGCAGGAGGATACCCACAGCAGAATTATGTAAAACAACAATTACATTCAACCTGTGTGTGTTACAGAGCAGCAACTGAGATCTGAATGAGCCTCATATCTGCATGAACACATTAAAAATCAGCTAACAGGGCATGGGATCAGAGGAGGGTTTAGCATGGCCATTTGCCTTAATATGGTACAGACCATGACACAACTGGCAAAGTCCCACAATAATGAGGTAAACATGGAAGAGACCTGTTCCACTTTGATCCAGCCTGCATCATCATCTCAATAATGAATCAGTCAACCGTAGGGTCAAAATTAACTTCAGAGTCTAAAGACAGCAAAGATCAAACTAGACACAGGACTGGAGAAGCAGCTATCTGTGCTAATCTCTCCATAGACATTGGAACATCATGTAGATGCTGTCCAGCACTGGTCTGTATGAATCTTTGCATTGCCCTGCTGGTTGTACCTGAGTGAGCAGTCAATGAGTCAGGTTAGCTCATACTGGGTGGAGGAACCAGGCAGACTTGACTCAATCAGAACCAGGTCAGAGAGACATGGTTGGGCTGTAACGGAGGAGCTGTCTGTGTCAAATGACCAAGCAGGGGAGGAAAAAAAAAAACAAGTCCCTGAGGGCTGAGTCATCCTGCCTCAAAAAGAGGTCATCATAATGTGAAGACTCAGATTATGAATACAAGTTGTTTGTGCATGGTTCATGGTGGGCAGTTAACAGCAACAGGACCAGGAGGAGTTATACCAACAGCAACCTTTAAGAAAGGACAATAAAGCACCATCACAGGGCTTTGAGAAATTTCAGCAACACAGAACCCCACATACTGTATCCTGGGTTTACAATGTCCTCTTGCACTAGAGCCCCGTTTCCACCAGCGGGTCTGGGTCGGGTCGGGCCGGATCGGTCCACGTTTTTTTGCGTCTCCACAGATAAAAACTGGGACGGGTACCCTTATATCCGACCCGACCCGGCCTACTTTTTTGGTACCCTTCGGTAGGGGTACTGATCTAACCGATCCGGACCAAAGAGGTGGAGCTAATACACAGCAATCAGCTGATCCATTGAAAAATCCGTCACTTCCCGCGCGTGACCCCGCGTAAAAACAAAGCAGGGGAGACTCCTTTTGTTTCTGTCACGTGTGGTGCAGTGTTTTGGTTAAACGGCGTTACATGGCGATGATGTCACGCGATCACATAGCAGCGCTGTCCAGCGCCTCCAGAGTAAGGGTACAGGTTGCTGTGGGGACACAGCGTGAAATCAACACATCCGTACCCAAAACCACCCGATCCGGCCTGGCCCGACCCAACCTGACCCAGACCTGCGGGTGGAAACGGGGCTTAAAGCTCTCACTCTCTGGGAGCCAGGGGAATTGGGCCCATTTCACTACGGGGGGAAGTAAGGCGACAGCTCAGCCAGTGTAAGCTGGGCAATGCACCAGGGCCTGACAACATCCCAACAAGGGTGCTTAGGAACTGTTCACAGAGGCTTTCACCCGTCTTCCCCTCAATCCTCACCCAAATTTCCATGACTGCCACATACCAGCTATCTGGAAAACTGCCCTATAATCCCAGTTCCCCAAAAAATTCAGGCCCACAGAACTCAACCAATACCACCTCGTTACCCTCACCCCAACGGAATGAAAGACCTGCTGAACATTATCCCGCCAACTGTCACTCAACAACTGGACCCCTTCCAATTTGCCTACAAGGCTAAAAGGGGCATGGAGGGTGATGGAGCCCGCCTGCGGCATATCCCTCTTACGTGGGTAGCTGGACTCTCCATTTATTCTGGATCAGTTTTATGGACTTTATTGAATGCAATCCAAAGTCACGTAATTATCCAAAAGATCATTTTTATTGGCGGGGGGGTAGCCTAGTGGTAACATCATGGGATTTGGTACGGCAGACGTGGGCTCAGGTCCCTGACATGGCACCCAGGTGAACCACCATGGTACGCAGAGCAAGGCCCTCAAACGCCAACAAGTGCTCCCCAGGCACTGCAATTGGCTGCCCAATGCTCTCTGGTTAAACTTGAGATGGGCTAAATGCAGAGAATGAATTTCCTAATTGGGATTAACAAATTATTATTATTATTACACCACCCACCCAGCTATTAAATCTCCATTCCATCTCATCCATAACTTCCTCAAAGATAGCCTACAAGCTGTATAGGGAGGCTCAACCACATCACCAATACTCACCACAAATACTGGCACTGCAAGGCTGTCTATTAAGTCCATTCCTGTACATACTTTACAACAATAACTGCAGCAGTCCACCCGCCAGAACCACCTACTTTAAATACTTGGATGACACAGCCACCCTCACTGTCACAGACAGCCACTCTGTACTGTACTACAGCAACACCTTTCCACACTTCTCTATCAGCCATCCATAAACTCAGAGGACTCAGTGTTTCCCCACATCTCCCTCTGACCCTGTCCCGAGGCATTAACCCATCCATTCTACTGTACTGCATGGTCAATGTACAATGGTCACTCAGACGAACAACTGTCTGCTGCGCTGCTTCTTTTTAGGTTTCTTTTTAAAAATGAACAATGTCATTTTCTCGTCCACAATCACCATGTTCATTTTTGTCTGAGACTGACGTCAGAACTCGGAGGTGAACTCTGCACTGCCCTCTGGTGGATGTATTGGCTGACAACCATGCCATTGTAAAGCACACAGGGAAATATGAAGGCAGTTACATTCAAAACTGATGTATCAAGGGAGCATTAATGGGCCTTTAGAATCCTTTAGACAAAAGTGACCTCTTCCCAGCTTTTTTTGAGACCTCCCAGAGAGCAAAAAATATGGCCAAATATGGCCCATGTGCACTTTTGTTTGGCTCAAATTTGGCCTTGACTTATGGTGTTGACTACATCTGCAGTGACCCAAGTCAGCTACATGACAACTATACAGGGATTTCACCGTAAGGAAAGTGTCCGGTTTTAGGACCACTTCTGGCTCCAAAAATACTTAAGTTCTGCAACTGAGCCATTGGTGCCAAAAAGTATCCCGGATTTGGCCCAAACTTTCCTGCTATCTGGGCTGTTGGTCCCATCAAATTCAAGAGGGGCTCATATTTTTCAGGAAAAATTAAATGTCTCCATCAACATTTGATATGTTTTCTTTGTCCTGCTGTAAATAAAATATGGAACAAATTAGATTTGCAAGTCATTAATTACATTTCTAACAGCATCCCGACTAGTCTGGAAATGAGGTTTTAGGGTTGAAAGTTCAGCTTCATTTCCTTTTCATGACTTCATGAATACACTGCCAGCAGATGTAATGTAACTGACAGATACTCCCAGATCGTCTGCAGCAACCCAAATCAGAAATGTTTGTGCATTTTGTAGAAAAGGTTTTGGAGTCAGTTCTCAAGCAGCCATATTTGTTAAGTCAGCAGCTTAGCATTAGCTTGCATATTTTTGGCCTCACTTTCACCATTAGTAGTAACAAACTCTGACCCTCACATTGATCTCCAGGCCTTTCCCTCCTTCCTCACCCTGCCTCTCTTATTTGTGCTCCACTACACCGATCCATGTACTGCCGAGACAGGCTGAGCCCTTTTCAATTCGCTGCCTTTCTGCCTCTTTGCTTTTCACACTCTGCCAACCATATTCTCCCACTCACTTTCAAACACACGCTCAGATACCCAGCAAGATGTTCTCTCTAACCTCTCGCTGCATCACTTTCAGACGTCTCCTTCCCTGGCCCTCCACCTTTTTTTTTTTTCATCTTTTCTCTTCTATTATCCAATTTTGCAGCTTCTCACCTCATTTCCTTTGTGCTATATTTATATTTGGGCATTCAGATGTGCGACTTCCAAGGAATGGGAAATCAGGATAGGAGTAAATTGTTTTAGAGCATATACACAGCAGGTGTGCAGAAGTTCAGAAAACAAGTGCCTCTACAATGTTTCAATAAGCTCAGAGTGACAGTTTTAGCAGAACATGGGGAAGAGGTGGTGTGGGAGGCTTGATGGAGGGGGGGCTGGTTGGAGAGCTGGCAGGACTGACTGAAAAGCAGACTGAGACAAGGAGAGCAGCAGGTCCTGTTACACTTAATGTGAACGCAGTACATATTATCTCTAGCATGATATCTTATCAGCCTGGCTGGTGGTGCAGAGATCTTACAGGAGTGCTGATAGCTTGATGACTTGCAGGTTAGTTGATTTTAGATGGAGAGTGGGTGTTCAGAGAGAGCAAAGAGGAACAAAACAAAAGCTAAACTGAGTGAGTGAACTTCACTCAGGCTAAACAAAAGCAAACCCACACAGATCGGGTGTCAGGAGGGGAGGGATCATATAGAACGATGATGTGAAAATGATGGGATGAGCCAGGGGACGAAGGGAATTACAGAAACATTAGAAGCTGAAGGATTAAAGGGGTAAAATCTGAGTGTAGTATATTTCATGTGCATGTGATTTTTTAACTCCTGTAACATATCATGATGGTTTTTGGAGATGTCGTCAGATGGTAATCAGTGCAGGTGTAAAACTCTGATTTCAGGTCAGAGATTCTTTATTAAAATAGATCCAGCATTCGTATGTGTCCTCTGTTTAGGACTGCAACGATTAGTTGATTTATCGACTAATCATTGACGATCAAAATAGTCAGTGACTAAATTCATAATCGACTAATCTTTTATTGTTTATAAGCTTTGTTTTTCCTCTCAAAATTACCACTGTACCTTCCACTGCCTTGTCTGTCTTTCTGTCTGGTCATCTTTTCTTGAATAGTTTATTGGCATAAATAAACACACACACTACCAGTCAAAGGTTTGGACTTGTTTTCACATTAGATTCAATGAGAAAGTACCCAAACTTTTGACTAATAGTGTAAATATGCTGCAATTTTCACATGATCCGATTAGTCAACTTATCGACAAAATAATCTGCGATTAATTGATTATCAAAATATTTGTTTGTGACAGCCCTACTTCTGTTCAACTCTTTCTTGGCCCCTGCTGGTTTTCCTCTGTGTTACAGCATGTATCTGTTTAAGCTAGTTGACACTGCAGGCTCTCCTGCTGGGTGACTACTGGAACACTGAGGCACAAACAGGGAGATCATTGAAATGTTGCTCATCTGATCGTTCACCATCAGCCTTGAGGAAAATGTTCAAGATAACAGAGCCAATCCAATCTCCTTTCCCACAAACCACTTAGACTAAGGGAGCCAAGGAGGCAGATACTGTAATCTCTCTTTGTTTAATTCAACACAATTTCATCGCACTGTTCATAGTTTTCTCTCTAATCTGAAGCTTTTACTGTAACTGTGCTTTTCTTCCTTGCAAGAGGACTTAAAATGTGTGGACACACTTTGAATTTGAGTTATTAATTAATTGTTCTGCAGCATTTTTTTTTTTCATGATCTAATTGTTTTAATTTAAAAACAAAGCTTCAAAGTCACCATGTCCAAAACTGAAGTAAATAAAATGGCTACAATTCAAAGAACAAAGGAGTATGCACTGTGAATTACAGACAATATTAGATACAACAACAGTTTGACTACAATATTGATTTTTCTAGACAAACATGGATAAGTTACACGGGCATCACAAACACTAAATTGACCAGGTGCTACCCCCAGTATAAATAATTAAAATCTAAAAAATATTAATGTCCCCCACCCTCCCAAAACAAAAGGCCTCCCTGAGGAGTGGAGAGTTGGTGAAAACCACTGCTTCCCTGGAATCTGAGTTTCAACCATCCAACGAATCCTCCTCTCCAGAACCCCAGAACAAACCTTATCTGGGGAGATGAGGACAGTGATTCTCTGCAGGTAGAACACATCCTCCATTCCCATTTCAACTAACCCCCCTGGGGGTGACGGAAGACCTTGAGAAGGGCCTTAAGAGCTATTGGATCACCTGCTAATCTTACTGAGCAGTAACTGCAGTATCTGGTACAGCAGCATTGATTAGTTTAAGGACCACCTTCTTCAGACTATTCATGGTAACAGATGTGAGTGCTACCGGTCTGGCGTCTATTAGTATGGTGGCATTTGCTGTTTTTTGGGGACTGGCACTATGAAGGTTCAGGGGACCGTTTCATCTGAGAGATGTGCTAGAGATGTCTGTGTTCACCTCTGCAGCTCTTCTGCACAGATCCCCAAGACTGTTGGTGCCACGCAGTCTGGTTCCACAGCTTTGCAGGGATTCACCTGTCTTAGAGCCATAAGGACGTGCATGTATGTTAACTGGTTTCCTCAGGGTTGCAAGGGCTTCTTCAGCAGGTGTCTTTGTTGTGCAGGTTAAAAATGTGGCATCAAATCATTGGTGGTTGTCTGATGAGGGGGTGTCTCAGGTGACAGTTCTGTTAGCACCTATCCTGTAGTTCAGGTGTTGGCAGCTCTGGTCCTGGAGGGCCTTCACCCTGCAGGTATCAGGAGTTTCCCTGCTGCAACCCACCTGACTCCAATCAGTGGGTAATTGTGCAGAGCTTGATGTCAGAGCTTGCCACAGGGAAACTCCTGATACCTGCAGGGTGCCAGCCCTTGAGGACCAGAGCTGCCCACCCCTGGGGTGATTGAGTTTACTCTCTGCCACATGCTCCCGGTGTTGCTGTACTCATCGCAGCTCTCAAGTCTTTCGGTATCTCTTAGTAGCCCTGATGGCTTTTTGAAGTGTGTAAAAGCCTTGTCTAGACTCTCCTTTTTGTGTGAACCCCAGCTTTTGGCTGAGATATACATGACTAGTCTGAGGGTGTTTTCACACAGGACCTTTTTAGGTTAACCTAATTGAGTTTGGGTACCGAACACGGCATGACTGGGTCTGTGTGAACACGCCACTAACGCTCATAATTGACTTAACTCGCCTGCTCTCAGACCAGCTGGATAGGGTGGTTTCAGAGTAGCTTATGTCGACCTGAAATGCAGCGCGGGTGATGTGTGAACGCCCACGTACTTTAGCACAACCTAAATCCCAGATACTCCACCTTTTTGAACTAAACAGGTATCCGTAGGCAGCTGTAATATTGGGATATACTTCTCATTGACAGTGTTATACTACAAATAATAGGGTTACATGGCATGCCTAACTGTAACGTTTAGTACCATCATGTGTTTGCTAGCAACTAATGTACGGGGCATTCACAAACACTGGACAAAATACCAACAAGGGCTAGCAGGCTAAGTGTTAAAGGAGTGATGACATAGCAGTTAAAAACTAGTTTATGTTGTTGGCATTACTGTATATGTAAATACTCCAAAGAAAAAAACGGCATTTTTTACAGCGGAGTATTGTTTTGAAACGCCAGACCTCACTTCCTCAGTCATACAGTTGGGTCCGGTGATGATATGGAGCTTTACCCGGAGACCACGTTGACTTAATTTTGATTGGCTACACCTTATTTCGCTATGACCTTATTTGGAGAATCTAGGTCAAGCTGCGGTCGGACTTTGCTAAAGGCTAACTGCTAGCAACATGGGCACTTCAGACAGTGAGCTACGTTTATCAGACAAGACAGCATTTAGAAAATAAATAAACTTACAGGTAATGACAAGGTTGTGGCCCCCTCAGTGTTGCTGCAGAAGTTTTCTTTTAAATCCATTTGTTTGAAAACCCAGACCTGACTGCACAGAAGTCACTACTAGCTCCATACACGAAGCTGAATCAGACAGGGAGGGGAGGGGGGGGGGGGGCGGACGGTGCATAGACCGTTAGGAGAGAGAGAGAGGGGGGAGGGGGGGCTGTTTACTTGATAGTGTGCTCTTATTGGAGCAATTAAATTACGTAGGATGATAGAACTACGTAGAATGATAGCCTGCTGTCTGATTCAACTGTTTCTGAGCAGAGAGACAAAGCTGACAGACCATAAACAGGAACTTTGATTCTCACTCTGGACATTCACATGGCCTCATCAGTGCACAGCAGATCATATTATACACCCAAAACCCCAGAAAAGTGAAATTTGATGTCATGGCACTTTTAATGCTCATGTTTACAACTCACTGATACCTGGCTGTTTGCTGATAATATCTGCGTATGGTCAGGACCTCGCAGTTCAACAAAATCAAACTGGGTCTTGCTCTGGTTTGTCTGGCAATCTGCCGCCTCCGTTACGTGAAAAAATTGTTCTCCACACGCAACCGTGTCTCATTTTCAACATGCTCCATCGTTCACGTGTGTTTTGTTTACAACTCAGGCATGCTTTACAGCTGAAATGCTGTACTTACATCTGGTTGCTATGGATACACAACGTTCTAGTCTGTAGGGTGACTGCTGGGCGTGGTGAAAATTTAAACACTGTAACCTTTTGTAACCACCTGAGACAGGATGCAGGTGGCGGTACATCATTCAGCTGCTAACAATGTTTGCATTCTCATGAATATTGTCTTCCATAAAAATACCCATATCTGTGACCTCTAAACAGCCCTGGAGCTCTGCTAATGCATCATCAGTCCATGTTGACAGTCCTAACCAGGCACGTGCTGTGAGCTCCATATGTTAGGTAGGTAGACTGTCACAAACGGGCTTATGTTCAACACTCTTGCACTTAGCCTGAGTGTCCAAGCATTTCAAATCCATACACAACACATTTGATCATAATCACCACACAGCGTACACAATACAATGAACACCGCCATTGCAGAAGCCGAGAGTTTAGACTTTTGACTCCATGAGTGTTGTTTGCAATTCATAGATCCGGCGATGCATCACGATAGGCCATGTGATGATTTGGCATAGATTAATTTGCCATGATGCTTTTCCACGGAAAACCAAAACATAAAAAAAGTAGAAGGAACCATGACTCGCTCCGCGCCGCCGCCTGGACAGTTTAACGAGTGACACACAACAACAAGAATGGCTACCCCTCCTCAGTGCTCCAGCTAAAGAGCCTGCAATAGTTTTGCCACCTGGGTATGGCTCACACGTTTGGAAGTCGTTTTGGTTTTAGGAAAACTCTAACAAAACTCTGGACTAGACATTAAAATTAAGTACCTTCGTGATGCAACAAACACTGCTTCCCATTGCGTTGACTAGGTTGTACCTCCTCTCTGCGTAGTTCTGCGTGTGTTTGTATGATCTGAGGATATCTAAGCCACCTGCAGGTCCTCCTGTAGAGGATTGCTTGTTTTGTTTTCCGACAGAGACCTTGGAATGTTGTTTAGGGATTGCTGTACGGATGTACCAGTGAACTGTGTAAGTGGATTCATGTTTTCTCTCCTCTCTCTCTTCCTCTTCCTTACTCCTTTCTCTCTGTTCCACTTTCTATCATTACCTCTGTTAACTTTCATTTCTCCATTGTCAGGCCCAGCAGTATGATATGGAATGGTGTAATAGACAAATGTTTAATTAAAGAAATAAAATGAATAAACAGGATATCAAGTGGAGCCTTATATTCATAAAGCTCCGCTTGGTAAAGCAAAACTGTTCAACAGAATAAAGCAATCAGATTTCCATTCTGCTTGCTTCGATGCTGGACAGGACAAGTAAGGAGGAGAAAAAAACAAAAACAAAAAAAAAACCAAACATGCTACAGCACCTCAAGCGATTCCATGCCGAGACGGAGAATGCACCGCCGCCTGTCCCAGCATAACAGAGGACCATCTTTGATAAAATCACTAAACTTCCCAGGAATTCGGAGAAAGCCCGTCGGATCATGCATGCAATAGGCCGATTCATTGGCAGGGATTTGCAGCCTTATTCAGTGGTGAACAACAAGGCTTTCCGTAAAATACTGCGAGCCGCGGAGCCACGTTACAACGAAGGAGGTCCCAAAATCTACAACGATGCTAAAGAGAAGTTAAATATTTGTTGGCTTTTTGTTTGTGCAAGTTAGGTCTCTGTTATCTTGTCGTTATGTCGTTAAGTGTTCTGTACTTAGAGGGTCTGTGTCAGTTGAACGTAATTGAAAAGCAAAGCCACCATTGTTACTCACCTAACTTTGTTTTTAATATACTGTACAATATAGCATACATAGTCACTTTAACTACAAACTTTTATAGACTAATCTGGACAAACGCCGTCAGTGGACCGCCATTGCTTAGGGTGACATTTCTGCACGTGTAATTAGAACAGATTAAACTTGGGGTATTTTCTTTATAATATCGAGGAAATATGGAAAGATGTGCACATTTCTTGGTTGTTGGAACAGCAGTGGAAAACTTTAGCGGAAGTACCGTGTGTTCTTGAATAAATAATTTAATTTATTAAAAAATGTAGCATCAAATGAAGAAAAAAAAAATTAGATGCAAAAAAGCATTAATAATTGCAATAATCGTGATTATTGTGGCCACAATAATTGAATTGAACTGACACATTATAAATCGCCATAATCGAAAAATCGTGGGTCCCATAATCGTAATCGTAATCGAATCGAATCGTGAAGTAATCTAGATGGGGCAACACTAGCCTCCATCACATCAGAGGACTTTGGAATCTCTAACTTTTCACCTGAAATGCCTGAAAAAAATAAGCACACCTGAAGTAAATTTAAAGCTGTTCTTTAACAACTCTATAAGCACTTTGAATTGTACTGTACATGAAATGTGCTATACAAATAGCAAATACCACTGGAACTGAATAACAGGGGTTGTAATACAGTGAAACTGATTAATTTTATGTCAGTTGGTGGTGGCGGTGGTGTGGTGGTTAGCACCGCAGCCTCACAATAAGAAGGTCACTGGTTCAATTCCCAGCTGGGGAGGGGGTTCGAACAATTCCAACCGTGGCCTTCCTGTGTGGAGTTTGCATGTTCTCCCCGTGTATGCGTGGTTTCTCTCCGGGTACTCCGGCTTCCTCCCACAGTCCAAATACATGCATGTTAGGTTAATTGATCACTCTAAATTGCCCCTAGGTATGAGTGTGAGAATGAATGATTGTCTGTTTCTCTGTGTTGGCCCTGCGACAGACTGGCGACCTGTCCAGGGTGTACCCTGCCTCTCGCCTGATAATAGCTGGGATAGGCTCCAGCAACCCCCGCGACCCTGAACAGGATAAGTGGTACAGAAAATGACTGACTGACTGACAGTTTTTTTTTTTCATAAACATTTGCCTTTCAAAATTACTTTAAGTTTAGGTGGCGGACTGGAAAATACAATGAGGGCACAGCTTGAAGTCTTTTTTACTGCCAGTTCAAATTTGATTGTCATAAAACATGAAATGAGTATTTTACAGAAGTTTTTCTAAAGATAGGACCAGGCGAACTAAATGTGTGCCATCTGGAGACCCTTGGCAACCATTAGTCATATATTAGCTTTTATTCTGGAAAGCTTCAACTTACTGTCATGATCTCGGGCTCAAATGAAAGGTTACAGTTGGAAGTATGTTATCCTACATCCAGATTTACTGTAAGTATTACTGACAAAGAGAAACAGAGAACAAACAAAAATTTTTTCCATAAACAAAACTTCTCCTGCATGAGCAGCATCTCTTACGCATAGCAGTAAAGTTCCTTAGTGGGGTGGGGGAGGGCCTAACCCATCAACCAGCACATCAGTGTATTCACAATTCTATTGGCTATTCAATCCGTCAGTCATTTCTAAAATTCACCGCATGTGGCTTTAGCTTAAGACAAAGGAATAGGGCAGGCACCTTTTCACACACCTGTCTTCATTGGTTGTTGTGCCATACAGGGACAGTAAACAGTGGTCTATTGGAGGAAATGATATGTCAATCAAAAGGTCAGTGCTCAGAGACGATGTCGCAGCACTTAGCGGCTAACAGGATGCGGCTAACCGGCGCTGTGGTGGGAAATATATGTGCATCAGATGGATATTATTAATATGGCTGCTGTAAATGGGCCTTTAGGGATGAAAGACTGGCTGTGGACCAACTGTTTTTCTGGAGTACTTTTCTGAACCTTTGCTGATGTAGTAGGACTGTTTTTGTTGCAGTACCATCTGTTACTGGACTAGCTTCAAAGATAAAATACATAAACTTTTGTATTTGTGACTGGTTTGAAATAAGTGTTTTCTACAGTCATGATTGCAGCCTGGAATGGTTTAGATCAGGGATCCCCAATTCCGGTCCTCGAGGGCCGGTGTCCTGCAGGTATTATGAGCTGCCCGGCTGCAACACACCTTGTGACATGTACAGAGCTTGTATACTGAATGTATACTGAGCAAAATACATATTTATTTATGAAAAATACATGGTGTCCCATGGACGATATGCTAAAATACCAACAGTTTTAAGATTTGGAAAAGACTCCTGAAAGACCACCATCTCACACTAGCTCACATCTAAAGACAGTTTTTAGTCTCAGACTGAGATTTTACAAAGACTGGGAATCTTACATGGTCACTATTTACAAGACTACAGCTAGATTCGTTCAGCATTTTTTACCATCATGCAATTTGTAACCATCATCATCATCATAATAACAATACATTTTATTTGAAAGCACCCTATCAAAGTGCACAAAGACCAAAAACTGATAAAACATTAAAAATGCAAAACATGATCTGCTCTCTCTAACCCGAGAACATTCAGTGACAAGCATGTCTGTCCTGCACTGGTTTATTTAGTGTTTACTGTCAGTAATCTGATTGCTGCTGTGTGTTCTGCAGTCAGATATGACAGTGCAGGGTTCGCATGGCATTTTCCGTCAGTCACGTGACTGCTTTTACATTGAAGTCAACACGTCGCAACTCTGTATTTCTATGGCTATATTATGAAACTCTGAGTATCTGCGGCTCTGGAGGTCGGCACCCGTTGCCGCTGCTGTCAGAGCTCATCCAGCTATTGGTTGTAGATTGTGTTGCATCTCTGCAAGTTGCGATAATATTTAACACGTTTGATATTATTGCAAGCCCAGGACGAGGAAAAGACTGATAAACAACAGATTACCATCTCAAAATTAAAAATCAAGGCCATGGGGGCGCACCACGACTCCAGTAAAACTCCTGAGATTTATTAAAGACTTCCGGTCTTTTTTTTTTTTTTTTTTTTTTTTTTTTTTTACTTGTCCTGTCCAGCATCGAAGCAAGCAGAATGGAAATCTGATTGCTTTATTCTGTTGAACAGTTTTGCTTTATCAAGCGGAGCTTTATGAACATAAGGCTCCACTTGATATCATGTTTATTCATTTTATTTCTTTATTTAAACATTTGTCTATTACACCATTCCATTTCATACTGCTGGGCCTGACAAGGGAGAAATGAAAGTTAACAGAGATAATGATAGAAAGTGAAACAGAGAGAGAGGAGTAAGGAAGAGGAAGAGAGAGAGAAGAGAAAACATGAATCCACTTACACAGTTCACTGGTACATCTGTACCGCGATCCCTAAACAACCAAGGTCTCTGTTGGAAAACAAAACAAGCAATCCCCTACAGGAGGACCTGCAGGTGGCTTAAATATCCTCAGATCATACAAACACACGCAGAACTACGCAGAGAAGAGGTACAACCTAGTCAGCGCAATGGGAAGTAGAGAAGAGGTACAACCTAGTCATCGCAATGGGAAGCAGTGTCACAGTGTCAACATGCATAATAAAGGGTGCTCCGTGGTGATACAGTCATGCAGATACAGCCTCGTCTCTGCAAGGAGGAGGAAGCCCGCAAGGCTCGCGACCCAGGCCCCCAGCAGCCACCCAGAGGCCCAGATCCCAGCTACCCCCCCCCCCCCAAAGAGCGGACATGCATCCCCCGAAGGGCGGCAAAGGCGGCCCCAGCCGGAGCCCCCCGCAGTCTGGAGGCCCAGGCCCCAGCGGACCAAGACCAGCAGCTGCCGACCCCACCGGGCGCCGGGCGTCCCCCGGAGCGGAGACAGCGCCGGGCCCAGGGCCCAAGCGCCCAGGAGCAGCCACCCCCCCCCCCCCCGGACCCGGGCGGCCCAACCGAAACCCAGGAGGACCGGACCCCCCAGATGACGCCCCCCCAGGGCAGGCCAGCCCCCACCCCAAAGTCCCTGCCCCATACACCTGACACCAGGGCGCCACCACCTCTACCACCCCCTACCCCGCCACCACGCTCACACACACACTCCCCACACACCTACCCCAACACTAGGGCTGAAAGATATACCGTCACCGCCCCCACATCGAGACACAGGCACCCAAGACATCAATACCGCAAGAGCAACCACATACAAGATACAGATCCCCCCTGCGCCCGCCCCGCACAAAAAGCCCCGGAAGCCACAAACAAAACCGCACCCCCCACCAAAGCGCCCGGCCCCCAACCAACCCGCAGCCACACCGCACCGCACCGACACCAGGATGCCCGGCACGAATACCGAGATACGAACCTCCGCCCACACCGCCCAGCCCTACCCAACACCTCCGTGTACCCCCCCCACACACGCATACACCCACCCACTCCGCTCTCTGACCTTACATACCCACACTCACTCCTCTCTCCACCCCCGACACTCTCCTCCCTCTACCGTCCACACCTACCCCCACCTCCCTCATACCCTCTAACACACACATGCACTCCCCCCACATAACTGCACCAACCCCTCCCCACCCCCCCACACATACGCCCCCACCTCCCTATACCCCCAATACCCCATACAGTCCCCCCCTTACATGTCCAGCCCCGCCCATCCCTCTGACCTATCACACTCCCGCCCTTCCTTCCTTCAGCCCCTCACGACCATCCCTACTAGACACTCACGAGCATGCCACTCCTTCCTCCATCCCCCTTTCCTCCAACCACTTACCCACATCTCCTCCCTCTTCCAGCCCAAGTTCCTCCCTCCCACATTTCCTCTTTCACACTCTCATTCATTATTCTCACATACCCACCTCTCTCTTGCCCATGCCCTCGTGCCTCCTGAGTGGTAGCTCGGGCCGGGGAAGGAGCCGCGAGTTCCAAGCCCCCAACACGTCCCCCCCCCACCACCCCCCCATCCCCCCACCCCCGGACGCAGCAGGCCAGGCATCCCCCAGGCCAGCAGATCCCCCGCAATGCAGCCAGCCTTAACCACTGGCGCGTGAAGTAGCCACTGTCCCCCCCCTCCCCCCAGTAGCGCCCGGGAGACCGGGGTATGAAAGGACCCTGCCCCCCCCACCCCCCGCTCATGACTGTGTGTGTAAGATGTGTGTTGTTTGCAGTTAAAACTAAGGGGCAGTGCCAAGTCATGCCGGGAGTGGGGTCGCGTAGGGGGCATGTCCCCCCGACCGGCCCCTCCCTCCTACCACACACTATATGGCCCGCCCCTCAGAAGTGGTTGTGAGCTGTTGTTATTTTATGTGTTTAGGTGTCTAAGTGTGGTTAAAACTGGGGAGCAGGCTGCCTCTAGACGTGGCAAGCAAAGGCACTTTGGTGCCCTCCCTCACCACGCCCGCTTGACACGCACCCTCCCCAAAACCCTACGTGTGTGTGTGTGAGGTAGAGCAAGGGGGGGGGGGGGGGGTCTTGGGAAGGGAGACCAGGGGGGTATGAATTCCCCCCTGGAAGAAGAGCCGTTACCGGCATTAGGTACCCCTGCCTCCCGGGATCCCCCCAGGGCAGAAAGGGCAGGCATGGCCGCCCCCACGGCCCGGCGTCCGGCGTTCAGCACAGAGGGGCCAGCCTCGGCCCCTGGGGGCGCTCGACCACGCCAGGCCAGGGAGGGGGAGAAGGGACGGGAGCGGAAAGGGTCGGCGGAGGGGGCCAGAGTCACCGGCCCAACATCCCCAGGCCTCGCAAACCCCCCAAGAGGCACGCAGAGCTGCTATTTTTTTTTCTTCCCCCTTTCCTCCCCCCCCCCCAACCTGACACACACAAACCCCACCAATGCACCACCACCCCCGCACCCAAACACCCATCATCCATGCACCCCCACCCACCCACCCATCTCCACACACTCCCACAGGCAGCCACACACACACACAACCGCATTCACGCCCCCCCCCTCCAGTCACACACCCACCCACACATACCAAGGACGGGAACCACGGGGCCACCAGCCCCCCCACGCCACAAGTCCACCGCCCCCAGCCCCCGGACCACGCGAGACCAACCCGCACGAGACCACCAGCGCAGGCCAGCCCCAACCGACACAGCGGCCAGGCGGGGACAGGCACCCGGCGTGGAAAAGACCCGGCCACCCCGCAACCCCCCACCTCCACTCACTAGAGCTGAACGATATGGACAAAACCCCACACCCCGACAGCCACGCCAGACACCCCAACATCGATACGACACGACATGACCACGGGTCCGCCGAAAACCAAGCACCCCGGCGGAAAGCGCAGCTCCGTCCGCGACCCCCAGAGCCCCACACGCAGGACAAGCACAAGGGAAATCCACACCCCCCACATGGCCGCTCCCGCGACACCAACATCCCGGATGCCCACATCCCGACACAGACACGACAACGATACATCCCCCAGCCCCACCACACACACACCCCCACCAGCACACACACCCGCACGCACACAGCAGAGGCGCCCCGGCCCCCGGCGCAGTGACTAGACGTCACCAGGTCGTGAGGACCGGCCAAATCCAGAGGAGGCACGTCCCGCCGGCCCGCCCCCCCAGCGCCAAGCCGGGTCCCCCGGCCCCAGGCACCACCCCGAGCACCAGGGCCCAGGGCCCCCCGCCCCCCGCCCCGGACGACCCCGGCCACCCGGCGCCAGCCGACAGCCACCGGCCAGGGCCCCACCAGCGACCCGCCCACCGCCGCAGAGCAGCCCCAACCGCTGGCCCCCATGCCCCCCTCGGGCTGGATACAGCCCCGCCCCAGCGGCGAGGCAGCCCAGACCCCCCCCCAAGTCAACCGCCAGGGATCCATAGCCATCAAGCACTCGCCGGCACCCAACCCCCACATCGCCGAGGCGGCTCTCCTACACCAACGTTAAGTGATGGAGCTAATCACAGGGGACCAGAGGGAGTGGAATTCATCTAACTGGTTCTTAGAGGAGGCAGACATCGTCTCAATACTGATATGGTCTACTAAGAAATTCCTAAACTGGCTAATGCTCAGATATTTTTGGATTTCCAGTTTACCAAGATAGTTTTCTTTGCAATACATAATACAGTAAGTATCATATGTGCATAGTTGGTTACCGTGTTGATCTCATCCAAGTCCCCCAGTAAACACAGTGTGGGGCTTGCAGGGAAGTTACACCTGAGCCACGTTGACAGGTCATCACATACCTGAAGCCAAAACCTCTGGACAGGTGGACAAGACCACAAGGCGTGAAGATAATTGTCTGTTGTATTCTCATTGCAGTGCAAACAAATATTTGAAGGTGACAGACCCATCTTGAACATCCTCTGTCCTGTGTAATGTACTCTGTGTAAAACCTTGAATTGTATCAACTGTATATTTGAGTTTTTAGTCATTAGGAACGTGTTTAAACATATCTGTGTCCATGTGTTTTGGTTAAGGGTTCTGGACAAGTCAGCCTCCCACTTCGAGTTGGAAGGGAAATTGAATCATCCAGTTTTAATAATAATCTATATATTTTCGACAGTAGTTTGGGGATAGAGAGATTCAGGAATTCTGCTACCCTGACCGGAGTCTGCAAGATCAGTTGGTTAGAGGTATATTTTTTGCTTAATAT